>NW_021024731.1:3760730-3853071 GCF_004153795.1 Camellia sinensis | reverse complement strand
TTTCAAAGTTTAATGTAATCAAATGAATTGATATGCCAATAACACAAGATGAATATAAATACTTTTATTCCAATTCATCATCTAAGGAATAACACAATTCCCTCTTCTCAAGTATCCTCAACAATTAGTTATTTCGAAACTATTTCAACGTTTTGAACAATAATTTCCAAAATGAACAACAATTCTCATATTCCCTGAAATTCATCATTTATATAAATATAAATAAGATTTTTTTCAAACATCCATTTATTTTGACACACAAAATAAATATAACAATATCATTTATGGATTTTCAGTTTCCTTTAAAAAAATCCCCAAATTCTAGGTTTTCTCACCAAAACTATACAACTCAAATCTTTTCAACTTTCCAAAATCATCTTTTCTTCAATCAACGAGGATCAAAACCCATAAGATCATTTTAAAAGAACAAGAGACAAACCTACTTTCAAAATCGCTCAACTTCTTGAATCAACAATTAATTTTCTAAGCTATCGAAAGATGATTTCAAAAATTATATAGATCTTGCAAAAATATATATATAACTCCAATAAAATCCCTACCTCAAGTTTTGAAGAAGAAATGAGATGAAACCCCCAAAATCAATGGTGTCGAAACTCGATCTTCACCGCACACAATGAAGCCCTCGAGAAGTTAACCAACTTTGACGAAGAACCTATGGTAGAACTTTAATGGATATTGAGAAATCAAGGTTTTGATACAATTTGGCATAAGGAAATGTAGAGAGAAGGGAGAGGAAAGGGTTTTTAAAGAGAGAGATATACAAAAGTGATCTGAAATATCAGATTCACGAACTGATACAATATGGTCCGTCCAGTACTTTTGCAGACAGATCAAACTTCTGGAATCAAACATTCTCCGCTCAAGCGCATAAACGACCGTTCGAGCGAACAAGCAACTTCTAATGCATTTTGTATTTTTGCTTCAGGGGCGCTACCCCTCAACCTCGCCAGGGCGCTGCCCTAGGACACACCAAGGGGCACTGCCCCCTGGACCCCCGCGAGCTGACCGAGTAGCTCGATCACCGACATACTCAACGAAGTAGCGAAACTGGGATCGCTACAACCTTCCCCCCTTAAAGAATTTCATCTCCAAAATTTCAAATCAAACTACCCAAACAAAAGGGTTTCTAGTGATCAAAACCACATTATTTCATTTTCAAATCACAATACTAACTCTCAACCAAATTCCACCATTTCCACCATAGTTATATCATTAACAACAACCTCCCAAATACGCATAAACATGAAATTTCCCAAAAAGTAATGGAAACTCTCAACAATCTTATGCTTAAAACAACAACGCACATATCAACATGTGGTTAACAACTTGAAATACATTTCCCTCAACACTAGGGAATATTACAAAGAAAAGCAACTTAAGCATTTTCAAACAAATCCCGATATTTTGAGTGGACTTCCGCCTCCTGTTCCCACGTCGCTTCTTCAACCCCATGGTGTCTCCACAACACCTTTACCAACGGTATAGTTTTTTCCTGTAGCACTTGCTCCCGGGTATCTAATATTTGAACCGGTCGTTCTTCGTAAGAGGCATCCTCATCCACCTCCAAGTCAGCCCAATCAAGCACATGAGAAGGGTCGGGTTCATACTTCCTGAGCATGGGTACATGAAATACGTTGTGAACTCCCAAAAGTTGTGGCGGTAAAGCTAACCGGTATGCCATTTCCCCAATTCTCTCTAAGATCTCAAAAGGCCCAATGAACCTTGGAGATAATTTACCACTCTTACCAAATCTTATCAAACCCCGCCTTGGTGAGATTTTTAGAAACACATGGTCACCAACTTCAAAACATAAAGGTCATCTCCTCTTATCAACATAACTCTTTTGTTAGCTTTGGGCCGTAGCTAACCTCTTCCAAATGAGAACAACTTTCTCAGTTGTCTCTCTAACAATTTTCGAACCTAGTAACGGTGCATCACCCACTTCGACAAACCGGTGATCTGCAAGGTCGGTCATACAAGGCCTCAAATGGTGCCAACCTAATACTAACTTGGTAACTATTGTTGTAAGCAAACTTAATGAATGGTAAGTGTCTTTCCCAAGGCCCTTTGAAATCAAGGACACAAGCTCTAAGCATATCCTCCAAAATCTGAATGGTACATTCCGACTGTCCATCGGTTTAAGGATGAAAAGCGATGTTAAGAGTCAACTTAGTTCCCAACGCTTCTTGAAGGCTTTGCCACAACCGAGGCAGTAAAACGAGGATCCCTATCCGACACAATAGTCACAGGGACTCCATAAAGTTAAACTATCTCTCTAATGTACAACTTTGCCAAGTGTTCAACTGAGTCGCTAGTGCATATTCAAATGAAATGGGTAGACTTAGTCAACCTATCAACAATCACCCAAACGGCGTCATTGCCTCATTGTGTTCTAGGAAGCCTAACTACAAAATCCATGGTAATACACTCCCATTTCCACTCGGCTATCGGTAAGGGTTGTAACAAACCCGTTGGTCTTTGGTGTACGATCATCACTTGTTGACAAGGCACTTCGATACAAATAAAGCGACATCCCATTTCATACCCTTCCACCAAAACTGACGACTAAGATCATGATACATTTTAGTGCCTCCCGGGTGTACCACAAGGCGTGAGTGATGGAACTCCTAAAGCACTTCCTCTCTACAAGATTCTAGTACAAACAAACGGTCTAGGTAACATACACTCAGATCCCAGTGAACGCTCAAACCTTTCTCTTCCTTTCAATTGGAAATCTTAACATGGATTGATTCCACATCACGGTCTCCTCGTTGTACCTCTATGACCTTACTAACTAAGGTAGGTTGAGCATTCAAAGTAAACAAGGTAGCACTCTCTCCGGACTCACCCAAGTGCAAATCAAACTTGCCAATAACATCTAGCATATCCCATTCCCGAATGGCGACACTTGTCAAACTACTCACAGATTTTCGACTCAAAACATAGGCCACCACATTGACCTTCCCTGGATGATAGTGTAACTCAAAGTCATAATCCTCCATAAATTCCATCCACCTTCGTTGTCGTAAATTCAAGTCTTTTTGAGAAAACAAATACTTTAGACTCTTATGATCGGAGAAGACTTCAAACTTCTCACCGTACATGTAATGCCCCCAAATTTTCAAAGCAAAAATCACCGCTGCTAATTCTAGATCATGGATGGGGTAATTTTTTTCATGAGTTTTCAATTGTCGTGAACCATAGGCCACAACTTTTCCCTCTTGCATCAAGACACAACCAAGTCCATCCCCGGACGCATCACAATAGACAATGTAATTCAAACCACTTTCCGGAATTATCAAAACCGGTGTGGTAGTCAATCTAGTCTTAAGCTCTTGGAATGACTTTTTACAAGCCTCACTCCACACAAATTTGATACCCTTTCTAGTTAACCTAGTCAAAGGTGCAGCTAGTCTAGAGAAATCCCTTACAAAACGTTGATAATACCCCGCTAATCCTAAGAAACTCTGGATTTCAAAAACATTCTTGGGTTATTCCCAATCCTGTACGGCATCTATCTTTGAGGAGTCCACAGTCACTCCCTCTCTAGACACTACATGCCCCAAAAACTTCACCTTTGTTAACCAAAACTCGCATTTTTCAAATTTGGCATACAATTGATGCTCACTAAGTAAACCCAGCACTACCCACAAGTGAGTCTCTTCAGAGGTTGAATAAATCAAGATGCCGTCCAAAAAGACGACCACAAAACAGTCCAAGTATTCCCGAAAAATTCTATTCATCAAATCCATAAAGGAAGCCGGTGCATTGGTCAACCTAAAATTCATTACAAGGAATTCATAGTGGCCATAACGAGTACGAAAGGCCATCTTCTAAATGTCCTCCTCCCGAACTCTCAACTGATGGTACCCCTACCTCAAATCTATTTTTGAAAAGCAACGAGACCCTCTAAGTTGGTCAAACAAATCATCTATTATGGGTAGAGGATACTTGTTCTTAACTGTAACTCTATTCAACTTGCAGTAATCAATACACAACCGCAATAACCCATCTTTCTTCTTCCCAAAGAGAGTCGGCGCTCCCCAAGGCGATGTACTAGGGCGAATGAAGCCTTTGTCTAAAAGTTCTTGGAGATGAATCTTCAACTCATGCAATTCGGCGGGTGCAAATCTATACGATGACATGGAAATCGGTGCCGTGCCAGACACTAATTCAATGGAGAACTCGATCTCCCGGTGAGGTGGTAAACTAGTAAGATCTTCTGGAAAGACATCCGGGTATTCACAAACTACCCTTGGTAACTCAACACGAGCCCCGTCACTCTCATTATCCAAGAGAGTTGCAAGAAGGCTACTAAGCTTGCTCCTACTACGAGGATCAACAACTGGCGACAAGGCTCTATCAACTCGGTTCCCCGGAAAATAGAAATGATCACCACTCGAAATGCACACTGTAACTCTCTGACGGTAACAATCAATCACTACTTTATAAGAACACAACCAGTCCATACCTAAAATGACATCAAAACTCGACATATCTAGCAACACAAAAGCAAACAGAAGTCGACGCCCGGCAACTTCTATTTCACAATCACGACAATTCCGGTCTAAATCAACTATACCCCCAACAGGTGACTCTACTTTGAGTGGAGGCACTAACCGTGCTACTTCTAACCCCAATGCAAAAGCAAATGTAGTAGATATAAATGAATGAGACGCACTCGTGTCTATCAATACATTAGCTAAAGAATTACACACAACAAAAATACCTCTCACAACTGAGGATTCTAGCAACTGCTTTGGCACGGTAACAACATACACGCGCCCTTATAGCCCCTGATTGACTTGTTCCCCTTTCAGAGCATAGGCATATTGTACTGACTGAGCCGAAGTGGCTCCCTGATTAACTCGCGAAGCTTGGACTAATTGAGCCTGTTAGTGGCTCTAAGTCTGCCTCGACCCTGATGCGCCAGATACGCCAACTGTGGGCAAGTTCTCTTCATATGCCCCGGTTGACCACACTGATAACAATTAAACCCTTGACCTTTATTCTGAGATTGAGACTGACTTTGAGATCGGTTAGGTGGTGGTACTATTAACTGCCCTCCTTGTTTCTGTGGCATAAGAAAGCTTTGTGACCCGGTTGGCCACACTTGAAACACAAGAAGCTACTCGATGCACTTTTTCCCAGACCCGCACCAGGCAAAGGAAAAGTGGATCTAGACTGCTGTGGTTGGGACTGGGATGGATAGGTGTTCCTGTTCTTCTTGTCTGTCTATAGTCTCCTTGAGACTCTTGGCCCCTAGACCTCAAACTCCGAAGCCTCTCCTCCTCGGCTTGTATGGAAATTTCTACGTGTGTTGCCGTCTCCACAAGATGGTCATATTCCCGAATCACATTTTCGACAAGCTTGAATATAATTTTTATTTTCAATTTCTTTTCAAATTCAATGCAATCGGCGCTCTTCTGTTGCCACCAACTTTGGTGCAAATCTGGACAAACTAGATAAGACCACCTCAAACTCGGCCACAGGCATGTCGAGTTGTTTGAGGTCTTTAAACTCTTGAGTCAATCTCTCCCTAGCAGTGGGAGGTATGTAATTATCTTGGAAAGCAACCGCAAAGGCTTCCCATGTCGGCTCCACTCTACCCTTGGCATATTTCCACCATTGATCTGCGTCTCCCTTAAGGTAGTAACTCGCTAGAGTCACTCTTAGTTCACTATCTTCGATGTGAAGCATCTCAAATGTCTTCACAGTTTGTTCGAGCCACTCATCCGCTTTCTTGGGCTCGGGACCACCATGGAACTTATCCAGTTTGGCCCGCAAGAACTCTCTAGTAAGGAAACTCGCCCTTGACTCCGTGGTGTTCTCTCAGGCTTGATTCTCCACCCTCAACAAGTTCATAGACTCTCTTAAAGCCCCTGCCATTTCTCGAGCTAGGGCCCCCATTGCGGTTTAACCCGCTTACTTGGGATTCCCACTTACCTCACTTGTTCGGCCACATTAGCTTGGCCGGACTCTTCCTCTTGCACCAGAACCTCATGGACCGGTCTTTTATGCACACCTCGGTGAGCCCTACCACGCCTCCCGCCTCTACCACCACGGGTTTGATCTCTTCCTAACATCCTATAAATGACAATAGAATTAATTTAGCACACTAACCCACACGTGCTCGCAACTTGCCTTACACATTTGATCACAATAATGCTATATATTCCTATACCATATAACAATTAAAGTTCACCCCACATAAGCACTTAGTCGTGTAAACACATACGGATTATACTTTTATGATGAGATTCATCCCACGAAAAATCAAGAATTCTTAGTAGAATGATTATTGATCAAGTACCCTTCTAATAAGACCTCAACGAACTTAACAAGCGCAAACAACATCCCAAAAGTCCAATCCCATACCCATTTAGTCACATAAGCATGTTATAACATAGTCACAAAATGCATAACACTTCTTAAGCATGCTAAATGAACCCATTGTGGTTAAACAACCACTTCCCACGAGCTCCAAGTATTTAAACCCGGTAGCTCTGATACCAAGTTGTAACGCCCCAAATTTCTAGCCCAAATGATAATACAACAATCATGGCTCTTTCAAGAAAAATTGAATATAAATCACCAAACTTACATTACATGATACAATAGTTCTTCATGCAACAATACATTTAATCTAACAACAAGTAAATAAACAAATAAATACCCCTAAGGGTTTACAAGTTTCCAAGGCTTGAGCCTGGTTACACAAAACGGTTATTCAAATCCATACAAACACAGCCCTTGGCTTATACACAGAGTCACAGCAAAATGAGAGTATTGTACTCCCAACACGCATACTTCCAGGCCCCTAGTTGGGTGGGATCACCACATCTTTTCTTGCACAAAAATCCCGTAGGTGTAGACACCCAATTTTTGACCGTCCTCAAGACTTGGACGTCACCGTTTGAACACTCGGTGATCATCCTTGTTTGTGTTCGTCTTGAGTTCTCGGAGGTCTCGGCTACGCGCCTTGCCTCAAGATCTCTCGACTCGACTGTTTTGTGTTTGGTTTTGCACCAAACACTTGTGTTTTTGCTTTGGAGGGCAGGGAATGGCTTGTTGGCCATCCCCACACTCCACCGGCCATGGCTTGAGGCCACCGGCTGTGTTTTGTTGCCATCGGCCAAATGTTTGGCCGACCGACACTCTAGATGGTCGACCGGCCATCTATTTTGGTCAAATTGCATTTTTGGCCGGCCGACCACTGTGCATCTGCTTTTGGCAGATATTTTGTGCCAGCTGTGATAACTGGCACCCACTTTGCTCCCCTCCATACACGTATATGGAGGGATCTCCCTTTTGACTAGCTTATTTGGAAAGCTTTACAAGAGGGATTGTCTATAAGAGGGAGCCTCTTCTCTCTCCATTAGGGTTACAACATTTTTCCAAACGGCTCTGATATTAGGGTTAGGGTTTGCATATCCCCCATCTCTATATCTCTCTCTCTTTTGTGTATAAGTGTGTGTTTGGTCTTATTATTGCACACAAACACCCACCATTACACCTTACCTTGGCTACTGAGGTGCTAGGGAGCTATTCTTGAAGTTCTTGACTGGTTTTGAGCTCAAAGAACCAGCTGGAGCATTGTTTGTGAAGAAGGTCTACAAGAGTAAAAACTTCACCCTTTATTCCCTATTTTTGCATAGCTTTTTAACCTATCTTGTAAGTATTTTTAGCCTTTGTGTATAACATATAAAATTCTTATTTTTGCCCGCTCTAAATATTTTTCTAAGAGTGTTTTAAGCTTTGGGGTTGTTTGACCCCTCTTAGGGCTTGTTTGGCCCCATTTTGTGCCATTTTGGATGAGCTCCAGGACCATTGTGTTTGGGCCTCCTCACCGCTGAAATCTTGAGGGATTTCAGTGGTGAGAATGGTGCCTTGAGGTCCTAGGAAGGAGAGGGCCACCCCCTCTCCTTGTTGTCTTCAGAATGTGCCATTTAAGCCTCATGTGTGAGCACCATTTTTGAACTCGTGTTGGCCATGTTTCAGTAGGTATTTGGTAGTATTTTTCCATGCTTTACCTCTGTTTTTACTTGGTTTAGACACACCATGCGTGCTTAGCATACATGTCTTGTAATGCCATGAATTGCCTTAGCATGCCTTGTGCTTTGAGCCTTGTTTCTAGCATGTTTTTGGCTTACCTTTGTGAAGCTTTTATGCTTGTTTTAGTATGCTAAAGGTCTATTTTTGGTCATTTGGGTTGTCCATGCCTTGCTTTGTATAGCTATCGTGTAACCTCTCTTGTATGCCTTAAGCATTAACCCCTCTAGATGCCATCCTTGCATCATTTCAGTGGTTTGGAACCACTTGCCATGCCATTTCAGTCCATGTGGTGTGCTTGTATGCTTGCATTTGATGCCCTTTTAATGTGTTAGAGGTTTGGTGTTTCATGCTCCATGTTTGTGCTATTGTGTATGCCTCTAGGATTAGATCATTTAGAAGCCATCTAAGTGGTTTTTGGGGCCTACTTTTGCATGATTTGAGACTGTTTTGATTCACTTTGATCATTTGTTTCATGTGTCACATGATCATGGTTTAAGTCATTGGGCTAATCCCAAACTTTTATGCATGCTTTGCTTGTTTTGATTAGTTGGTTTGGCACCTCTTTTTCATGATTTTCAGAGCTTATATTGCTTGCCATATGCCCATGTTTAGCCTCTTTTAAGTGTGCTTAGAAGTTGCTTTTTTATGCCTAAGTGATGAACCATGTTTGCATGCATGATTGTGTGTTTAGATACTTGGTTCAGGACATGTTGTTGCATGCTCGCCTTGTGTGTTGATTGCATACTCGTGTGTTGTTACATGTTTAGGTTGTTTAACATGTTTGCTCCATGTGTTGTTGCATGTTTGAACATTCACATTGCATCTTACACACTTGCTGGTTTGCATTGCCTCATGCCTTGCATGCTTGCATGCATAGGTTGTATGCCTAGTATGCATTGTGCATTGCATGCCCATGTTGCATACTTAGTTAACATGCCTAGGTTGCATTTGGCATGCATGCCTTGCCTTTTGATTAACCATAGTTAAGGTTGGGCCCCTTGTTTGTTTGTATGCATTTCATTCTAATATTGAATTGCATGTTTTGGCTTCTTGGGCCATCACGCATTGAAATGCGCGATTGGTGGTCCGAGGGTCGAGCACCATGCTCCCTTGAGTCTTAAACATGATATGAAGTGTAGTTGTGCAAACATTTGCTTTGAAATGCATTGCCATGCCTTGTCTGTCCTCTGCTGCTATCAAAACAGGTTGCGGCAGGAAGCTTTGGCCGGCCGGCCATCTATACTGCCGACCAACCAATTATTGATGGCCGAGAGCTCAACAAATGGTCGATGACCATCCGGACATGGTCGGTGGGGTTTCCACTTGGTCGGTGGTGATCCACAGTGTCCATAGAGCATACCTTGGGATTTGTGCAATTTTCAGAGGAGCAGAGCAGGGGAAACAGAGGCAAACTTGTGCATGGTGGTGGGTTTCCGAGCAGAACCGAGCGCGCATACATTTCGCCCTCTTCCCGAGGCTGCTTTTACTACTTAATTACCTTAGTTAATTTGCTTAACTAGTTAATTGTCTATAATATTTAGTTGGCTTGATGGTTAGTTAAATTGTATTGTTCTTTCGGTCCCTCCGAGCGAGGGCAAATTTGTAATAAGTGTGGGTGAGTGTGTGCATGTCTTCCAACCCCCACTTCTTTCTCCCTTTTACTTACCTGCTTTGATGGTTAGTAATTAAGGCATATTTATTTAGCTCCTTATGTTATGTCCTGCGTGCTCATTCATCAGTTATTGCAATGCACCGGCCTCGGCGATCATGCTAATTGCATATATATTTCAAAATCTAACTTAATATCTATTATTTTGCGCATTCCAGCATGCCCAATCTCTACGATTAGGTCGACGCCTATTCAGTGACATTTTTGTATGAATTACATTATGCCACCTTAACATGAATAGGATCTAATGCATATGATTACAACTAGTTCACGTTTTGGCAAACGAGTACAATGTAAGTTTTATGCTTTAGCAATCTGCTAAGTTGTGAATGTGTACAAAATTGATAGCATTGCTTACCATGTGGCTACAGCTTATGTGATACTAACTGCATGAATGCCTGTGGGTGAACGGGTTGGATTGTTTGATTGGGATAGATTCATCGAATATCCGTACTTTTAGCCTAGCTCGGCCGAGTAGCAAAATTCAAACCATTTTTCAACAGACAGAAATGCTGATGCTTTGTTCCGACTTAGCAATTCTAGTTCCTATACTTTTTTGGCTGTGCTAATCACATTAGTAAGTTCCTAGGCTAATAACTGGTTTACAGAATGCAAGTGTTTCAGAACAAGATTATCCACGGTTTTAGTAGAGCGATTTGGACTCGGCTGAGAGAGGGTACTGCATAGCTACCTTCCAATCGTACCTAGAAAGTATCCTCGAGCTGAGGGCAAACTTTGGTGAGACGGCGACACGTGGCCTTTGGCACGATCGGGTTTCCCCTAAATTTTCCGAAATAAAATATTTAGGTGGCGACTCTGTATCTGGCAAAGCAGTCCATGTTTGACACTTCTTTCTTAAAAATCTGTTTTCCAAAACGATTTGCCAGATTTGGACTCTTTGGCTTAGATTAAGAACCGTGACAATTAGAGTCCGAACTGTAGTGAGCCCAAAATGAACAGAACGGGGATCTCCCCCGGAACGTTCGGGGACGTCTACAGTTTCTGGCGACTCTACTGGGGAGAATTGGAGGACTTGACTCGAACTCATGATATCTTGTTTTGACTACACTTAAGTGTTTCTTTGCATTGCATGTGCATTGGTGCGCCTAGGACACCGTGTTTGCCATCTGCCATTCTTGAACGGTTTGCCGGAGGCTTTTCTTGTCAAGGCATGACCATAAGGCTGACCGGTTATGGGCTCTGACAGTATGGGAACACAAACCCTGGTTTTACTGAGGCACCTTTTGACCATTCGACCCAGTGCATATTCAGAATCCATAGTGACCATTCCAAGCTAGGACAAGTTGCTTACCCGATGTTAGGTTGTTTGAAACCACTGTGTGCGTAGTGAAACCCTAGCTCCTGACAAAATAGGACAGGGAAACCCTACCTCAACATATGGGTGGTTTGGCTCTCTCTTACTTGCTATGTGCTTTTAGAATGTATCTCTACAGGAACGCACATACCAGTTTGCAAGTCTGGGGCACCAGGCCTGAGGGCATCAGTATCAGTGTTTTGGGAAATCAGTTATATCTACGGGTATCAGACTCAGTTTTGGGACAACGATTTTAGGGAACAGTGATCAATAGTAGGGTACAGTTATTCAATCATGTCTGTGTCTATTCCGTCTTGGCTGAACTATTGCTTGTTTTCCCTTTCAGTTCAAAGATTTAGGTTCAGAAACTTGATGTTCACCTTCGCTGAGGCAAGACAGATATCTGATCCGTCAGTCACCGTTCAATTCAGCGGACTTATGATGACCCAAAGTTCAGAGGAAATTGTGGTTATGGCAGCCGGGTTAGACCAAGGAATCATCTTGAAGGATGAGACCATTGTTGATGTACCGCATCTGCCCAGGTCGCCTGCTGCACACCCGATCTGGACCCCCCAGTTGTATCAGGCTCGTGAGCCCACCACGTTTGAGCTAATGGGAATGATCGGCGACCTCTAGAGATCCGTGGCCAATCTGGCCTATGGAATGTCGGCTTCGCCACCAGCCACATCATATGCCGGGAATTTTATACCACAGGAGCCCCAGCTACTGGGGCGGATTGTGATCGAGCTCAGCCAACCAGAGGTTGCCTCCAACTACAGCAACGACGTGCCAACAACAACCGGGTTTCGCTCTGATGTAGTAACCCAAACCCTTGATCAGACTGAGGCTAGAAGTAAGAATAAAGTGGCAACAGATGCTGATCCCGTTGAACAAATGCTGTGGGCAGTCGAGGCTTTGAAAGCGGGGGGATAAATAAGCAGCAAGTATTTGCAGTCATGACTAAAATTGTGGATGATGCTTTCCCCACTCCAACCGAAGGCAGTTCAAGCCAGGTGGAAAATCGGGATAGGCCCCGTCAGGCCAGGACAGTTCCTTCCGCTCCCAACCCTGCACCAGGAAAAGATCAGAAAGCCAAGGCAGTGCCTGCCGACCCTTTCGCTAGTGCGTCTAACAAGAACCCTCAAACTTCAAAGTACCTGCCTCGAGGGCGCAGAGTCTTTCATGCCCTCTACATGCCTTTGTCTAGGGCATTTCAAATTTTGGCTAAAAAGGGGCATCTTAAACCCCTCGAACCCCGACCTCTCCCAAAGAATCTCCCTCTTACACATGACGCTGCCTTGTACTGCGCGTACCACCAACAGTCCGGTCACAGCACCGATGGTTGTTTCCGCCTTCATCATGAAGTGCAAGATTTGATCTTGGACTTCGAGGATACTGCAAGTATGTCATCAGGGGTTGAACAACCTGCGGGCAGCGCTCGGTGTACTTCAGATGTGGCGTTTGGCACGCACTATCGGGCACATTTGCGAATGCAGTTTTGTAATTTCTGACTTGGGTGTCGAGTCAGTTCTTTGTTTTGTTTTGGGTCTGTCTCATTGTCTTGAGTCAGTCTTTTTGCTTAAGGGTCTGTCTTGTCACGTCGAGTCAGTCCCATTGTATAGAATGTCGGGTGATTTTGGGGTTGTCGTCTTGAACACCCTTTTGTTTTGTAATTCCCCTTTTGCTTTCTTTTGAGTCTGTGTCTGCCGTGGAGCCAATTGCAACCAAGGAATCTGAATGAAACAGCTGCAGCTATCATGTTTCCGTGCTTACTACTATTTTGAGCTAGTTGTGCCAGAGGATTTGAATGGAATAGCAGTACATCCCACCTGCTCTCTTGTGTCCTGAAAATCATTGTATTGACCTAAGTTTTTCAAAACCTTTTTGAACACTGCGGTGAAAACAAAGGGGGAGGAATTCCTCGGGATTTGTAAAACTTTGATCAAATTGAGAGAAAGAGAGGCGTGCTAAGCCCTTAATGATTGAAATCATGCTTGTCAGCGTGAGTACTGAGAAGGACCCTGGCTTGATCCAGACTGGTTCCACATTATCTTCAGCACGAGCGATTTGTCGTTTCTTTAAAAACTTTCAAAAACAAAGTGTTTTGCGCGGGTCCTGCGAAGACCTGTGTTGAATCGCTCTTGAGATTGTGCAGCTTAGGATCGCTCTCAGCCTCAAGACTTTAGCCCTTGCTTTAAAACCTTGAACCACAATTCGGAGTGTTCAACGATCGACCATCAAGAGAGGCCTGTGTGGCCAGATTGGAAGCAGCCCTAGAACAAGAGGCACCCAAAGTCAGATCAAGAAGATCATATCTCATCAGAAGAAGCTTGTGAAGCTAGAACAGAAGCACCCCTCTAACTAGGGGAAAAAATGTCCAATGTGCTCGAAGAGCTGAAGATGGGTCCTTCAACAAATCAATACAACAGTCATTTTCCTGGATTCAGATGACTTCAGGATCTCAAAACCATTTGGCATGGACTTGTTACACTTTTACCCTTTGAGAGGCTCGCTGGGCCGAAAACCCGGGAAGGCGACCCAGGCAAAAGTTAGAGCAAGAGAAGAAACAAAAAATGCAAAAGAAATGAAAAGAGAAAAATAATAAAAAAAAAAGAAAAAAAAAGAATTGAAAAAGGAGAGAAGAACAAAGCTTGCAAGGTCAAAAACCGGCAACGGGCGCCATGGCAAAAGTTAGAGCCTAAAAAGTGAAGGTTAATACCCGAGTGTACCTTAACCGGAACTACGTAAGGCTTGATTCCCATGTTTGGGATACGTAGGCAACTTCATCCTGAAGTCCAGCCCCCAACGCTTTCATAGCGACTACGTCCATGTAATGGTTTTAATCATCCCTGATTCCCATGTTTGGGATACTTAGGCAACTTCATCCTGAAGTCCAGCCACCAACACTTTCAAAGTGACTGTGTCCATATATATTGGTTTTGACCATCTTCGTTTTCTCTCTATCCGAGAGTTCAGTCGCGATCATCACTAATGAGGACTGACTACAGTATGCTGCGACGTTATCCAGACAAGGGGCAACTTTCCGTTACCATGAGTCGCCATTCAAACAAGAGGCAACTTTCCGTTGCCATGCAGCTCTCTTCAGGCAAGGGGCAATTTTCCATTGCCTCCGATCCGAGGTTGTACATTTCGAGAGTAAGTTCCATGCTCGTTGAGTATTGACCTTTTGCAAAAATAGTTTTTGAAAATTTATTACTGAGGTTGACTATTTTCTCGAAAACTATTTCATTTTCCAAAACTAGACCATTTTCTTGGACCCAAAAAGGAAAATTTTCAGTGCTCATAGCCTGACTTGCATGATTTTCAAATCAAAAATCGAACAAATATGTTGATCTAACTCTCATCTTGGTCAAGACTGTTTTAGTAGAAAACCAGAAAAAATGGTCAAAATGAGGAACTAGGGGCACAATTGAGTCAGGTGTTCTGTCTTTCCCCCATAGTCAACATACTTGCCAGAAGGGCACTCTATTCGCCAGAAGAAGGCACAACTGAAGCTGTCAGTAAAAGGGCTAAAAGCTCTCAACCTCCTCCAAGCAACGAGGTATCAAACCAAGTGCAAAGCACGAACTGGAACGGATCAAGGTACTCCGTTTCCTCATCCAGAACATCAACTAGACGTCCTTGGAAGAAATAGCTCGAGCTAACAGTGTTGGGTTTGAACCCACAACTTCCTATTCATCCATCAATCACCTTAGAGAGGGATGAAAAAATGAGAGAATAAAGAATAGAGAGGTGTAAGTTGAAAGAAAAAGCGAGCCAAAGGGTTTTGAGAGAAAAATCGAGCCTGAGAGCCGAGTGATGTGAGAATCACACAAATGAGGAAGAGTGGGAAACAATACCCAGAGAAACTGGCTCCTCGTGATCTAAGGTCCCCCGTCTTTGTTAACACGTCTGTATGTCGTGTCTTTTGTTTCGTTTACCTCAACCTTTGTTTTGAGTCTTTTCCGAGTGTGTCTCGTTGTGTTTAGGTTGTTTACCCTTTTGTTTCTGCTGTTGAGTCGTTCTCGCTATGTCCAGTTGTAGGCTCACTACCCCGGTTTGAAAAACCCTTCTTCAATTTCAAAAATTAATCGTTTTGTGCTCAGAGTGCTGTGCTATTCTCCACATTTGTGCAAAAACATGATTTGGTTCTTTCATACAACTGCAGGGTCCACCCCCGATAAATGTGAACAAAAAAACCTAGGCCTCTCTGAAGCTTTTGGGTTTCGAATTGCATCTGAGTGTGCTTCAACTTCAGCCGATCCCATCTTTGTATTCCGTCTTTTCAGATTAGATTGTTTGTTCAGGATTCGCTGTATGCAGATTAATCCCCAACAGAGTATGAGCCGAGTGTTCGGACTGAGTAGTGGGTTGTTTAAGTTGTTTTGCTATTAACTGGCTCATTACCCGGTTATTACAATACAAATGTTTGATTTTCAGACAGGAGATCAATCTCATTTACATTAAGGTGTAACATGGTGCAATGCGATGCAATATATAAAATGTACAAATGTAATAATTTTTCAGACAAAAAGCTTTGTTTCATTTCATCATCTTTTTCAAGTACAAAGTTTTGAAAAAAAAAAAAAAAAAACCTGCCCGCAACAGTACGAGGTACTCTTGCTACTAGCAAAAAAGAAAAGTACAAAAGAAAAGAAGAAGAAAAGCAGCAAAAAATCTGGATCAATGTCAAACGGCCTCAGGCCTAAGGGTCAGTCCTCGTCCTCTTCCTGGACGAAGGTCCAGGAGCATCGTCATCAGCGTCGTCATCTGAGCCTGAGTCAGTGCCATCTCCGGTCTCCTCCTCAGATGACTCCACCTCTGTCTCTGCCTCCATCTCCACCTCAGACTCATCGTCATCGGGGACTAGTGCCCGTGAGCTACTCCCAACATGAGTGCGCCCCGCCTTGGTGCGGGGGTATACTCTGCCCTCGAACAGGAACGGATGGTCCAGCTGGAGCGCCTCCTACAGTAGGAATCTGGAAGGAATGCTGAAAAGTACAAATGGCAAACGCATCAGTATGCTACAGAATGCAGTGTATGAATACAGTGTGAATACTGTGAGCAGTGTATCAGTACAGGATGCGGTGTATGAATACAGTGTATGAATACCATGAGCAGTGTATCAGTGCAGAATGCAGTGTATGAATGCTGTGAGTAGTGCTGTGAACAGTCTATGGGCTATAGTGTGTCAGATACCGTAAGGGCCGTGTATCAAGTGTTGTGTTGTGCATCAGATTGTGTGAAACAGTTTATGTATGGTTTGAGACCGTGGTTAGAAGAACATACCGGAATACTATAAATGGCCAGAAGGTCGAGGCTCTGCTGAAGCATCCCCATCACCGAGGCGGTCAACTCCAGGGACTGGCGAATGTACTCGGAGGAAGCCTGCAAAAGTGTTAGAAGCATCAGTATTCTACGGAATATCAAATGAATTGAAATGAACTAACTGTGCAGAATGCAAAATGCAGTAGTACATACCGGAGGCAAGCCGTAGAACCCGACTAGCTCGTGATCAGCCGGAGGGGCAGCAATGGGGATCTGGTAAGTCGCCCCACCACGACCTCAGCATGTCATCGTCACAGGCAGTGCTAGCCAACTAGCCCCCCGCCCTCTCTGAGCTCCGCTCCTGCCACGGGCCCGAGCCACCCTCGGCGCTCCTGCTCCCGCTCTTGCCCCTACTCCAGCCGCTGACGCCGCAGGCCTCTCTCTCTCGGCTCGACAGCCGCTGCTCAAAGGCTGCATGATATACGTCTGAACGTACTCTGAGTAGTCACCTATGCCTCTGAAGCGTGTCGCATCCCAGCCGATCGTATAGTCGGCCATCTGCTCAGGGGTGAACCTCTCGGTATCCCTCATATGCTCAGGAGGGTGAACCGGGACTATCTGCTTTGGCAAACCCAGGGTCTGGCGTAGGAAACGCTCACCCAAGTACCAAGCCCGACAGACCGGCCCCTCCAGCAAGATCCTGAAGCATGCAGTCTCCTCGGCACCGGCAAATCGCTTCCGCATCGCAGCTGGCAATGGAGCCCAAAGCTGCCAGGTAATCTGTAAATGGCATGCAGTTTGTTATCTACTGTTATTGAAAATACAGTGTAAAGCGAAGTTTAAATGAACTGCAAGTTCTAAACATCCTCTGCGGGGGTGATGGTGTCAAAGTAGCGGCGAAAGAAGATAAATGTCTCCCGCGGTCTCCGCACGCATCTCACGTCGAAGCGTCGGGAGAATTGAACACCGAGAGGGGTCTCCTCGTCAGGCACTGGCGCAAGTCTCGGAAAGTAGGCGTAGACCCACAACTGCAAAGTAAGTGTCAGTGTGCTTATCAGATAAAACAGAGTATAGAATAAAGCACAAATAGTAGAACCGTGTATGGTGTAGTGTATTGTGCAGAGTGTATAGTGTGTGCAGTGTACAGTCATTGTAAAACAGAGTATATGTGTGCCATGTGTGCAATATACAGTCAGTGTGAAGCAGACCGCAATGTGTGCAGTGTACAGAGTACAGAAAATGTAAAGCGGAAATGTAAAGCGGAAAAGAAGATGTACCTCCCAAGCCCGCCAGTAGCCTCCGAGCAACTGCCCGTTGTAACGGGAGGCTGAGCTCATGTATCCATACAAAGTGGCCAAGGCAGCGCCACCCCAGTCGTAGCGCAGGATCCGCGTGACGTCCACTAGCGCACTCAACAAACAGAGAGGCACGGTGTTCGCCCGATCGGCGAAAATGGTCGTCCCCAGCAGAAACATGAGGAATCGCGGGCGTACCGCTCCACCTCCTCCTGGGTCATCGGTGCCTCCTCAGCCAAGGCTGGCTGAATCCTGAACTGGACCTCGAACCATGAATATCTGACGAAGCCGGGGCATGCGAGAGGCGGCATCTTGCCCAGCAAGTAAATTTGAGTGGCCCCCCACTCGTCCATGTCAGTGTCGAAGGGGATCGGATCACCCCCTACCTCGATGCCGGTAAGCATCGAGAAGTCATAGGGAATCATCGTCATGTCTCCCGCGACCGAGAAGTGAAATGAGTCGGTGGTGTCCCACCACCTCTCCACCAGAGCGGCGAGAAGAGGCCTGCTCGCAGTAAGCCGGAAGAGTCCTCTGCAGAAGGCACCGAAGCCGGCCTGGTCTACGATGTAACGGACCGCACCTGGCAGCTCCATGTACCAGTCCAGAGCGGCAACGTTCCCATACCCCCGGAAGGCATGGGAATCTCCCTGTGTTCAAGCAAAACAATTGCGAAGCAATATAAAATGTAAAGTTTTGAAGAGCATTCAAAATTGGTGACAATACAGCGTGTGTGCACGTTTTAAGCTCAAACAAATATTGGGTGTCGGTGTGCTCGAAGTGAACTACGGCATATGATGTGTCAGTGTTTCCAAGTGGTTCAGTGCAGATACAGCGTGTGTGCACGTTTTAAGTTCAAACAAACATCGGGTGCCGATGTGCTTACAGTGAACTACAACATGCGATGTGCCAGTGTGTTTGGGCAGTTCAGTGACAATACAGCGTGTGTGCACGTGTTCAGATTCAAACAGACCTCAAGTGTGCAAGTGTGTTCACAGTCAACTACAGGGTGTAATGTATCGATGTATCTGGGTTAAGTAGTTAGAAAATAGAGTCAACTATGGCAGTAATGTTCTACATTGCGGAAAATAAAGAGGGAAGACTGTACCTCAAAAGCACCGAAAGACAGATGAGACTCTAGCTCGCGCAGAAGCAGCTCTAGTGGCACCCTCTTGTCGAAACTCCAGAATTGGCGGAGACCATCGGGAGGTAACACGTGAATCGTCGGCCTGTAGGTCGCCGGGTCGAACGGGCGAACGCTCAAAGGCAAGAGCTCAGCCTCGGGATCCATCTCATGCTCCGGGGGAGTCCTGCCCTATGGAAGATCATCTGCCATCTCAGAGAGAGTGTGAAAATGGCCGGAAATATGGAAACTGGGCTAGAATATGAAAAGTCAATGGAAAGTCAACCCCAAGAGGATGGAAAATGGCCAGAAAAGCCAGAATGCGGAAGAGGCACGAAGATCAAGAGGAACTCGAGGGAAACAAACCCCAAGAGGCAGAAATCAAGAAGGAGACACCGAAACGAAGTTTTGTTCGGTTCAAAACGTCCGAAATGCGAAGGTATTCACGAATCAAACGACGAAACAGGCACGAAAACCGAAGAAAATGGTGAATGGAAGAGAGAGAAATAAACTAGAGAGGTGGGGGAGTAATTTTCGACCAAGAGAAAGTGAAAAGAATAGGGCTAGAGGCCCTATTTTAAAAGACCCGAGGCCAAAAGACCAAACTGCCCCGATTCAGGCACTTTGGCCGGTCGGCCACATTGTTGGCCGGTCGGTCAAATATTTGGCTGGTGGACTATTTTTGTGGCTGGTGGGCAGTCGGTGACTTCCTCTGATGGCCGGTGAGCCTCCTACAACCTTGTTTGGGTCAGATATGTGGTTTGGGGCCTTCATTGCTTAAGACAGTGCAAGACAGTGCATTTCTAAAGCTTAACCGACCTCTGTTTTGACCTCAGACTGTGTCTTCTGCGCGCAGCACTTGAATATGTGCAGGGTGTATCCTCTTTGTATCCTTTTGTCCCTTTCAAGATTTGAAAAGTTGCCCCACACGCGTCGCTTTACAACGCTTTGATGTGAACGCGCGTTGAGTCGTGCGTCATTATGCTTGAATCGTCATACAACACGCACGAGACCTTAAATACGCTCGGTCTAGGAGACCTTAAATCCTTCAAAGGTGCGACACCTTTGGCGTCTGCATTGTCATGCATGATCCTCGTCACGCGTTGCTATACACACCTTACATGCGTTGTTATGTATCTTCCCCACATGCATTGCCATGCACTTCAAGCAACTTGCGTTGTCACGTATTCCAGACAACATGCATCATTTGCATTTCAAAAAACAAAAACAAAAACAAACAACACAAAAATATTGCATATGTCATGCACTGTAAATAGCATGCATTATCATGCATTTTCATGTATTTGTCATGCATTTCATCATAAATATTGCATATGTCATGCATTTTATTATATATATTGCATATGTCATGCATCATTGTATATATTGCATGTGTCATGCATTCCATTGTAAATAGTGCATATGTCATGCCTCATTGTATATAATGCATATGTCATGCATTCCATTGTATAGACTGCATATGTCGTGCATCCATTGTATATATTTCATCCATTGCATATTGTAAATATTGCATTGTAGCTTGCATGCATTCACTACATCACCCCTACCTACGGCTTGCGCCTTTCCAGGTTGAGCTTAGTTTGGTATGTGCCCGTACTTTTCGCGTTGAAACACAGATCTGAGACTTTTGTGTACGCACCTATTCCACGCTAGTATGTTGGTTTGAGGGTTGCGGCACCGTTGCTGTGTTAAACGTTGGTTTGTATGTGTGCATGCCTTTCCTAGGCAAAACAAGGTTTGGTCGCGTGCTTTATCCGCTATGAATACTATATTTGCATCCATTGCATTCTCCCCAGCAGATCGCATTGTACATAGCATTCATTGTATATAATGCATTGTACATCCATTCCATCCAGTGCATATTGTATATATTGCATTGTAGCTTGCATGCATCCACTGCATCACATCCATTTATGGCTTGCGCCTTTCCATGTTGAGCTTGGTCTGGTATGTGTCCATACTTTTCGCGTTGAAGCACAGTTCTGCATGTGTACGCACCTATTCCACGCTGGTATGTTGGTTTGAGGGTTGCGGAACCTTTTCTGTGTTAGACATGACTTGTATGTGTACATGTCTTTCCTAGGCAAGATTTGGTTTGGCTCGCGCGCCATATCCATTGTATATATTACATTGTAGCGTAATTTTTTTGCATCCCGCATTAAGGTCATGGTCTTTCCTCAGCGGGGCACTTCCCCACTTATGTCATTCCACCCAATTACTTGTTCTTGTGTCCGTCTACATCACTCATAGTTCTGCATGCGTACGCGCCTATTCCACGCTGGTATGTTGGTATGAGGGTTGCGGCACCTTTTCTATGGTAGACGGACTTTGCATCTCCATCATCTCTTTGACATTTGTGTGGTTTTGTACCGCTCGTGGTTCGATTATGATTCAATTGCATTGTATTATCGTTTGCATTGTTTATACATAGTTTTGTATATATTGCATATCATTTCGCATTCATTTTGCATGTTATGCATGTTGCTAACAATATTGTACCTGTTAAGTTGCTTTCTTTTACAGGCACGATATTGTATGTACGGTTCATTTGAAGCTGGTGCAACCAGACGAACCGCACAGGTATTGTATTCTCCGAGTGAGACGTATCGAGAATTGCATAATTCTCTTACATCCTTTCTGCATTGTAGTGTAGTTGGATTGATGTATGCTAGCTTAAAACAGTTGCATTTTATGCTTCGTTACAGCTTTCTTTACATGATCATAAGTTATGCTAGGCTTCTTGCATTATCAGTTGCGTTTTGCCCCTGCCTTCGGGCGCTTATCTTTATTGTCTTGCATGTTTGTCTAGGTCTTCGGCCTTATCAAAAATGGGTCGTCTCTGGGCTTTGACACTCACTCCCGTCATTCTTATGACTTTCGAGTTCTGTCAAAGAGGGGCAACTGTAGACACCCCATTTTTGACCGTCCTCAAGACTTGGACGTCACCGTTTGAACACTCGGTGATCATCCTTGTTTATGTTCGTCTTGAGTTCCCGGAGGTCTCGGCTACGCGCCTTGCCTTAAGATCTCTCGACTCGACTGTTTTGTGTTTGGTTTTGCACCAAACACTTGTGTTTTTGCTTTGGAGGGCAGGGAATGGCTTGTTGGCCATCCCCACACTCCACCGGCCATGGCTTGAGGCCACCGGCTGTGTTTTGTTGCCATCGGCCAAATGTTTGGCCGACCGGCACTCTAGATGGTCGACCGGCCATCTATTTTGGTCAAATTACATTTTTGGCCGGCCGACCACTGTGCATCAGCTTTTGGCAGATATTTTGTGCCAGCTGTGATAGCTGGCACCCACTTTGCTCCCCTCCATACACGTGTATGGAGGGATCTCCCTTTTGACTAGCTTGTTTGGAAAGCTTTACAAGAAGGATTGTCTATAAGAGGGAGCCTCTTCTCCCTTCATTAGGGTTACAACATTTTTCCAGACGGCTCTGATATTAGGGTTAGGGTTTGCATATCCCCCATCTCTATATCTCTCTCTCTTTTGTGTATAAGTGTGTGTTTGGTCTTATTATTGCACACAAACACCCACCATTACACCTTACCTTGGCTACTGAGGTGCTAGGGAGCTATTCTTGAAGTTCTTGACTGGTTTTGAGCTCAAAGAACCAGTTGGAGCATTGTTTGTGAAGAAGGTCTACAAGGGTAAGAACTTCACCCTTTATTTCCCATTTTTGCATAGCTTTTTAACCTATCTTGTAACTATTTTTAGCCTTTGTGTACAACATATAAAATTCTTATTTTTGCCCGCTCTAAATATTTTTCTAAGAGTGTTTTAAGCTTTGGGGTTGTTTGACCCCTCTTAGGGCTTGTTTGGCCCCATTTTTGTGCTATTTTGGTGAGCTCTGGGACCACCTTGTTTGGGCCTCCTCACCACTGAAATCTTGAGGGATTTTAGTGGTGAGGATGGTGGTTTAAGGTCCTAAGAAGGAGAGGGCCACCCTCTCTCCTTGTTGTCTTCAAAATGTGTCATTTAAGCCTCATGTGTGAGCACCATTTTTGAACTCATGTTGGCCATGTTTCAGTAGGTATTTGGTAGTATTTTGCCATGCTTTACCTCTGTTTTTATTTGGTTTAGACACACCATGTGTGCTTAGCATACATGTCTTGTAATGCCATGAATTGCCTTAACATGCCTTGTGCTTTGAGCCTTGTTTCTAGCATGTTTTTGGCTTAGCTTTGTGAAGCTTTTATGCTTGTTTTAGCATGCTAAAGGTCTATTTTTGGTCATTTGGGTTGTCCATGCCTTGCTTTGTATAGCTATCGTGTAACCTCTCTTGTATGCCTTAAGCATTAACCCCTCTAGCATGCCATCCTTGCATCATTTCAGTGGTTTGGAACCACTTGCCATGCCATTTCAGTCCATGTGGTGTGCTTGTATTCTTGCATTTGATGCCCTTTTAATGTGTTAGAGGTTTGGTGTTTCATGCTCCATGTTTGTGCTATTGTGTATGCCTCTAGGATTAGATCATTTAGAAGCCATCTAAGTGGTTTTTGGGGCCTACTTTTGCATGATTTGAGACTGTTTTGATTCACTTTGATCATTTGTTTCATGTGTCACATGATCATGGTTTAAGTCATTGGGCTAATCCCAAACTTTTACACATGCTTTGCTTGTTTTGATTAGTTGGTTTGGCACATCTTTTTCATGATTTTCAGAGCTTATATTGCTTTCCATATGCCCATGTTTAGCCTCTTTTAAGTGTGCTTAGAAGTTGCTTCTTTATGCCTAAGTGATGAACCATGTTTGCATGCATGATTGTATGTTTAGATACTTGGTTCAGGACATGTTGTTGTATGCTCACCTTGTGTGTTGATTGCATACTCGTGTGTTGTTATATGTTTAGGTTGTTTAACATGTTTGCTCCATGTGTTGTTGCATGTTTGAACATCCACATTGCATCTTGCACACTTGTTGGTTTGCATTGCCTCATGCCTTGCATGCCTGCTTGTATAGGTTGTATGCCTAGTATACATTGTGCATTGCATGCCCATGTTGCATACTTAGTTAACATGCCTAGGTTGCATTTGGCATGCATGCCTTGCCTTTTGATTAACCATGATTGAGGTTGGGCCCCTTGTTTGTTTGTATGCATTTCATTCTAATATTGAATTGCATGTTTTGGCTTCTTGGGCCATCACGCATTGAAATGCGCGATTGGTGGTCCGAGGGTCGAGCAATATGCTCCCTTGAGTCTTAAACATGATATGGAGTGTGGTTGTGCAAACATTTGCTTTGAAATGCATTGCCATGCCTTGTCTGTCCTCTGCTGCTGTCAAAACAGGTTGCTGCAGGAAGCTTTGGCCAGCCAGCCATCTATACTGCCGATCAACCAATTATTGATGGCCGAGAGCTCAACAAATGGTCGATGACCATCCGGACATGGTCGGTGGGGTTTCCACTTGGTCGGTGGTGATCCACAGTGTCCATGGAGCATACCTTGGGATTTATGCAATTTTCAGAGGAGCAGAGCAGGGGAAACAGAGGCAAACTTGTGCATAGTGGTGGGTTTCCGAGCAGAACCGAGCGCGCATACATTGGGCCCTCTTCCCGAGGCTGCTTTTACTGCTTAATTACCTTAGTTAATTTGCTTAACTAGTTAATTGTCTGTAATATTTAGTTAGCTTGATGGTTAGTTAAATTGTATTATTCTTTCGGTCCCTCCGAGCGAGGGCAAATTTGTAATAAGTGTGGGTGAGTGTGTGCATGTCTTTCAACCCCCACTTCTTTCTCCCTTTTACTTATCTGCTTTTCATGGTTAGTATTAAGGCATATTTAATTTAGCATCCTTATGTTATGCATGCGTGCTTCATTCATCAATATTGCATGCACCGGGCTCGGCGCATCATGCTAACTGCATAATATATTTCAAATCTAACTTGAATATCTATTATTTGCGCATTCCACATGCCATCCTAGGATTAGTCGAGCCTATTCTAGTGACATTTTGTATGAGATACATTAGCCACCTTAACATGAATTAGGATCATGCATATGATTACTAACTAGTTCACTGTTTTGGCACAGAGTACAATGTAAGTATTTATGCTTTAGCATCTCGCATAAGTGTGAATGTTAACATGATAGCATGCTTACCATGTGGCTATATGCTTATGTGATATAACTGCATGAATGCCTGTGGGTGAAGGTTGGATTGTTTGAATTGGGATAATTCATCGAAATCCGTATTTTAGCCTACTCGCGAGTAGCAAAATTCAAACCATTTTTCAAACAAACAGAAATGCGATGCTTTGTTCCGACTTAGGCAATTTAGTCTATACTTGTTTTGCTGTGCACATCATATAGTAATTCTAGGCTAATAACTGGTTTAAGAATGCATAGTGTTTTCAAAACAAGATATCACGGTTAGTAGAGGCCGATCTTTGATCGGGCGAGAGAGGGTACTCATAGCTGACCTTCCCCAATCGTACCTAAGTTCCTGAGCTGAGGCAACTTTGGTGATGACGGACACGTGGCCTTTGGCACCGAGTCAGGGTTCCCTAAATTTTCCGAAATAAAATATTTAGATGACAAAGCAGTCCATGTTTGGCACTTCTTTCCTAAAAATCTATTTTCCAAAATGATTTGCCAGGTTTGGACTCTTTGGCTCAGATTCAGAACTGTGACAATTAGAGTCCGAACTGTAGTGAGCCCAAAATGAACAGAACGGGGATCTCCCCCGGGACGTTCGGGGACGTCTATAGTAAGGTGAGCATAAAGCCCAGTAGGAAATTCTTAGCAAAGTATATACATTTTATACAAGTCTCAAGAAATGAAATGCACATGCCATGCTATGCCCTTTTTGAAGATAAATCACATTTTCATCTTTCGAAAACCATCATGCTCAATGATATCATGTAATTTCAATTGTTTAAAACTTAACAATTTATTTCAAGAGTGGTAAATACGACTTTGGTAATCCCTAGGTCGGTGTCTGCAAGTAGACTATACAAGTACTACCAAATTGTCATTTTTACCGGTATTAACCGGAAGGCTTGACACCTATCCGCGCGGGTTTTCAGTCTTTCACCCCGGACTCTCAAGCCAACTTATTCAATATCATCTACACCACCTATCAAGACTTACCAACGTATTTACTCCCAAACCATTCCATGAAATCTTGTTTCTCAACATTATTTTCTCAATGCAAGTTTTCAAATCAATTTTTGAAGTTTAATGTAATCAAATGAACTGATATGCCAATTTTCACAAGATGAATATAAATACTTTTATTTCAATTCATCATCCAAGAAATAACACAATTCCCTCTTCTCAAGTATCCTCAACAATTAGTTATTTCGAAACTAGTTCAACGTTTTGAACAATAATTTCCAAAATGAACAACAATTCTCATATTCCCTGAAATTCATCATTGTTATAAATATAAATAAGAAAATTTTCAAACATCCATTTATTTTGACACACAAAATAAATATAACAATATCATTTATGGATTTTCAGTTTCCTTTAAAAAAAATCCCCAAATTCTAGGTTTTCTCACCAAAACTATATAACTCAAATCTTTTGAACTTTCCAAAATCATCTTTTCTTCAATCAATGAAGATCAAAACCCATAAGATCATTTTAAAAGAACAAGAGACAAACCTACTTTCAAAAGAATCTTTTGAGAGCCAATCAAAAGAGTCTTTGTTGAAACTCAAGTCTTTTCAATCTTAGCAATTCGTAACAAACATAATAAAAGAGAGGCCGAAAAAAGAAGACGAACTTATAAAATACTTTTGGGTCAAATTTCATGACCTTATAACCTTTTCTTTTCCCTACTTGTATGAGGTTGAAACTGTCTTTTTGTAATTTTTTGCATACTTTGCCTATGGTCATGCCAGGTCTGAGGCTAAAGGGCTCTTAGCGGCCTTCAGTCATCTCCCCTTTGACATATTTTGCAATGAGATTCCTTACAAGAACTTTCTTTGGGCTTGTGATGTGTTTATTCGAAGCCATTCTCTTAATTCTGTTGCATTGACTAAAGCTGAGACTTTTCTCCACCACCTCCTATCTCTCTTGAATTGGCATGTTCTATTTAAATCAAAATGCCACACCTTGGAGGATTTCGATAGCTCTTATTTAGGTGCCAAATATGAGGCTCTTGGGATTTTATCCGACTTGGATAATCTTGACCAATTCTCTGATCTTGATAATCATTGCACTTCCCAAGAATTTCAAGAATCTACAAGCTTTAGAAAGCTCGAGTGAGAATCTTTTGAGAGCCAATCAAAAGAGTCTTTGTTGAAACTCAAGTCTTTTCAATCTTAGCAATTCGTAACAAACATAATAAAAGAGAGGCCGAAAAAAGAAGACGAACTTATAAAATACTTTTGGGTCAAATTTCATGACCTTATAACCTTTTCTTTTCCCTACTTGTATGAGGTTGAAACTGTCTTTTTGTAATTTTTTGCATACTTTGCCTATGGTCATGCCAGGTCTGAGGCTAAAGGGCTCTTAGCGGCCTTCAGTCATCTCCCCTTTGACATATTTTGCAATGAGATTCCTTACAAGAACTTTCTTTGGGCTTGTGATGTGTTTATTCGAAGCCATTCTCTTAATTCTGTTGCATTGACTAAAGCTGAGACTTTTCTCCACCATCTCCTATCTCTCTTGAATTGGCATGTTCTATTTAAATCAAAATGCCACACCTTGGAGGATTTCGATAGCTCTTATTTAGGTGCCAAATATGAGGCTCTTGGGATTTTATCCGACTTGGATAATCTTGACCAATTCTCTGATCTTGATAATCATTGCACTTCCCAAGAATTTCAAGAATCTACAAGCTTTAGAAAGCTCGAGTGAGAATCTTTTGAGAGCCAATCAAAAGAGTCTTTGTTGAAACTCAAGTCTTTTCAATCTTAGCAATTCGTAACAAACATAATAAAAGAGAGGCCGAAAAAAGAAGACGAACTTATAAAATACTTTTGGGTCAAATTTCATGACCTTATAACCTTTTCTTTTCCCTACTTGTATGAGGTTGAAACTGTCTTTTTGTAATTTTTTGCATACTTTGCCTATGGTCATGCCAGGTCTGAGGCTAAAGGGCTCTTAGCGGCCTTCAGTCATCTCCCCTTTGACATATTTTGCAATGAGATTCCTTACAAGAACTTTCTTTGGGCTTGTGATGTGTTTATTCGAAGCCATTCTCTTAATTCTGTTGCATTGACTAAAGCTGAGACTTTTCTCCACCATCTCCTATCTCTCTTGAATTGGCATGTTCTATTTAAATCAAAATGCCACACCTTGGAGGATTTCGATAGCTCTTATTTAGGTGCCAAATATGAGGCTCTTGGGATTTTATCCGACTTGGATAATCTTGACCAATTCTCTGATCTTGATAATCATTGCACTTCCCAAGAATTTCAAGAATCTACAAGCTTTAGAAAGCTCGAGTGAGAATCTTTTGAGAGCCAATCAAAAGAGTCTTTGTTGAAACTCAAGTCTTTTCAATCTTAGCAATTCATAACAAACATAATAAAAGAGAGGCCGAAAAAAGAAGACGAACTTATAAAATACTTTTGGGTCAAATTTCATGACCTTATAACCTTTTCTTTTCCCTACTTGTATGAGGTTGAAACTGTCTTTTTGTAATTTTTTGCATCTTCTAATGAAATGAAGACATTTTCAATTATGTGAACTTTATATGTACTAATTTATTTTTAGTCCAATTCTTGCATTACTCCGACATTCGAACGTTAATAATTCACTGACAATCATATTACTAGTTAACACAATTAATGTTTTAATGGCTTCAAAGCAATTCACAACTTTAAAATTATCTTCCTAAGGCAAAAAAACAATCAAATATTCTTGGTACCCCATCAGGTTTCAAGCTTAGAAACGCATTTTCACTTGGGAGCCTATATTTTAATGCTTGGCCTAATTTGAACTTTATACTATTTTTATGCAGATATTCTTGAAATAAACCCAATCTGTATGAAGAAAGAAACATATAAATAGCCAATTGTTTGTATCAGCTTCACTTACGCTTCCTCTTTAAGACTTACTTTGCCTTTACCATTTCTACTTTCAAACCCTAACTTTTACACCTAACAATGGCTTCTTGTTCTCAAACTAACCCATCCATGGAACCCCGTCGTTTATCCTTTGAATTTACCTTAGAAGCTAACCTTGCTACAAGCCCTGCTGACACTTGCTTCTTCATCCCCAAAGACACTGATAGGGTATTTGGTTTGGATCCCGCATTCAAGGGTTCTCCTCTAGTCGAGATGGCACACTTGTATACTCGCCTTAAAGATCATATTTTTCAATACCAAAGTCAGTTACATTGGGATTCTTGGTCTAATGATAGACCATTTCAAACGTGTCCAATGATTAATGGTAAGTGGATCAACTGGTATGAAAGAGTGACTTCAAAAAGGAAAGATACCTTATCTCAAGCAGGTATCCTTTCATTCCTTCGCATATTTAAGTACTACATCCCATAGGATCCCTACTTGATTCTTACTGCTATTTGCTTCTGGAACCCTGCATTTAACTTCTTCCAATTTTGATGTAGTATGATGGCCTCTACCGTTCTCAACCTATGCCATCTTCTTGGTGTATTGCCTACTAGGGAATTTTTCGGCCCAAACTATGAAGGTAGAATCATTTCTAGCATCCAAAATCCTACTGGTAACCTATCTTACTCGCACTTCCTCAGTAGAAAGAGCATAGGAACTAGTCCTATTAGTGACCAAGAACTTTGTGACTTTCTTATTTTCTAGTTATGCAAATTTGTAATGTGCACACCTTTATAGAAGATCGTTATTGAATTCATCCCTTTGGCCAAAACTTTTGCTTCGGGCAATTCCATTACCATCGGCTCTTTCATTCTAAGCCATCTTTATAGGTCATGCTCTTCTTTTTGCGAAAAACCCTTGGATCCTAACTTTGGAGGCCTAATTTGGATTATTTAGTTATAGTTTTTCGTTTATTTTCCTGAATTTAAGGTTCAATTCATTGGCTACCCCAATGATATAGATGTTGTCACAAACGGAAAGTTGTATAGTACAATAACTCTATGGAGTTCTACATTCTAATTTTGCTTCCAATCCTTCTTTAAACTTCCTTTGAACCTGAAACCTAATTTTTTTATGCCATTCGACCCCAAACAAGGTGTTCAATGGTTCCAGGACCTGTTGGCAAACAAGGAATGCACAAACAAAGTTTATAAGAAATGTTGGGTATCTATTCTCACTACTAGATCTCTTTTTATTGGTAATCCAAACACCAAAGCCTATATTTGCATTATTGAACCCTATTACCTCGCTCAATTTGCTAGGCAATTTGGATTAGTTCAACTTGTCCCTGATACTTACTGCTCTTTCAACAATCCTCAATTACAACATCTAGAGTTAAGAGTGGCCTTAACTATAATTAATGACTCAGTGGAGCTCTTGCGCAAGAACATGGCTTCCTTTATCTTGGCTCCCTTTGTTTCAAAACCCTACATCTTCTCTTTCTTTCCAACGATGGTAGAGGCTTAGCATGGAACTTTAATTTATTTTGTCATTGCCCTCCATATTGAAGGACTTGAGCCCTCCTGAGACCAGTTCAAAAGATGACTCCACTTGTCTCAAAGTGAGCCTAATTGAAGCAGTGGAATTAGAACAACACGCCATTACAGCTACACCAACACCTGCTGCTACTCATGCTTTAACCACAAAGGCTTCTTCTAGATTGAGTAAGTGTTATTCAAAATTTGAACATTACCCAACTTGTTTCACATCCGCATCTGAATATATGTTGATGGTACTATTACTTTTACCTTGTTGGTTTTTCTTTGTAGAACATGCTCCTATAATTGGTAGACAGGAGGCCTTGGCACAACTTGTGGCTTAAAAAGGTCAAAAAAGAAGCAGAAGCACCACTCCTAGTGAGTCTACTTATAGTGGTGTTCAAGCTACTCTAGAAGCTCTTACCCCAGAAGCACTAATAGAATGAGAAAAAGAAGAGGAAGAAGAAATAGCAAATGATGGTCCTCTTGTTACTTGGAGAAGAAGGACCACTAAATCACTTCTTCCTCCTACTCATACCACATCAGGTATGTAATTACTTCTTTTCTAAGACAACCCTCATGTTTTAACTCTTCCCTCCCAAGCTTATGTTTTATTCATCATTTCAGATATGAGTAGTACCATTGCTAGAACTACAGAGCTTACCACCCTTTTGCTATTACCAGTACATCAACATCCTTAAGTGTCAACTTATCCCTTACTACAGCTTATATAAGCTCTCACTCCACTTGGTCATGAAACCTTAACTCCAACAGAGTATACCACTTCCTCTTTCTCTCAACCATTGGTGCAAATATCAGTGGAAAGCGTTGCTTTGTCAGAGGTTGACACAACTGAGGGTTTACTAAATGCTATTACTCTCATAACTCTTGTAGAAATTGTTACTTTTGAAGCTTTACCAAAGACTAATCTCGTTGCGACCTCTCAATCAAAAGACCTCTCTTATCTTAGCATCGCCTCTACCTCTCAAATGCAAGAGCCAAACATAACGAGAGAGAGCTCCTTCATTCAAACCAATGTTGGTGAAGCTATAGAGATGACAAAACCAAAGTTATTGGCATTTAAACAAGAAGTTCAACAGCTAATAACACTTGTTGTTGTTTTTATGCCCTTAACTACTAAGAGTGACCCTCTTATATTGGTAGACTCATTCATTAGCCGACTTTCATCTAACTCAACCTCAGCTTCTCAACATTTAAGTGTTGAGGTCTGCACTAGGCTACTAAAGGATTTCTCTAGAATCCCTTCATTGTCTCTAAGGAATCCCATTTTTCAATAAGGGTTCATCTTGTGCTGCCAGTCCTTAATCCATCACCAATCTCCTCTGCATCAAGTGTTGCTACAAGCCATGTCATCTTTGGATTTTTTCCTCTATCTTAATGAGATTGCTTCACATTCTTCACAACAACTTCCACAAGACCAAGCCCTTGTGAGTTTAACTCAAATCAAGGTTACTTCTCTTATAACTGAGTCTGTAAAAGCTTTATCTCATTAGCTGATATGTCCAAATCACTTAAGTTGCTTTCTTCTATAGATAATAGAAAGCTTATTGTACAAGAACAACTCAAGCAATGTAAGACATTTTGGACCCAACAATGGGACTTTGTACAATTTCCACCAAATGAATGAAAATTATACTTATCAACTTGTCTTGTGTTGTTTTACTTGTGCTTATCTATTGTCAATTTTCAATTCCTTGTTGTATGAAGTTTCCCAAATAGTTGAAAAATATGCTTTCAAGAATTTACCATTGATTTTCCTTTGTTGTATGAAACTTTTAAGGTTCCTTAAGTGATAAACACCATGTGGAAGCACTTTATGGATTTGAAATGGTCATTCCTAATTAGGTGACCATTTACCAAATTTGTGAGTTTTGATGCCAAGGGGTAATATAGTTTTCCATACCAAATCACCTTCATCAAAGCTTTGATGATGTACCCTCTTATTGTAGCACCTTGCAGCCTTTTGCTTTTGGATTAGCATTTTGTTTAAGGTCAAATTCTGGCTTCATTAATATCCTCTAATTCCATACACATGCTTTGATTATATTGATCTTTGTCACAGTAATCTTGTGCTTTGACCTTCAGAGACTTAATGTTGATCTCAACTAGAAGTATAATATCATGTCTATATACCAAGGCAAATGGTGTGACTCCAGTACTTGATTTTTTTGAAGTTCTATAAGCCCATAAAACTTCTAAGAGTATATTATGCCAATTTCTGGGATTATCTTCAACCATTTTCTGAATCCCTTTTGTAATGGCTTTATTGGATGGCTTTGCTTGTCCATTAGCCTGAGCATAATAATGAGTTAATTATGCTTATGCCAAAATTCCTAGCAAAAGCTTTCACTTGACTACCCTCGAATATTGTTCCATTATCAATAATGATAGTTTGAGGAATGCCAAACCTATGAATTAAATCTTCAATGAAGCTAATTACTTCACCTTCGTCTATAGATTTTTAAGATTTTGCTTCAAAACACTTTGTAAAGTAATCTGTGGCCACTAGAATAAAGCAATGATGCTTTAAAGATGGAGGGTGAATCTTTCCAATGATGTCTATCGCCCATCCCTTAGGGCCAAAGTTTGATTATTGAATGCAATTCATCTACTGGCACGTGCCTAATCATTCCATGTTTTTGGTATGCTCGGAAACCTTTTGCATACTCAATACAATCCTTAAATATATTTGGCCAATGATATGAATGGCATCTCAATAACCATTTGATTTTAACCCCTGGCTGATGAGCACCACAAATGTCCTCGTGAATTTCAGTCATGGCTGTTTTAGCCTCTTTTGGGACCCAAACATTCCAATAAGAGTCCATATGCTCCTCTCTTATAAAGGCAGCCATCGTATAAAAATAATTTATAGATTTCAACTTGATAGCTCTATTAGCTTTCGTATCTGGACCGAATAAATATTGAATTATTAGGTGTCTACAATCTTCTTCTGGCATATCGAATGCATAAGCTTCCATTAATAATCCTATTTCTTCCAAAGGTAGAAGTCTCTTTCTAAAAGAAACATGAGATGTTTGCCTCGTATTTACCTATTCTCTTGTAATTTGAACCTATTTGTGCTACTTTGTTTTGTTTATTCATAAATCTAAGGATATGTGATATTACCAGATCCTTGAACTGAGAACTTAAGTATAAAGAAGTCATATAATATGGTAGCAAACCATGATTCTAGTACTTAAAAATACCATTTAATTGGTTTACCACCAACTATGAATCCCCAAAAATTTCTACAACTTCTACCTTTAATCCTAACAACAGTTTTAGCCCTATGATCAAGGTTTCATAATCAATTTGGTTGTTAGAGCAATCTTGTTTATCGATTCTGAAACCATGTTTTGCTTGCATACTAGTTCAAGATTCAATTACAATTCCTACTCCAACCAAAGCATCGGCTTTCAAACCATCAAACCATAATTTCCAAGTCACAATACTGACTAGGTCTATATCATTTTGGTTTTCTTACTCATCCTTACATGGATGATCAACAAGGAAATTTGCTAAAGCCTATCCCTTAATAGATTTTTAAGGAACATATTCAAGGCAAAATTCTGATAGAGCTACTTCATTCACCAATCCTACCACTCAAGCTAGGTCTTGTTAACATGGACTTGATTAGATCATTCAAAGTAAATACATATACAATTCTAGGCAAAAAGTAATATCTTAATTGATTGCAACAAAATACAAGGTCAAACATAATTCCCCAATAACTGAATATTTACATAAACAAGAATTCAAAAAACTTACTAAGGTAACAAATTACTTGCTTTTTACCTTCTTCATTGTCTTGAGACAATAAGACTTGAATGGATTCTTCTTTTGCAACTATGTACAACTTCAAGGGCTTGTCTTCTCTTGGAGGCATCAACACAAGGGGCTTAGCCAAATAGGTATTGATGGCTTCGAATGCTGCCTAATGTTCTGCTTCCTACCTAAACTCTTCATAATCTTTAAGCTTCAACAAAGAAGAAAAGACTTTAGTTTTACTAATAGTATTAGCAATAAACCTTCTAAGAAAATTAATTTGCCCAAGAAATTTTTGCAATTCTTTCTTATTGGTAGGTGGCTTAGCTTTAATGTTGGCTTTGCCTTTGTTTCTGTCAATCTGGATTCCTCTTTTGTGGACCATATATCCCAAAAAAATTACCAGTAGACACACTAAAAGCATATTTCAAAGGGTTGAGCTTAAGCTGATAGTGCCTTATCATTTTGAATAAAGCTTTGAGACTTGACTATAATGTCATCTATATAACACTCTAGAAATCACACAACTAGATCATGAAAAATGGTATTCATGGCTCTTTGATAGGTTGCATCGGCATTCTTTAATCCAAAAGGCATTTTTTATCTATTCAAAAGGTCCCAAATTACCAGGGCATCTAAAAATTTTCTTGTGAACATCTTCCTTAGCTATGCATATTTGATTATACCTAGAATGACCATCCATGATAGATAAAATGACATATTCTGCTGATCTATCCACAAGTAGATCCACCACTAGCATTGGATATTCATCCTTAGGAGTTGCCAAGTTTAGATTTCGAAAGTCAATATTGAATCTCATTTTTTCATTCTTTTTAACAATTGTGTGCGAGCCGGATAAAAGTGGACGCATATAGGCCGAATATACATTTAGATAATCAGTACATGTTATACTCGCCCCCATCTTGTACGTTCTAGATGCCGAATAGCTTAGTCGACCACAAAGCCAATTGAACGAGGGGCCGATTGGAAGTTGGAATACGACGAAAAAAGGACCGAGTGAGCAACCACACGACGGATTAGTAGTAGGCCCCATCCTGAGGACTGGGAGAGTATATAAATAGAAGAGTAACAACCAACGACAGGTATGTAAGAACTATTACGCTTAACTTAAGATACAAGTAACTAAGAGAGCATATACTAACTTAACCGTCGGAGTGCTAATTCCGACACCCCCAACCTGAGTGTTCATTCCTTTTTAGGTTACTAGCTGAGGGTCTTGAGCGTCCCAATGGATCAAAAGAGTATTTCCAAATCACTTCCCCACAAATTGCTACCACATCGAAAAGCCATTCAACATACCTGGTCGTTCTAATGAACCCCATTTTAATAATCTGGAAATTTTTTCCTTGACTTTGAGAGTTACCTCTGGACTCATCCTTCAAGACTTTTGCTTGGATGGCTTTCATAGGGAGCCTATGGTCCACTGGTTACCTATCAAATCTAGGTAGCTCACTGTAGTCCTAAGCAAAACAGTCTTTATATTCTTTCAATAAAGCCAATAATCTAGCCTTAGAAATCGAATCCATCCAAGAACTAATAAAGGTTTGATTCAAAGCTGCTTCTCCTTCCAAATTCACTTCTTCTAAAAGGTCTTCAGCTTTAGCTGTAAGGTTTTTAAGACTTCAAACTTTTTTATTTCTTTAGGTGATTTCACTTCTTGTTGTTTTTATTCATCATCTTCATAGGCAAAGTTTGCCTAGAAAATTTCCTTTTTCTTAATTATGGCTTCAATATCTAAAGCCGATAAGTTATTAAAGCCAATAACAAAGCTTGTCGCATTGTTTCTGATTCAAAGCCAGTCATTTGACTCATCTTTGTTGCATGCTGGCTCATCCAAACCATCTTAGATCCTCTATTTTAGATAAGCCATTTCTTCGTCTATACCATGTTCCATATCCTTACCTTAAGTTTTCAGCACACTCAGAGGTATCACTCCTTGTTCATATAGTTTTGCCTCTGTGAAATCTGCATGAGCTGTGAATGGTTAAGGGTCTGCTTGTATTTCCTCCATTTCTCCATCTCCCATGGCCATGATGATCTTCTGGTGCAATGATGATGGCACGCACTTGTTAGTATGTATCCAATCTCTTCCTAACAGGGCATTACACTTGGCCTTACTATCCACCACAAAGAAAGCTGCAACATAGCTTTTGGATCCCACATTGAAGTTGACTAGTAAGATCACTTAGGCTATTTGTTTGTCTTCTGTGAACCCTGCTATGGAGGTGCTAGTTGGGAAAAGTTTTGGGTTTCTCAAACCAAACTTTTTTAGAGAGGCTTTGGGCAACAAGTTAACTACTGCTCTATTATCCACCAACACCTTACTCACTAATACTCTATCAAAATAGGCCTTGATGTACAAGCGTTTGATGTGTTGAGTCATGGTTATAGTTGGGTATTCAAAAAGATAGCAGGGCGTAGCCTCTTGAACCTCCATCTCCACTGTTTCTTCAGAGTTTGCCTCATCTACCATCTTAGACTTTAAGACAGGTCTCATCTGATTTGACCTATTCTTCAATGGATGGATTTTTCCTTTGCTTGGGATGTGCTTTAAACCTACGAGGAAAAACATACACCATATTTATGTTAGCAGTAGGTAATGAACCAAATTTGGACTGGCTCACTTTGTACCTTTGACCCTTTCGAAGGTTCTTAACTACTTTCAGATTTCTGGCCTCCCTTTATTTTCATGGGAATAACAAATTTCAAATATGCTGGGCTGGTTTGTTCCACCATCATAGTTTCGAACAAACCATCTTCCGTTTCCTTTAAACCATCTAGTTGGCTTCCTAAATCTTTGAACTTAGATTCACTTTCCATCAAGGCCTTAGATAAGCCTACTAGACTAACATTTTCTTCAACTGTTAATTCAACATGAATTCGAGCCAATTGTTATCTCTTTTCTTGAGCACGATTGTATCTCACATGCTCTTTCTCAACCCCTTTGTCTCTATCTTTTCCATCTTTTGGGATTATTTTGATAGAGTCTTGGAGTTCCTTCTGGTACTTGGTAAATTTCCTTTGGATCTTCCTCATTTGTGATCTGGAGAGAATGGAAACCAAATTTGCCTACTCTTTGGATCCTTCAACATGAACCACTGGTTAGGCGCTACAGAAGATGGCTTAACCATCTTCAATTTTTGATTATGTTGAGGTTCAGTCTAACTTACCTTAGGCTTGGTCTACAAAAAAAACCAATTAGGGACTCCTACTACCCAGGAATACACATGCCTTTTGCTTGTGTAAGGAGTGTTTGGCCTCGAAGGTTCAACTTTTAGACTTCTCTCAAGTCTTCTCTCCTTATATGATTGGTAGAAGGGGTCTATTCTCAAATCCCCATGGGTTCTACCTTTAAATGATCCTCTCGTTCCCCTTCCTTTGCCCCAAGTTGTCCTTTGAGAAGGAGCCACTAGTTCGTTTGGGGGCATAAATTTAGCATAATCTGCTTTTAGGCCTCCTGGTTACAAATCTTTGAGTATTATCCCTGGGACTAACCTTCTCACGTATTCTTTTGACCCAATTGTAACCTTCCATGCATTTGGGGAAAACCCTCTGAACAATCGAGGTCTTTATAGTACATGCGCTCACTGAATGATCAGGCTATTTTTGGCCATGGGAAGAGCCAATTTCTTCAGTCTTCTGAGATGACTTTCTTTATTTCGAAGCAAGTTCTTGCCTTATTTCATTCATTTGGACATCTAAAATATCCAATTCTCTGAGATTCAAGCCTCTTTCCAAAGCGTGAATAATTGAGTCTAGGAGTCCAACATCGGCTTCTACCTCATTTACCTCCGGAAAAAAGGTCTTTGTCAATTCCCATTTCCTTCTCAGCCTTGACTAGAAACTAAAGCCTACCCTTCTTGATCTGCTCCTAAATCTTGTCTCGAAAAACAATGCAATTTTTGTAGAATGAGACCAAATATTATGCCATTTACATTACATTTTACCATTTACCTTATTCGAAGTTGGCATAACTATTCCTTGAGGGATTTATAGAAATTGTGCTACTAGTTAATGATCAAATATTTCATTAGCTTTAGAAATATCGAAAGAGTATTTTCTATGAAATGTTTTCTTTTTAAACTGATGATCTATTGTAGTTTCTTTTTTAACCAAGGCATCGCATATGTATGGTTCTTTACCTACAATTTCAACAACATCTATTTCCATGTTAGGGTCCCTATAATTGATTTTATATGAGAAATTGTTTTTATTATGTTCTTCTTCTAATAACGACTTATAGCTAGACACTTTATAAGTCAAATTGACTAAGCCTCTAAAATTCATTGCATCAAACTTCTTTCAAAGCCTAAACTCTAACCATTTTAAACCAGTCTAACAAATTCAGGATCTGGAAGGACCACTATACACTTGCTTCTGGCCCTCTTCAATCTGGCTATAAATTGAATGGCACTTTCCTCTAGTCGTTGGCTTAACCTTGCTAAGTCAACCATTATGACCTTTGGCTCAATTTAGAAGAATTGTGCATGAAACATTTCTCCATTTATGGCCAAGTTTAATTCGTACTAGGTAATAGACTGATATACCAAGCAAATGTTGGCCCAATCAATGAACTAGGAAATAATCGAAGCTTCATATAATCATGAATCTTGTATTCCTTGCACTGCCTTGTGAACCTCACAATATGTTATATGGTTGATTAGTTTTCATCCCCTCTAAATAAGGTAAAATCTGAACCGTATATCCCCTTGGAAACTTATGTCGCTTATCTACCCAATCAGGATATGGCTCTATAATTGGTGTTTTTCACCTCCTGAGCTATAGGACCACATATTTCTTGCACCATGTTAAGTAATTAGTCCCTAGGAATAACATTAGGGACACCTTATGGGGCTTGATGTGGCATATATCCTTGATGGATTTGTTATGTAGAGGTTTGAGACTACACATTTGGTATGGCTTGTACAAAGGGTGTAGCCATTTGGTCTAAAGGATATACTATAGGATTTGGTGCATGCTCATATCTTATGGTGTCTTCTTCTCTAAGCAGAACTAATGGTGGCCTAAAAGGTTTCGCCAACCGCCCGAGTGTGGGTTTGAAAACTAGATTTGACACTATCCGTGTGGTATTGTGTGTGAGTTTGACCATATGTAACATTACCAGATGTATTCGAAGATAACACCTGAGGCTCTACATACACAACCTGTGTTTCTTAAGCATTAGACACTCTTCGATAATGCCCTGGACAAATTGGAGGTGAAAGTCTAATGGTTTCGTAGAATGATTGTGCATTTCGTACTCTATTTTCACCATTATTCTGACTGTTACTAGGAACTGCTCTAGGCTGGGTTGACATTTGAACAGGGCTTCTATTACTTAAAATATGACCTATACTTTGACTTATATTTTCAAACTTATTATCAATTCTTTGAACAAGTGAATTGCTAAATGAATCAGACTACTTTTTTAGGTTTGTTGTCATTATTTGACTCATTATGGACATCATTCCAGTTCATTGTTCATTTAACATGCTAGGAGAGAATTTCAGTGGTTCACTCTTGCTCCGACTACTTTGACCAAGTGTTTGGCCTCAAGAGGGTGCATTCTCATAAGTCTGGCCTTGCGAATGGCCAATATGTTGTGTAGGTGTATCCATTCTTGGGTGAGGATCTTCTTCTACCTATTCGTGGCCATCTAAAGGTAGGCTAGAAGTAGAAGGAGGGTCAGTTATGGCTTATGTTCGAAGCAAAAAACCTCTTCCAGTATTTCAAAATCTTCGTCATCTAAATGTTCTTTGCCTTGGCGCCGTGTTTGAACCATATTTTCAACACAAAATTGGTCCCACTGGGCATGCCAAAAATATATGTTGACTCTTTTTGACACTTCCAATGTTATAAATGTAATTCAAGTGTGCTAGTAAGGATCAGAAAAGTCCTTACAGATAATAAATGTCAATTTTTATCAAGTGATTGTGTTAAGGTTCTTTTAGCCTCAATGAAGAAGACTTTACTCTATTGTGTTGAAAAGATGAACCAAAACTTTAACTCAAATTTGTAACCAGATGAGAGGGAGACGATAAGCAAAAATTGTTATTGATTAATTGAATAAACAATTACAAGATGTTATCTTTTAGTAGGGCAACTTCGAAACTTGATCAGGTTTTGGAATTACAAGACTAATCTACTCATATAAAATGTAAGTGTAGTGCATAAAGGTAGAGTGTGGAAATTTAAAGACAAATGAAATTGACAAAGATGTAGAGTCTGGATTTGGTCGGGAGTCTCTTCAAACTCTACTTCCATCTATTTATAGCATTCTCTTGGCGCCTTTGAAGCAGTTAGACTGCTATCTTTCGCCATGATCTCCTTCATTCTCATTACTTCTTAGGGCCACAATCTTCTTTTCATGCGTGTGTAATTGCGAGCGACTGCTCCTTGTTAACTCTTTTTTAACACTCCTCTCACATGTTACTCATCATATTTGCTGGTTGAAGACTTGTATTCGCAGCTTATGTGGGCATCTTCGAAGGTGGGACTCTTTGGTATTAGATACCCTTTACTCACTACGTGTCGCTTTTACACTAAATGATTTAAATATGGCGCCAACAAGTCTAAAGCCAAGATTTTCTGTTGCCATCATTGAATGGAAAAATATTAATTGTCTGTCTACATCTCAAAAAGTTGATTACACACCTTTCTGGTTTCTTTGTGGATGTTATTTGGAAGTCTCAAATCGCTATAATATAATCTTCTGTTTCTCTGTTTTTCAAGCTTTTCTGCTAGTGGAGTTTGTCTGAGAATGACAAAACAACAGTGAGGGACATACCATAAAGCAGCACCATCTAAGAGAGAGAAGAAGAAGATGATCAAAATTCTCTATTATCGACAGCCAATTTCAATGCAGTTCTTTGTTGGGTCGATGGACCTTGATAAATACTGTTCACTCAAACATTGGGTCCAATGGGGGTTTTGGGGGGCCTCCCTTCAAGGGGGAAAGGGGTCTAGGGGGTTTGTAGCGGCCTGCCCCAAGGCGGATGCTAGTGATATAGATAACAAAAAGAGTACTACTGGTTATGTTCACACATAGGGTGGTACAACAGTGAGTTGGATTTCACAATTACAGAAGATTGTGGCCCTTTCTACAACAAAGGATGAGATGTTGTTATTACTGAAGCTGGAAAAGAGATGACTTGGTTATAGAATTTCCTAGCAGAGTTGGGTAAAATGCAAGATATGAGTATTTTGCATAGTGACAGTTAGAGTGCTATTCATCTTGCAAAAAATCTGGCTTTTCGTTCTAGGACGAAACACATTCAGCTGTGATACCATTTCATTCGTTCACTTGTAGATGATAGAGTCTTGTCTCTTGAAAAGATCCAAGGTAGTAAGAATCCAACAGATATGTTGACCAAGGCAGTCACCATTGACAAATTGAAGTTGTGTGCAACTTCAGTTGACCTTTAAGATTGATGAAGGAAGATCGAGTTGTTACGACGTTCCTCTAGATGACGAAGATGATGAAGAGCTTGTGTTATCAGGTTCCAAGTGGGACATTATTAGGTCGGTGGACCCTGATAAGTATTGTTCACTCAAACACTGGATCAAATGAGAGGTTTAGGGGAGCCTCCCCCAAGGGGAGGGGGTTTGGGGGGCCCTCCCTCATGTTGTTTCTGTGTAACTTTAATCCTATACTTATAAATAGATAAGGGGGCGCCTCTTTTAAGTTAAGAAAAAAGTTGTATTTTTTTTATCATAGTGAAAACTGCAGCAACCATGGATATAGCCCTATTCTGGGGTAAACCACGTAAATCCTTGTATTCTTGTGTGTGTGATTTATTTGATTTGTTTTTGTTTTTCCTTGTTTGTTATTTCGTGTCTTGCCGATCTTGGTTAAGAAGGGTCAATTCCTAACAGTCTTATCCCCACTTCAATTTGGTTAATTCAGCTTATTAATAATGCTTGAATAACCACATTTTGTTATCACAGTTAAAATATATATATATATATATATATATATTAGAAACACAAAATGTCCGTAGAAAATACAATTAATGGTTAGAATTAAGCCCAATTATGGTAGAGTTCACATTCAAAATAAATTGAAAAATGTTTGAGAGCTCTAAATTGAGAGCACTAAAGGAGCTCTAGAGAGTGGGTCCCACTAACTGATGTGATGTTTTGGCCTTAAGTTTTTTTTTTTTTTTTTGAATTTCCACCTCATTAGTGGTCCATTAGTGCTCCCAAATTAGTAGGATGTATCATTGTTGAAATAAATTTAAGCTATTCAATACATTTTTTTGTGATTCATTATGTGTTCATATTTTGTGTTTTTAGTATTAATATTTTATTTACAATGACGCTAAAAATACTAATTAGTGTACCAACTAATATAGTAACTAAAATACAAAACATACTTGTAGGTTCCATCACTTAACATGAGTCTCATGTAATATATTGTATATAGTTGATATACTAATTAGTACACTAGTCGTTGTATCTAATTAATACACTAGTTAATTCATCTCATGTTTGAATATTGTATTAGAACTTATAGGCGGATTAGATTATCTAATTAGTACACCAGTTAGTTCATCTCCCTGTTTCTAATTATTAAAAAAAATGAGAAAAAAAAAGAAAAAGAAAGGAAGAAAAGAGAGTAATGATATATGTAAATCTATTTTTATCCTATTTTTTCAAGCCACGCATAAAATATTAATAGGTTCCACATTAATTAATATACATTAGACTTATTCATTTATGCCTTGCAAAAAAGACTTAAAGCCTCTTTTGGAAGCAACCCCCACGACCCCCTCTGTCTTTCATTGGTCAAAAAAAAATATTTTTTTTTTTCTTCTCCCCCACTCACCAACCCCACGTGTGTATGGAGATGGTGGGAGTAGGAATCTGAGGGGATCTGTATCACCACTGTTATGCCTTGAGGGGAGAAAATACACTAAAAAATATGATTATATATGCACATACAAATCTAGAAAGAAAGAAAAAAAATTCCAAAAATATCCAAAATTTCAAATCTACGGTCAATTCAAGAAGTGGGTCCACAATAACAATTTCAAATGTACAACCATTGATATACAATTGTTGATAAATTTATGGGGAATTTTCTCATCCCATAAACTTTCTGTTATATGTAGCATTATAAAAAAATAATGGGCAAATTACATAATGGTCCATCAAGTTTAGCGTTGGTTCATATTATTTTAATTGTAATACATTTAACCTTAAATTTTATAATTTATTTCAATAAAAAACAATTGATAACAAAAGTTAGAATTTTGAACAAAAAAATGATCATGTGCAAGTCACATGTGCAACTATCACATTTTCAAGTATCGATTTTGCCGGCTAACGATGATCATGTGATTTGCACATGATCATTTTCTGTCCAAAATACTATCTTTTGTTATTTATTGAAACAAATTGTAAAATTTAAACTTAAATGCGTCACAATTAAAATGATAGGAACCAAATTGACAAAAATTCTAAACTTGAGGACCAGTAGTGTAATTTGTCCAAAAATAAAATAATAAAATGAGCAGGCAGTTTTGAGAGTTGAAATGTATGCAAAAGCAGCACACTTGTAATATAAAGAGAGCTAAACATTAGACACAGTCCAAAGTCAAGATTTTGTTTTGGTACCCTCATTAAATGGCAAAATGTTAAATATCTGTCTCCTGAAAAAAATTATTAAACCTTTCTGGTTTCTGAGTTGGTTAGAAGTTTCAAGTTGTTATTATAAATAAGCTTTTTCTATTTCTCTGTTTTTAAAGCTTTTCTGCTACTACTTGACTGGTTTTAATGGAGAACACCACCCAAGAAAAAGAAGAAAATCAAGAAGGTCTCAAAGATAGGAAAGACTTGAACAGATTGATCAAAGACGCAAATGATCATGAACAGTTCTTGCAAATGCTCAAGGACAGAATGGACAGGTAATTTTTTTCGATTCTATTTCTCTATGTCTCTGTCTAAACTCTCTATACAATTACATGAAACCAACTCTTGAATTTGTGTGAATGCCATAATTTTTTTTTCCCTCAAAATACTTTCTTTTTTTTTTTTTGATAATGCAGGTATCCCCAACCTCTAGTTTTTCGGGAAGCCAGGACTAATCCTGCGAGGTAAGTAACCCGGGAAAAGTCATGTAGCCTTTTCAAACTGCTGCAAGCACTCACCCAGTGGAGAATCAAAATACTTTCACCATGTAATTGCTATCTAACTGTTTTCAAATTACTGCTATTATCAGATTCAATTATTTTAAGATCCAAATCTTTTATATAACCATCAACACGCATGTAGTATGTGTGCCAACTTTTAGTTCTATTATATATGTATATACCTGAGTTGGTATGAACGTCAATTTTTATTTATTTTTTTATTTTTTGTAATTTCCATACTATCTTCCTGCCATCTTCTGTAACTATTAAATTCAAATATATCTACGTACCCTTCAAAATTGCAAATCTATAATTACAAATTTCAAGCACATTAATGTAGGTGTGCACAACTTTTAGTATTATATAAAGAACAATGTTCTATATAATCTAATTTCTTGTCTCATCTTTTCACTTTTAAACACAAGAATGAGATTCACATTCATAAATGCATATGAAACCTACTCACTTGTGTCTTGGAGTAAGAAGAGAAGATAAGAAATATGATTATATGTAGTATTTTCCTTATATAAATCACACTGCGTAGTGTGAACTTTGTTATTTTTTGAGTAATTTACATGAAGACCTTTTAAATTATTGAGAAATATCACTATGATTCCTTAAACTATAAAAAAGTACAAATAAATCTCCTAAACTATTGAGAAGTATCATTTTGCCCCTCAAACAATAAAAATGTACAAATGAACCCCCTAAACAATAAAAACGTACAAATCAGACCCCCTAACGAAAGGGCCAATAGTTTAGGGGGTCCATTTGTATCCTTTTATAATTTATGGGGTCAAAATGATATTTCTCAATAGTTTAAGGGGTTTCCATATAAAAAATCCTCATTTTTTTATATTCCTAAATTAACCCTCCTTATACAATTTTCTCAGATTTTGATTTCAGATTTCAAATTTTGATAAATTTTTCAAATTTCTTTTTTTCTCTATCTCTATTCAATTGGTTAATTTTCGTAGCACACTTGATTCTTGGTCATGCTTTTTTTATTTTTAAAAAATACGCACAATTGATGAAGCTTTTTTGGTTCTCCAAAAATGCCCACAATTAATGAGCTTGAAAACTTGCATGTGAAAAAATCTAACTAATTCAGATATTTAAAATTCCGTAAACATAGATAATTTCTATTCATCTTCTTTATTCATAAATTATAAATCATTGCTCACATATGATTATGCACCCGCCTTTAATATTTTTATATATATAAATATAATCTATGTATCCTTGTTTTTGTTCTTTATATATTTTTTAAGTAAAAAATGTATATGCATTGACAATTTTATTTGGGTGGAATAGAGTTTCTCTTGATGTACCGACGATTGAAGTTCGATTTGAGAATTTGAATATCGGTTCAGAAGCCTATGTGGGTAGCATGTATTTGGAACATCGAGCAATATTATTAATCGATAACTAGATGATGTGAACAAGAATTTTTTAAGGGGAGGACTCTCTCTCTCCAGTTCACAACATATTGGATTGTGTTATTTGGGACAGTGAAATCATTATGGGTGTCATTCTGATAATCTGAATTATATATTTTGAAAAATATTGTGAGTAGATCATCCATGAAACATTTTAGATTAATATCATAATTGTAACCAAATAATTTATCATATTTGTCTTAAAAACAATAGACGGTATATTTTTAAATTTATATCTATCATTTATTTCTTTGAACACATATAATCAGATCATACAGTTATAATCAGTGGGTCAATTTAATTTTGGCCAAAATTCATTTAACCCTCGTTGTATAGACTTGGAGCACTTTATCTTTTAAAAATAGTCAAATAAATCTTATGCAATTTTGACAATTTTGCACTCCAAAAAAAAAAAAAAAAAAATGACCATTTTGCATTTTACTTCTTCTTCATCATCATAATTTTTGTCCAACTTGATAGAAATTGTACCCCACAGGCCTTAGGTTAGGTTTAGCATCTTCAAAAAAAAATCAAAAATTTAAAAAATTGCTATCTTATTTAAGTCACATCACCTTTCTATTACATCATTTCAAATTCAACCCATATTTCATAAAAAATCAAAAAGTACACTTATTTAAAACGTCCCAAACAACCCCTTAATGTTGAGTGGAAATAAAAAAAGTGAGTCAAAGTCAAAATACACTACAAAAATATAAATATACCCTTATCTTTATCTTTTTCCTCAAAATTCCCAACCCCAATCTAATAATCATCTTCCCAAAAATACTTGAATCTTAAAAAGCTCTAAGCCTCCGTTTGGAAAGTGGGTTGGTTTTTTGACTTTTTGGCTTTTTTGGCTATTTTAACCTGGGCTTAAAAGCTTGGTTTGGGAAAGGCTTTTTGGCTTTTTTGAGTTTTTTTGTGAGAGAAGAATGTAATGATTATGAGTTGGATGTGATGTTTTGTTTGTTATGGCTAAAATAGCCTATTTTGTTTTTTGTGACTAAAATAGTCAAAAAAACCTAAAAAAACCCTTGCCAAACACAGGCTAAATGGACTCAAAATGCCTCTCCACTAACATTTAATGTTGAGTGGAAATAAAAAAAGTGAGTCAAAGTCCAAATGCACTACAAAAATACAAATATACCCTTATCTTTATCTTTTTCCTCAAAATTCCCAACCCCAATCTAATAATCATCTTCCCAAAAATACTTGAATCTTAAAAAGCTCTAAATGGACTCAGAATGCCTCTCCACTAACATTTGGCTGTCACCAGGCCAATAATTTAGGTCTGGTTTGACATGTCTTAAAAAAAAATAAAATGTCAAAAATTAAAACGTTATCACTATTTACTAAAAAAAAAATTAAAACATTAATTTTACACATAATTAAATTTCAGACAACTCTACGTCCCACAGGTGGAGCTGACGTTTTGAAAAAATTGTACTTATTTAGGTGCACAAATAACACGGTGCTGTTCGGCCAGTAGGGGTCCATCACGGGTCTCTTTTTAATAATCTGAACCGTTCAATGTGTAGAACTCGTCGAGTATTATATGCCTATGAAAAATCATATTGATCGGATATCAGTAACTATATAATCAAATCAGTTAAAATTTATAAAATAGATGGTGTTATAGTTAACGGTTGGAAAAAAACTAATTCGATCAGATAGCTATCGATATCCGATCAACATGATTTTTTACAAGCATATAGTACTCGACGAGTTCTACACATTAAACGGTTTTGATTAGCAAAACGGGACCTGTGGTGGGCCCCCACGAGCCAAAAACACCTCCAATTCAATGCCTGAAAAGTAGGGAATCATATCCCAGACGCTGTCCTGAATTCATCCCACCGTACTGCCTATTCCATCCCAATCTTCTCCTATATACTAATTTATATAATTTTTTAATATACATTTTTTATAAAAAGTCAAAAAATTATCCCAAACAACTTTTTTTTCTCAATTTTTTAATCTAAAAAATAAAAAATACACTTATTTAAGACATCTCAAACAATCTTTTAATTTTTAAATTACTAAAAAGAAACTCGTAATGAACCACAAACCTAAACAAAATGAAAAATGAGTTGAACCCCCAGTGAGGGTGCTAGGAGTCATCTCTGATTGGCTCAAAATTTATTTTTTATTTTTTTTGAATTATTTTTTATAATTTTTTGTAAGTCAAAAAATAATTTATTTTTTAAGTGAGGAAAGAAAAGCTTAATTTATAAATAAAAAATCAACTTAAATTCACAATTATAAATTATAAATTGTTAGATTAAATTATAAGTTATAATAACTTTTTCACACTTTTACCAAACTGGACAAATGTTAGAAACCTTTAAAGTGTCATTGTTAGCGAGATAGAAGGGATTAAAAAGGGGGGAAACAGGTTTCTTTTAGAACATTGCTTGTGTTTCAGCACATGAGAATGTACTAGCCTATGGTGGTTTTGTCCTTTGCCTTAAAAGGGCGTATCAAATTATCTTCGCATTCTTCCAAACCACAAGAAAATATTTCAATACTTCACAGTGTAAGTGGAATTATCAAGCCTGGCAGGTAAGAGCATGAGCTCTCTCTCTCTCTCTCTCTCTGGATATATATATATATATATATTTTGTTCAGTGGAACTAACTAAATTTATAGTTACATGAAATATTTTTCACAAATTTTTTATGTGAAATTGTTTTGTAGAATGACCTTGCTTTTAGGGCCTCCAGGATCTGGGAAGACCACCTTGCTGCTAGCTTTGTCAGGAAAACTTTCTGCAGAACTAAGGGTGAATAACATCTAAGTCATCACTTCTATACACTGTATGTACATACATATATATATATATATATATACTACTTGGTGACATATACGATACGTGTACAATTTAAATAAGTAAGAATAAAAAGACAAGGAAAAAGGACAGGCATTATTTAAATCATGGTAAAAGTCACAAAAATACGAGGAGCATAAAATTTGTTGTGGGATTTTCACAAATAGCCGGGAAAGCCCCTTTTTCCATATAGAGCCCGTGACTTACATTTCTTGAGATTGCTCTAGTAGATTGGTGTGGATCACGTACCTTCCCTCTAAAGTACAATTTTTTGGGTGGCTTGCATGGAAACAAAGGTTAAAACTTCCGTATTTCTGCGAAGGATTGGAATTTTGGATGAGAGTGCAACTACCTTGTGTATATTGTGCAAAGCTGATCAAGAATCAGTAGAGCATGTGCTTATTTTCTGCCCTATGGTTTGGAGAGTTTGGACAGGTCTACTGAAGTGGTGGGGAGCTCAATGGATAGTGCCTGGATCAGCTGAAGGACTGTTGCAGTGGTGGGCAGGGGATTGCTTCCCGAAAGTTGAAAGGAGAATTTGGCATACCATACCTTTGGTGGCTCTTTGGTCCACCTGGAAGCACAGGAATGAATGCCTTTTTGATGATGTCCAACCAATGATATTGCAGTGGTGGGCAGGGAATTGTTTCACGAAAGCTGAGAGGAGAATTTGGAATACCATACCTTTAGTGGCTCTTTGGTCCATCTGGAAGCACATGAACGAATGCCTTTTTGATGATATCCAACCAATGATATTGCAGTGCTGGGCAGGGAATTGTTTCACGAAAGCTGAGAGGAGAATTTGGAATACCATACCTTTAGTGGCTCTTTGGTCCATCTGGAAGCACATGAACGAAAAAAAAAAAACAAATAAAAAACTAAAAAATTTGGATTTGCAAAATTCGGGAGATCGAAACACAACATAAAAAAATTGTCAACGAAAAAACATAAAGCAAAAAATGCCAAAGCGAAATCCCCCCCCCCAAAAAAAAACAAAAAAAGGCAAAATCGAAACCCCAACATAAACAAATTAAAATAAAAAAGAAGAACCAAAATATGGCAAATTCAAACCCAAAATAAAAAAAAATAAAAAATAAACAAATTAAGCAAAAGTCGGCAGATCGACACCCAATATAAAAAAAAAGAAAAAGAAAAAAAACACAAAAAAAAAGCCAAATCCAAACCCCCAAAAAAATATATATAAATAGCAAAATACGCGAAATCGAAAGATAACATAAAAAAATTAAAATAAAAAAATAACCAAAATATGCCAAATCCAAAAAAAAAAAAATAAATAAATTTAAACAAAAATCCAAAATTGAAAAAAAAAAATACCAAAAAAAAAACAAAAAAATTTTTTTCCCAACAAAAAGCCAAAATTGTAAAAAAAAAAAAAAAAAAAAAACCAAAATAAGCCAAAAACGAAAATATGCCAAATCCAAACCCAAATAAAAAAATAAAAAAAATGGAAAAGGGCAATTTCGTCATTTAACAAGATGACACCTCACAAAAAAGCTAAAAAGCTAAAAAAGCCAAAAAGTCTTTCCCAAATCAGGCTTTTTAGCCTCAGGCTTTTTAGTCCCAGGTTAAAATAGCCAAAAAAGTCAAAAAACCAAAAAACCAACCCACTTCCCAAACGGAGGCTATATATAAATACATTGTTAAGTGGGACTAATTGGATTTGCGGTCTCATCAAATATTTTACACAATTTTTTCTCTAATGTGAAATTGTTTTGTAGAATGACCTTGCTTTTAGGGCCTCCAGGGTCCGGGAAGACCACCATGCTACTAGCTTTGTCAGAAAAACTTGCTTCAAAACTAAGGCCTCGTTTGGGGAGTGGTTATTTTAGTCAAAAAATCAACTAAAATTAGTCACATCACCTCTCTATTTTTTTGTATATTTTTTCGTAAAAAATAAAAAAATTACTAAAATAGTCTGTTCCTAAACAAGGCCTAAAGATAAAGAACATCTAGAAGGTTGTGGCCGTTTTTGTGTGATTAGGGTTGTGGCCCTTGTGTTTTTCTTTTTCCTTCTTATTATTCTTGAAACTTTTGATCTTCTCTTTTGGATCAAATCTCCACACATTAGCCCCGTTTGGTGTAACTGTTAAAATTATAATTTAACATATTATAAATTATGACTTTAATCTGAAATTGTTAATTTATTTGGTGTAGCTGATGGATTATAGATTTAAGTTGCTAAGAGGTGTTTTTTAAATAAGTTGTGAAGTAATTTTTTCAATTAACTTTTATTTATTTTTATTTACTGCTTGTGTACATTTCTTATAAAAAAAAAAACAATAATAAGCTATAGTCCATTTGTATTTTTTTTTATTTTTAAAAAAATAAAAAATAAAAAAATCTAAAAATATAACCGTAATATGTTCACAGCAAAAGCTGATAATCAGGAGTTAGGAGTGAGCAGCTTATCAGAATTAACTTTTTTGAGTTAAAATAAGTTGTTAGAATCAGAAGTTGTTTGAAATAAGTTTAATCAAACACTTCAAAATAACTTTTCGAAAGCTAGAAACTATAAGTTGGCTCACAAAAGCCCAAACAAACACCTCCATTATGGTTTTCAGATCAATTAGATAGTTGAACGAATTTCTTAATATCCGTTATACATCAGGGATTTTCACAAATCGCTGAGAAAGCTTTTTTTCCCTACAGTGTTCGTGACCTACAATTCTTGAGGCACTTATCATGGTTTAACTTGACACTTCTCGAGGCACATATCACAGTTCAACTTGCCACTTGGTTCTCAGCGCTTGGTATTGTACACACACACACATATATATATTTCTCTTCTTTATAACTGATAATGACTTGTTCAATAATCAGGTGTCTGGGAAAGTGACATACAATGGTCATGAAATGCATGAATTTGTCCCTCAGAGGACCTCCTCTTATGTCAACCAATCTGATGAACACATTTCCCAAATGACAGTGAGGGAAACATTAGCCTTCTCTGCTAGATGTCAAGGAGTTGGTACTCCCTATGGTGAGTTGAATTTGAAATATAGGACTCTAATTTGATGAACTTTGTATAGGACTCTAATTTGATGAACTTTGCACAAGTTTTAACCTAACCATTTTTAACTTATGGCTGCAACAATTGCAGACATGGTTATGGAGCTCTTGCGGAGAGAGAAGGAACTAAACATTGAGCCAGACCTTGACATTGATATATTGTTGAAAGTAAGAGAAAATCAATATAATTTTTACTGAATTTATACCTTTCAATTATCGAGTAGAATGTTACGGAGGCCTAAAACAAAATCTTCAAATACAGGCTGCTGGTTCAAAGGAGCACAAGGACAACTTAGTTACAGACTACATTCTCAAGGTATATCATTAACAGTAACATCTCTGAAAACTAGCAATTTCACGAATATATAAAATATTGTTAAATTTTATTTCCAGCATACACTCATTGTTTTCTTCGTATTTCCTTTTTTTTTTTTTTTCTTCTTCAGATCTTAGGATTGGAAGATTGTGCTGATACAATTGTTGGAAATGAAATAGTGAGGGGTATTTCAGGAGGGCAAAGGAGACGTGTGACAATAGGTAGACAAATGAAACTAAAACAAGTATGATTAAGTCATTTATTTTTTGTCTTTGTTAATAGGATCATTATGAGTGCTTTTCTTTACAAAGATTGTCACTGATAATTTTTTTTTCTTTTCTCCTCCGTAATGTTTACTAAAATTTGGTTATTATTTGTTTTATTTTTTTTTCTTACAATAGAAAACCCCCTTCCCTAACTAGGCCTTTAAACCTTATGTGTTATGAGCTTCTTATATTCATAGATTTCAACATATTTAATTATTAAGAATACAATACCATTTAAGGTAAATTACAAATACACCATGTGAGGTTTTCTTAAAATATGAATTGCCCTTGTAGTTGTGAAAATTACATCCTGTCCCCTGAAATTTTGAATTTCATTACAAATAACCAATTTTATTAATAAATCATAAAATCAGTTAACATTTTTTAATGTATCAAAAATTTATGTCAAATAATAATTTAGGTAATTTTATTATTGTATAGGAGAGCAGTTCATAATTTTATTATTTTAGTTAATTCTATTAAATAAAAAATTATGACAATGGAGTATTTGTAATTTTTCAAATCACATGAGACAATTCGTATTTTAAGTAAACTTCAGGGATATATTTGTAATTTACCCTAACATTTGTATACGCTTTTTTTTTCTTTTTTTTTTTTCCAAAATGTTTTCTTATGCTTGCAAATTCTTTGTCATTTGCTTTACATTTCCAAAACTTACAGAAACATTTCTGTTTCTGAGTTAACTGAAAGAACATATCAAAAAGAAAGTTTGATCCTAACTTGTATGATGGGAATATTTAACCGGAAACTATTTTGATTGATAAAGGGGAGATGCTAGTAGGTCCTGCAAGGTCATTTTTCATGGACAACATATCAACTGGTCTTGATAGCGTGACAACTTTCCGAATCATTAACTCAATTAGGCAATCGGTCCATATTCTCAAAAAGACAGTTATGATCTCTCTTCTCCAACCTGCACTGGAAACTTACAATCTCTTTGATGACATCATTCTTATCTCGGAGGGACAAATCGTGTACCACGGCCCTTGTGAATGTGTTCTTGATTTCTTTGAATCCATGGGTTTTAAATGCCCCGGTAGAAAAGTTGTCGCTGACTACCTACAGGAAGTAAGTTTGTGAAAACTAGTATATATCTATGCCTTCGTTGTGCATGCTTGTACATTTGCATATTTTTTAACTGTAAATATGACTGCCATAACACATAAAATTCTTGAATATCGATTTATGTTGTTTCGGTGAAAAATGTTTTCCAAATTTTTCGACATTTGTAATGATGAAAAACAAAAGTCAATGGAAAACTTTTTCCATGGTCAACGAAAAATGAGCTGATTTTAGGGGGGGAAAAAATGGTTTTTCATGTTCAATTAAAAAAAAAGAAGCTAATTTGGACAAAAAACTTTTTTCACTTTTCATATTGGAAAACATTTTTCAAACTAGTCTTACTAACGCTACCACCATTGTTACCACCACAAATACCCCACCACTAACTAGCACATGATTTTTAAGATTGTAACCAAACAAAGGAAATATTTTTTGCATGTGATATTTTCCATAAAACGCTTTCTCCAAGATGTTTTCTACCAAAACAAACGGATCATTTTCAAAATCACAACCAAAAAACACTGGAAGCAATTTTTTCAACGAAACAAACAGGTCATTTTCAAGATTGCAACCAAACACATGAAACATTGTCAAAGCTTTTTTGTTTTACTATTTGAGTTCTGGTCAAACTGTGCATTAACATTGATTCAAAGCTTTTTTGTGCTACCTTCCAAATAATGTCAATTTCATAATTAAAATTCTCATATTCTAATATCCTGAATTTAGGTCACATCAAGAGAGGATCAAAAACAGTACTGGGTTAATGAAGACACGCCATATAGATACATTTCCGTCAATGAGTTTGCAGAGGCATTTCAATCATTCCACATTGGAAAAGCAATCCGTCATGAGCTTCTCACACCATTTGATAGGTCAAAGTGCCATCCTGCAGCTTTAGTTCGATCCAAATACGCAACTAATCGGTTTGAGTTGTTGAGCGCTTGCTTATCGAGAGAATGCATTCTGATGAAGCGAAACTCATTTCTATACATGTTTAAAATATTTCAGGTAAGTAGTGTCGATGTTTTATATTTCATACTTTTTTAACGTAATTATTACACTTTACAAGGTCTAGATGACTCTTTTTCCTCATTGCAGCATTTAATTCTCGCTATCATATCTGCAACACTCTTTGGGCAAAGCCGAGTGCACCATCAGACAATAGAAGATGGATTAGTTCATCTTGGAGCTCTCTATTGCGCTCTTATTGCAACTTTGTTCACCGGGTTTTTTGAATTACCAATGACCATAGAAAAACTTCCCGTCTTTTACAAGCAAAGAGGAAGTTTTTATCCTTCTTGGGCATACTCATTGCCAACATCAATAGTCAAAACACCAGTATCTATTATTGAAGTTGCTATTTGGGTTATGGTAACTTATTATGCGATAGGATTCGATCCTACTGTCGAAAGGCCAGTCTTGAAAAAAACCCATTATCTTAAGTAGCTGTTCTTTCTCAGATTCTCTATTTAAATCTGCACCTACTGTTATAACTTCTTCTTCTTCTTTTTTTTTTCTTTTTTTTGTTTTGCTTTTTATTTTTTATGGCAGGATGTTTAGACAATTTTTAATTCTCGCATTGAGTGGCCAAATGTCTTATGGGATTTTTAGATGCATTGCTGCACTTAGTAGGGACCATAATGTCGCCAACACGGGGGGAAACATTGCAATGGTCTGGCTTGTGGTTTTTAGTGGCTTTGCCTTATCACGACGTATGAATTTATACAAATTCTCTAAGATTTTTCTTATACGAAATTAAACTTTTGAGAATTTCTTTATGTGAAATTCTGCTCTAATGAGGTTCTCTTTCTTTTTTTTTTTGTTCATTTTTCTTTTTCCAGATGATATGAAGAAATGGTTGATTTGGGGTTACTGGACAACGCCTCTGATGTATGTGCAAACTGCACTGTCAATAAATGAATTCCTCGGTGGTGATTGGAAATATGTAAGAATTTTCATAAAAGAAAGATGAGTCCAAAATTTGTTACATATATAGTGGAATCCTCTAGAAACTTTCAACACCCTTGGAATTATAGGTTTTCAATAAATCAACCGAAGCACTAGGAATATCTGTCTTGAAGTCTCGTGGGATATTTACTACTACATATTGGTATTGGATTGGAATTGATGCAGTGATTGGTTTCATATTCTTATTTGGAGGGATTTATACTTTGGCTCTTACTTATCTCAATCGTGAGTTATCCCATATTTAGTACCTAATATTACTATGTGTTACTTTTCATTTCAAACTGATGGAATCTAATCGATGCTCACCTATTGAGTTGTCTCAATGCTACTCTATCTTTTCCGATCTATTCTACCATTCTTCAATTTCATCATTGTGCCGAAGTCTGGTTTGCTCTTCACAAGAAATTCACTTCTCTTTCAAGATCACACATTCATCAGCTGAAGAATAAATTGAATTCTGTTTTGAAGAGGTCTAAATCAATGGAGGAATATCTTTCCAAAATCAAAGATATTGTAAGTCAGTTGGCTCTTGCATTAATAGCTATTGATGATGAAGATCTTATCCTATTAACCTTGAATGGTCTTCCTGATGAGTTTGATGCCTTCAAAACAACAATTCGAGCCCGATCTAGTTGTATTTCAATGCAAGAGTTGTCTTCTCTTTTGTGTTCTGAAGCGTTCACATGGACGCAAAACTAAAAAGGCTTTTGAGCCAACAGTTGCCTTTTCTATTGTCAAAGGCTTTGCTTCTCCTATTTCTTTTACCTTTTCTCCTTGAGGTCATTCATCTCGAGGTAGATCATCTTTCAGAGGAGGAAGAGGAGACAGATATTACAGAGGAGGTAATGGCAATGGCAGATTCTCTAGTCATTACACTCGAGGAAGAGGAAGATATTCACATAATTCTCACAACTCTCAAGCTTGTCAAATTTGTGGAGGTTTTGGTCATTTAGCTCTTGATTATTGGCATCAAATGGACTCTCAATATCAGTCTTTGCCTCCTAATGCCAATGCTAATGTTTCTTCATCAATAGCTCCTAGGGCCTTTGTTGCTTCTTCATCTGAAGATGTCTCATTATCATCATCAATTCCATGGTGCCTAGACTCTGTTGCTACTGATCACATCACCAATGACCTCAATAATCTTACCTATTATCAACCATATCAAGGTACCGACCAGGTCACTATTGAAAATAGCACCTATGTCCCTATCAATCACATTGGTAAAGGACTTTTCCCCACTCCGCATCATTTATTTCAACTTAACAATATTCTTCATTCATCATCTATTTCTTCCAATCTTGTCTCTATTCAAAAGTTACGCACCTCTCCTGCTCCACGTAGTGCCCTTCCCCCCATTCTTTAACTGAATCACACCACTCCTGTCCCCACGCACTCAGCTTGGCCTTCCCTTCCTTCATTTGTTGTACTGAGCTGAAGGTTAACACCACTAATCTACCTCCACACTCCCTTGCAATCACATCCTTCATCCCCCTTTTATACAACTCTGCTCTAAACTCCTTGAAAGCTAAAAAATTGCGCATTGTCACCACTAAGCTTTCATACCCCCACCCATTACCTTCCTCAAATGTTTTGATCACCACCTCCTCCCTTTCACTAGCTCCACCATTAACCAATACTTCGGCATATGATTTCTTTCCTCCCTGAAATTGAATCTGCTGCCCTTGCAGTTGATTTTGTATCATCTGCCCGCCTTCTTTCATACCTATCCTCCTCCGCACCCTCGGATCAAAACTTTGGGTCTTTTGAAACTCTGTTTTTTTCACCTGCAAAGCCCTATTATCACACCACAAACCATCTGTCTTCTGGATTGCTAACTCTGCAGCCACATCACAATCATACCTAACAAAGCCAAATCTAGATCTTGTTGCTTGTCTCCTTTTCCTTGGGATGAACACATCTTTAACGATTCCAAACTTACTGAAAAGGTTGAACAATCCTTTGGGATCCATTGACTCTGGGATATGATCCACGAAAATGGTGATTAACCCTTGCTCCGATCGATATCCTCGCTGCCAAATCGTGCTCTTTCTCCTTCGTAGTACTGGGTTCCATCCACCTTCTCTCTCTTCCATCGTATTAGCTACAATAGAAATTTAAGAGCTTTTCTGTGTTACCTTCCAAATAATGTGAAATTTCTTAATTAAGTTTCTTATATTCTAATATCTTGAATTTAGGTCACATCAAGGGAGGATCAAAAACAGTACTGGGCTAATGAAGACATACCATATAGATACACTTTCGTTAATGAGTTTGCAGAGGCATTTCAGTCATTCCACATTGGAAGAGCAATCTGTCATGAGCTTTTCACCCCATTTGACAGGTCAAAGTGCCATCCTATAGCTTTAGTTGGATCCAAATACGCAGCTAACCGGATTGAATTGTTAAGAGCTTGTTTATCGAGAGAATGCATTCTGATGAAGCGGAACTCATTTATGTACATTTTCAAAATATTTCTAGTAAGTAGTGTCAGTGTTTCATATTTCACACTTTTTATGCAGAATTAACACTACACAAGGACTAGATGACTTTATTGCCTTGTTACAGCATTTAATTCTTGCGATCATAGCCGCAACACTCTTTGGGCAAGGCCGAGTAACATTGTTCACTGGGTTTTTTGAATTACTGATGACCATTGAAAAACTTCCCATCTTTTACAAGCAAAGAGGAAGTTTTTATCCTTCTCGGGTGTACTCATTGCCAACATGAATAGTCAGAACACCAATATCTATTATTGATGTTACTTTTGGGTTATAGTAACTTATTATGCAATGGGATTTGATCCTACTCTAGAAAGGCCAATCTTCAAAAAACCCATAATCTTAAGTAGCTTCTCTTTCTCGGATTCTCCATTAAAATCTCTAATTTTTTTCTTTCCTTCTCTATTTTTTTCATGGCAGGATGTTTAGACAATTTTTAATTCTTGCATTGAGTGGCCAAATGTCTTACGGGATTTTTAGATGCATTGTTGCACTTAATAGGGACCATAATGTCGCCAACACAAGGGGAAACATTGCAATGGTCTGGCTTTTGGTTTTTAGTGGCTTTGCCTTATCATGACGTATGAATTTATACAAACTCCCCCTCGATTTTTCTTATATGAAATTAAACCTTTAAGAATTGCCTTATGCAAAACTCTGCTCTAATTTGGTTCTCTCTCTATTTTTGTTTTTATATATTTTTTTTCTTCAGATAAAATGAAGAAATGGTTGATTTGGGGTTATTGGACAACGCCTCTGATGTATGCGCAAACTGCAATTTCAGTAAATGAATTCCTTGGTGGTGATTGGAAATATGTAAGAATTATCGTCTAAGAAAGTTGAATCTAAGATTTATTGCATGCATAGTGGAATCTTCCAATAACTTTGAACACCCCTGGAATTTTAGGTTTCCAATAAATCAACCGAAGCACTAGGAATATCCATCTTGAAATCTCATGGGATATTTACTACTACATATTGGTATTGGATTGGAATTGGTGCACTGATCAGTTTCATATTCTTATTCAGGGGGAGCCATACTTTGGCTCTTACTTATCTCAATCGTGAGTTATACAATATTTAGCACTCGATATTACTATTTGTTACTTTTCATTTCAAACTAAAACTAACTGATTTTGAACTAAATTCCTGCAGAACATCAAAAGATTGTGTTTTTGCCTGAAGAAGTTTTGCAGGAGAGACGTGCTAACAGAACCGGTGAAATAGAAGGCAACAAAACACTAGAGAATGAAAAACCTTCCAAAAGTAAGCCAATGAGTTTTTTATTTTTTTTATTTTAATGTTTTATATAGTCTCAAACATTATCTTCAAAACAAAAAATAAAACAAAATAAAGCCATTGATCAAAGGACGGATGCTATTGTCAAATGTCGGGAGGAGAAAGGAATGCTTTTCCCGTTTACACCTCTTTCCATCACCTTTGAGAATATCAGATACTCAGTTGATATGCCAAAGGTAAATTTTTTGTGCCTAATTTTTTTCCCCGAAAAGTGAGAAGTTAACGAGCATGAAATTTGTAGGAAACAAAAGCGAAAGGGATTTAAGGGGATCGATTGGAAATTCTTAAGGATGTAAGTGGGGCTTTCAAGCCTGGAGTCCTAACCACGCTTATGGGTGTTAGCCGGGCTGGTAAGACCATGCTACTAGACATTTTGGCCGGAAGGAAAAACACTGGGTATGTAAAGGGAATCATCAAGATTTTAGGCTATTGCAAGAAACAAAAATCCTTTGCTCGAGTTTCTGGATACTATGAACAAAATGACATCCACTTCCCGCTCATCACGGTCTACAAGTCCTTGCTATTCTTGGCTTGGCTTCGGTTACCTTCAGAGGTCAAACCTAAGACCAGAGTGGCAAGTATTTGAAACAATAGTAGTAACCATTTGTGTTTTGTGCTATTTAAACTCTTTTTTTAAACTTAATGGTGCAGATTTTTTTCGAGGAAGTGATGGAGTTGATTGCACTGACACCAATGAGAAATGCATTGGTTGGATTTCCTAATGCAAAAGGGCTCTCAATTGAGCAGCGAAAAAGGCTAACGGTTGCAGCAGAACTCGTAGCCAACCCTTCGATAATATTCATGGATGAGCCAACCATGGGATTTGATTCTAGAGCGGCTGCTATTGTCATGAGAACTGTGAGAAACATCGTGGACACAGGAAGAACTGTAGTGTGTATGGTTCATCAGCTAAGTATCAAAATTTTTGAAGCTTTCGACGAGGTAAGAGATTATTAAAGTCCTAGAACATACATTTCTAGACCCCTTTCCTACACAAAATTTTGATGTCTTCCAATGGTAGCTCTTCCTCCTACTGAGTCAAGGAGGTGAAGAAATATATGTTGGTCCTTTGGGTAACAAGTCTCTCCATATGATAAACTACTTCGAGGTAGGCCTAGACAAAACTAGAAGTTCTGGACTTCAACGAGGCGAATCTATGCATATGTCCCTCATTTTTCTTCTGTTTTGTTATTTGAAGCAAATCAATGGCGTACGTAAGATAGAAGATGGTTACAACCCGGCAACATGGGTGATGGAAGTGACGACACAAGTAGAGGAAGAGCTTCTAGGTGTTAAATTTGCTGATGTATACAAGAATTCTCTCTTTCTAAAGCGGTTGGTCATCTAAATATCTCTTTTTCTATATTAACGAAAGAGGAAGGTACATTTGACTCTTGCTAAAGCGGAGTCTAAGAAGAAAATAACTCTCTTCTGCTCTTATGAAAATATATAACCGTTGTTCCTAGTACCTTAAGAACTTAACAACTCATATGAACTATTGTATGAGAAACAACGCCTTGATAGAGGAGTTGTGTACATTGCTGTTAGTCCACTGCCCAAATGGAGAAACCACTATGGATAGTGGAAGAAAGTAGGTAAGGTGCCTCTCCTACTCTCCCACCCACTCACTACTGGAAGAAACCCACTCACTAGTGGAAGGGGTAGGTGGTGGCCAGTCAAAGCCTCCCTCATTTGTGTATAAATGAGGTGAGAAGGAGGAGTCAAAAGATATAGATTGCAGTGTGTAATCTGAGAGAGATTGTGAGAAAAAACACAAAGTGTATGTGTAAGTGAGAGTGCTATAGTGAGTGAGTGAGGTGTGAGTAGTGTAAACTCCCTCCGGAAAATTCTATAGTGGATAGCTCTCCGTAGACGTAGGCAATTGCCGAATCACGTAAATATTCTTGTGTTATTGTGTGTAATTGATTTCTAGTGTCTCAGTCCTAACAAGTGGTATCAGAGCCAAGTCGGTTGTGTTTCAAAAAAACAGAGTACGTTTTTTCGAAACTACCAAAAATCAAGTTGCTCAAAATCAGGTTTTGAGCATACCAGGAGCAAGGTCTCGAAGAGAGGAATCCAAAATTGCAAAACAGAGCTCCAGAAGCCCTGCCACGCGCCCTCACGTGCCTCCCAAAGAAAGCGTGTGAAGCCTAGTTGCACCACGCGTCTCCACGAGCCGTTGGCACAGTCGGCGCGTCAACCCACTCACAGCCACGCGCTTTAAGCGCGACGAGAGGAAGAAGACGAGCCACGCCACGCCACGTCAGTGCCACGTCATCTGCCACATCAGTGCCACGTGTCAGTCTGTCAGACACGCGTCAGCCGCGTCAACCATGTCAGTACATCTAGTTGGCTAGTCAACCTGCCGGAGGAGTGATCCAGTGCTTCTCGGCTAAGGTACACCCGCATATTTAAAATTTCCAAAATGTTTTGGCTTGATCTGAGCCATTCTAGGGCCGTTTCTGACGATCCAATGATGCTTTCCAACTATTTGGATTATTCCAGACACATCCGTACAGTCAGATTTTGCAAATCAAATTTCAAAAATTTGCAATGTTTATTTGGACGATCTAAAGTGCTTTTTTTTCGACTAATTTGACCAGTCCGGACTCCATAGCAAAGCCTATTTTTCAAATAGAGATTACTTTCTGTAGAGAGACTTTCTGATGAAGGAATCCACATCAACTTCAGGATCTATGTTCAAGTTGACTCCGTCCAATTATGCAATTTGGAAGTCACGGATGGAAGACATCCTGTATTATAAAGACCTATTTGACCCTATTTTTGCAAAAAGGATTAAATCGGAAGAAGTGAAGGATGATGACTAGATAAAGATGAACCGCAAGACTATCGGTTGTATCAGACAATGGATAGACTACAGTGTGTACCATCATGTCGCCGAGGAGACAGATGCCTATTCGCTATGGACAATGTTAAACGACATATACAGGTCAAAGATCGCTCAGAACAAAGCCTTGATGATGAGAAGGCTTGTCAATTTGAAGTTGAATAATGATATGTCTGTCGCCGAGCACACCAGTGAATTCAAAAATCTGGTGAATTAACTTGCAACCGTCCAGATACGCTTAGACGATGAAATGCAAGCCGTTCTACTGCTCAGTTATTTACCGGATAGCTGGGAGACATTGGTGGTTTCTCTCAGAAACTCTGCACCAAAAGGAAAGCTGACCATGAGCATGGTCACAAACGCCATGTACAATGAAGAGACAAGGTGGAAAGACATGGGTGGAGATCAATCACATACCCTCGTCACAAAAAATAAAGGTAAAGGCAGAGACAGAGGAAGAAGCAAAAACAGGAGACGCAACAAAGGAAGATTTCAAGACAGAGGAAAATCCAAAGAAGGTACGAGCCGTCCGAAGTTCAAGTGTTACGATTGTGGCCAGGAGGGTCGCATAAACAAATATTGCTATGCCTTGAAGGGAGAACAAAAACAAGACAATAGACAACCAAAGAATGAAGATGGGAACACTGCAGTTACTGTCTCAGAGGATATTGCATTATTCTTTGTTGGAGAAGAAGAATGTCTCCATATATCAGACAATGACACCGAATGGGTGGTAGATACAGCAGCTTCTTACCACGTCACACCCCGGAAGGAGTTTTTCAATACGAACCAAGCTGGAGATTTTGGTACAGTGAAGATGGGCAACTCCAGTTTTTCAAAGATTGCAGGACTCGATGATGTTCGTATCCAAACCAAAGTTGGGTGCACAATGTCTTAAAAGATGTTAGGCATGTTCCCGATTTACTCCTAAATCTTATCTCAGGGATAGCCTTAGATCGACAAGGCTATAAGAACTACTTCGGCAAAGGCATGTGGAAGTTAAAAAACGGAACTCTGGTGGTAGCCAGAGGACAAGCAATTGGCACGTTGTACAAGACTCATGTGGAAGTGCATTCAGATAGCGTCAACGCAGCAGAGGATGAGGCATCACCAAATTTGTGGCACAAAAGGCTGGGTCACATGAGTGAGAAATGATTGCAAATTCTGGCAAAGAAGTCGTTTATTCCCTTTGCCAAAGATGTGAAATTGAACCCTTGTGACAAGTGCTTGTTTGGGAAGCTACAGAAAGTCGTTTTCTACTCATCATTCAGAAGATAATCAGAGTTGTTGAGCAGAGTATACTCTGATATATGCGGTCCTATAGAAGTGGAATCTTTGGGTGGCAGAAAATACTTCCTAACGTTTATTGATGACGCGTCACGAAAGGTATGGGTTTATATTTTAAAAACCAAAACTGAGGTGTTCCAACATTTCCAGGCATTCCATGCTATGGTAGAAAGGGAGACCGGAAAGAAGCTAAAGTGTCTCCGAATAGACAATGGAGGCGAGTACACGTCAAAGGAGTTTGAAGCCTACTGCACTACTCGCGACATCCAACATGAGAAGACTGTTCCTGGAACCCCACAACACAATGGTATAGCCGGAAGAATGAACCGGACCATTGTGGAGAAGGTCAGATATATGCTAAAAATAGCAAAGCTGCCAAAGCCATTTAGGGGAGAAGTTGTTCGTGTTGCATGCTATTTGATTAACAGATCACCATCCGTTTCACTGAATTTTCATATTCTAGAAGAAGTATGGTCTGGAAGGAAGATATCTTACTCTCATTTAAGAGTGTTTCGGTGCAAAGCATTTGCACATGTATCCAAGGAGCACAGACAGAAGTTGGATGACAAAGCTACTCCATGCATCTTTATTGGCTATGGAGATGAAGAATTTGGATACAGATTATGGGATGCGAAAAACAAGAAGGTCATTCGAAGCCGAGATGTGGTATTTCAAGAAGGCCAGACCTTAGAAGACTTTGGGCAACTAGCCAAACCCAAAGTTAATGATGTTTTAGACAGTATTCCCAATCATGCACCATCACAGCATGCCACTAATGAAGTAGAGCTACCGTAGCATGCAACCAATGATGTAGAGTTGCAGGATGGATTGCCAGAAGAAGAGGGTGTTGAGCAGGGGGAGCCACAACCCCCTCCGCCAGAGACTGTTGGTCCACAGTTGCGAAGATCAACAAGAGAGTCTAAGACGTCAAAATATGCTGCTTCTGATTATATTTTGCTTACTGATGAGGAGGAGCCAGAAAGCTTTCAAGAAGCTCAGAATCATAAGGAGAAGAGTAGCTGACATCAAGCTATACAAGAAGAGATGCAGTTTTTGCAGAATAATCAGACTTATGATTTGGTAAAACTTTCCCAGGGTCGAAAGCCATTGCAGAACAAATGGGTGTTCAAGTTGAAGAAAGATGGCAGCGGAAAGCTAGTCAAGTATAAGGCTCGATTGGTTGTCAAAGGTTTTGGGCAGAAGAAATGTATTGATTTTGATGAAATCTTCTCGTCAGTTGTGAAAATGACATCCATTTGAGTTGTTTTGGGACTAGCGGCCAGTTTGAATTTGGAACTTGAACAGATAGATATGAAGACGACATTTCTCCATGGTGATCTGAAAGAAGAAATTTACATGAAGCAGCCAGAAGGTTTTGAAGTAAAAGGGAAAAAAAACTTAGTCTGCAGATTGAAAAAGAGTCTCTACGGCCTCAAACAAGCTCCGAAACAGTGGTACAAGAAGCTTGACTCATTTATGGTGGGTCATGAGTACAAGAGAACTACTGCAGACCAGTGTGTCTATGTTAGGAAATTTCCCAATGGAAACTTCATCGTACTCCTGCTCTATGTTAATGACATGCTGATTGTTGGACAGGATGCCACAACAATCAGATCACTGAAGAATGAGTTATCTCAGTCCTTTGATATAAAGAACCTAGGCCCGGCACAACAAATTTTGGGCATGCAAATTCTGCGTGACAGGAAAGCCAAGAATTTGTGGCTGTCACAAGAGAAGTACGTTGAACAGGGGATTGCGAAGTTTAACATGAAAGATGCCAAGCCAGTCAATACTCCGCTGGCTAATCATTTCAAGCTGAGTAAGAGTTCTTGTCCCTCCTTTACTAAAGAAAGAGAAGAGATGGGGCTATTCCCTACTCATCTGCCGTAGGGAGTTAAATGTATGTAATGGTGTCTACCCGACCAGATATTGCTCATGCTGTTGGAGTAGTAAGAAGATTCATTTCCAATCCAGGAAAAGAGCATTGAGAAGCAGTCAAGTGGATTCTGAGGTACCTCAAGGGTACGGCAAAAATGTGTTTGTGCTTTAGAGATGCTAAACCAATCTTGGAAGGCTATACGGATTCAGATATGGCAGGAGATCTTGATAGTGGAAAATCTACATCAGGATTTCTATTCACTTTTCCAGGGGGAGCTGTGTCTTCGTAGTCCAAGTTGCAGAAGTGTGTTGCTTTATCCACAACCGAGGCAGAGTATATTGCCGCAGCGGAAGCTGGAAAAGAGATGTTGTGGTTGCAGCGGTTTCTCCAAGAGTTGGGATTAAAGCAAGAGAAGTTCACGGTACATTATGATAGCCAAGTGCTATCGACCTGAGTAAGAATTCGATGTACCATTCTTGCAAAAAGCATATTGACGTTCGGTATCATTGGATATGCGAAGTGATGGAAAAACAGTTATTGGAATTGATCAAGATCCATACAGATAAGAATCCAGCTGATATGCTTACAAAGGCGGTATCGAGAGACAACCTCAAAATCTGCAGAGACATTGCCGGGATGGACTTCAAGTGAGAAATCAGTTATCCATATGGGCGTGGAGGGGGAGAATTGTTAGTCCATTGCCCAAATAGAGAAACCACTATGGATGGTGGAAAAAGGTTGGTAAGGTGGCTCTCCTACCCACTCACTAGTGGAAGGGGTAGGTGGTGACCAATCAAAGCCACCCTCATTTGTGAATAAATGATATGAGGAGGAGGAGCCAAAAGATATAGATTGCAGTATGTAATCTGAGAGAGATTGTGAGCAAAAACACAGAGTGTATGTGTAATTGAGAGTGCTATTGTGAGTGAGTGTAAGTGATGTAAACTCCCTCCGGGAAATTCTATAGTGAATAGCTCTCCGTGGACGTAGGCAATTGCCGAATAACGTAAATATTCTTGTGTTATTGTGTGTGATTGATTTCTAGTGTCTCACAGTCCTAACAACTGCCACCTAATTCAAAAGATCTCGACTTCTGCAAGTACTCTCGACCATTTCCCCCTCAATGCAAAGCATGCCTATGGAGACAACACAAGTCCTACTGAAGAAACACATCATAAAACTTTGTCCGACTTTTATATGGAATTATAATAGGCTTCATGCTTGGAATTGTGTTCTGGGGACTTGGCCCAAGAAGGTACAAAAATTTCAGTATCTATTTAGGGTGTTCATTCATTTTTCTATACGTACACTTACGAAACTTTGAACAAGGTGATGAATGGTTGGAATTGTTTTGATCTTCCATGTTTATCTCTCGGGTTGTGAGCAAGGATCAAAATTTTGTTTCTGCAAGATGTCTTGGCTAGCTTGAAAACTAAAATATTTTGGAAACACAAGTGAAATGAGAAAAAAATTGAAAATGTTCAAATATTTTCAGAAACAAAAACTAAAGCACATATGAATAATACATTTTTAAACCTGATGAGATTTGTGAATATTATAAGATTATAAACAAAAGGTTTAAATGCTTCTATGGGGAAGAGGTTTTCCATTATAAGAAAAATATTTTTTTTAAAAATGCAAAATTCTAGTAGTAGTAGGTATGAAAAAGGGGGCACAAAAAATGAATTTTGTGGTAACAAGGAAAGAGAGCAAGTCACTTAATCGTGCTTGTTTCATCTTTCTCCTATCTATCTCTCGTCTTCTCTATATAGTTTCTCACATTCTCTAATAAATTTAATATTTTTTTATTTTAAAAATTTTCTTTTGATAAAATAGGAAAATAGATATCAATATTGTTTTATATTCTTAATAGGTGTCAAAACAACTCATTGGTTCAGTATCGTACCATTTCCATGTGCTTTGGCATTTTTTAGTAGAAATATTTGACTTCCAGTATTCTACTATTTCGTTTAAAATTCTTAAGAAATGTAGATATTTCGGCCATTACAATGAAAAAGGAACAAAATTTTGTTCAATGGTTGTGAGAGACTTCTCCTTTTTAGACCGAGCTTCTTTGGCTTGTGAAGGTTGTTTTTTTTTCTTTTTTTAAGCCTAGGTTTTTGGCGCATTGCCTAGTGTGGGACGAGTTGGCTTCTTTGACCTTGTCCTTGTGTAACCTTCCGGGATGTGTTTGAAGCTTCATTGTATATTCATTCTTTTTGCTAATAAATGCTCACTAACCCACCACAATCCTGTACAACACATATTTTGGAATGATGGTAGTAGCCGTAAGTCCTAATCAAGAAATCTCCGTGACATTGCGTAGTGCCACTTTCACCTTGTGGAATCTCTTCTCAGGTTTTCTAATTCCTCTAGCAGTAAGCTTCAGTTTAAATCCCAATGTTGAAGCTTCATGGTTTACGCTAAGCTTGTTTTGGAGAAAAACATTTATTTATTTATTTATTTTTGGAAATTTGCAAAAAAATATTTTTGGGTATTTAGTTCCGAACCTAAAAATGATGGTAGTGGCAGTGGTAGAAAAGTGGTGGTGGTGGCGGCGACAACAGTATTGGTAGGGTGATGGTGACTAGTGACAAACACACACGGGGCGAGTAGGGGCCAAATGAAAAATTAATATTTTAAGAATTTATTAGTTCCATTCAATTTTAAGTATTTACATGAGAGATTAGCATTTTGGGTCTCCAAAATCTACATAATTTTACTGCAACATCAAACTTCACAAAACCCTAATTAGCCTATGCAATTTATATATTTGTAAAAGAAATTAGAATTTTGTTTCTTCAACATCCATATCAGTTGTACTTTGACCTCTAAAAATTCTTATAATTTTGCTTTAGCCTCTCTTTTGTATGTTTTCTGGTTCTACCATGGGTAGTGACAATGGCAGTGGATGCAGCTTTGGTGGTGGTGATAAAACTATAGTCTAAAAAACAGTGTCCACCTTCCATGTGCAGAAACTGTTTTTACCTCAAATCAGCTCATTTTCCGTTGATTACATAAAATACTTTTTCATTGTCAGAAAATTAGAAAAATGTTTAATTGTTTTCTTTTTTTTCTTCAAAACAAATAGAACAAGAAGAAGAAGAGGGAATTGTACAATTTGATGATTTAATGAAAAGGATTCCAGTGTGGTGGAAGTGGTATGATGGGTGTGTCCTTTTTCATGGAGTCTATACGGATTGGCTTCTTCACAGTATGGAGATATTCAGTCTAAGCTCAACAATAGGGGTGTATACTGTTCGGATTGGTTCGGTTCTGAAAAAATCCAAGAACTGAACTGATCTTAACGGTTCTGTGATTTTGAAAACTAGACCAAACCGTTACACTTGTAAAACCGGACCAGAACCAAACCGAAAAAATAGTTCGGTTTCGGTTTGGTTTACGGTTCCAAAAATTTTTATTTACAAGAATAAATTATTAATATTAGCAAAATAATTACTCAAACTAATTACATTTAACTCATGATAAAAACTAATAATATTAAGGTATTACTTAATATTACATATCTATACCATACTAATATCATTAAAATTATAAAAAACCAATTAGTAAAAATAAAACTTGATATTTTATATATATATATATCTTTTAACATTCGGTTCGGTTCGGTTCGAACCGCAGTTTTTTCATAAAATCCATTAACCGAACCGTTTTTTACGGTTCTCATTTTCTTAATCCGAAACCAAACCAATTCTTAATAGAACCGAACTAAACCATATGATTCGGTCTGGTTCGATCGGGATTACCGGTTTAAACAGATTTTTTAATAGCCCTACTCAACAATAGAGAGACTGGCTAACTTCATGACAAGGTATTTTGGGTACAAAAATGACTTCTTGGAAATTATTTCTATTGAGACAATCGGCTTTGCAGTGATCTTTGCCTTCATATTTGTCGTCTCTATTTCGATCTTAAATTTCCAAAAAAGGTGATTAAGTTTCTCTTAGAAAAGTTTGTAAAACTCGTAAACCTATTGTTCTACATGATGTTCAAATCGTGTGCTAAACATAGTAGACACAGAGAAGACAACCAACTATAATTCAATATATAGTTTTTTTTGATCAGCAAAAAAGAACTTTATTGATGAAAGAGGCATAGAACATGCAAAATTACATCAACAAAGCAGGGGAGTGCAGAGAGCATCATAGCTAAACTTAACAATCCCAACTAGGTTGGCACCGCAAAGAAAGCGCAATCATATGCTAGCACTGGACCCGGGATTGGTGAGGAGCCAACCAAGGGCACCCAAAAGAGGGAACCCAAAGCAAAAAAATAAAACCTAAGAAACCAGCAGACTGATAACCTCTTCTGATATCCTCAACACAACAACAGTAGCATCACAACAGAACAGATTAACCTCTACTGATACACCTTCTAATTTGAGGGAGATTGAAGACGAAGTCATGAATAGGATACTGCCACTGCTTAGAAGTTGTACTTAGCCAAAGAGCCACTCTATACTTAACTAGATCAGAGAGAATCTCAACATCAGCTACTGCGTTATTGAAAACACAGTCATTTCTTTGCTTCCAAAGAGACCAAAGGGTTACAAGAGGGATACATCTCCAAATCACCTTCTCTCTCTTCTGAAACTTACCACCCTCCCACCACTGAAACAAACAATCAACTGTGCCAGGCATTGCCCAAGATAGACCCCACCAATCAAGCAAGGACGACCATACCAACCACACAAAATGGCAATGAAGGAGCACATGTAACACCGGCTCCTCATCATGCTTACAGAAGCAACACAGGGTAGAAGTTCCTCCAGGGAGGACCGCTATTTTCTGGAGGAACACAGAGGTCTTAATCTTATGCTTCCAAGCGAGCCAGCCGAAAAACTGGACTTTAGGGGGTAAAACCTTATTCCACAGCATTCTAGGAGCTCCCAGTTGATTTCCAACTCCACTGGAACAATGCTTATACAGAGAAGCTACTGAAAAGAGACCTGATGATGTGGCTGACCACTTAGGGTAATCAACTCTCTCCAACCTAATTAAGGGACCAGGAGAGATAATAGAAACCAGTCTCAGCAAATCAACTCTTTCCTATTCAAACAACTCTCTTCTGAATAATAAGTTCCACTCCCCTGAGGATGCCTTTAGATCAACAAAAAGTCTAAGAGTACCTTTCTTTTCTTTTGACAAGCTGAACAGCCTAGGAAATTCAACTCTCAAACAGTGGCCATCACACCACAAATCCTCCCAAAATCTTATTCTACAGCCATCTCCCACCTGCACGCTGAAATTATTAAGAAAACACTCCAACATTGAGGGGTAAAAAGAGGCCAGTGATGTAATATCTCGCCATAATTTTGACTGCTTCCAGCTATCACCAGAAGTCGGCAACCAGCAGCACTCATCAATGTTGTACTTACTGCAAATTACTTTTCTCCACAGAGCTTTTGACTCACAAGCAAACCTCCACCACCACTTCAGTAGCAAGCAGGAATTAGCAACTCTAACCTTCCTAACACCCAACCCTCCATTTTCAATACTATTGGTAACCTCCTCCCATTTGACTAGATGAACCTTCCTTTTGAGATCCGAGCCACCCCATAAAAAAGCTGCTTGGATTCTTTCAAAATCCTTAGCCACACCCTCCGGCATTCTAAATAGAGATAAATAGTAGACTGGTAAGCAAGAGAGAGCAGACTTAATCAACACCAACCTACCCGCAAAGGACAACATTCTCCTCTTCCAACCTGCCAGCCTAGCCTTAACTTTCTCAAGAACTGGAGTCCAGGACTTCCTTTTGCTAGGACTAATCCGCAGAGGGAGCCCAAGATAAGTCAAAGGTAATGAGCCAGTCTTGCAATTCAGCTTGGCAGCAAAATCAACCAGGGCAACGGAATCCACTCCTACTCCACAAACCACACTCTTATGATAATTAATTTTCAACCCTGATACTAGTTCAAAACAACGAAGGATCCTTTTAACATTGACTATTTCCCCTTCATCAGCCTCACAGAATAGGATAGAATCATCTGCAAATTGCAAATGAGACACCAGAACATCATTAACCCCAACCCTAACACCCTTGATTAAATTCAAATCTAGAGCTCTGGACAAGAGGACATTCAAGCATTCTGCCACAATAATGAATAGAAAATGTGAGAGGGGGTCACCCTGCCTTAGCCCTTTTTGGGGAGAGAATTCTTCAGTTGGAGAACCATTCACTAGGACCGAAAGCCTAGCAGTGGACACACATTCCTTAATCCAAGCAATCCACCTTTCACCAAACCCAAATCTGGACAACAAAGAGAAGAGGAATTCCCAATTGACAGAATCAAAGGCCTTTTCAAAGTCGAGTTTCAAAATCACACCCTTCCTTTTTACTTTTTTCCACCCATCAACAACCTCATTTGCTATAAGGACTCCATCCAGAATATTCCTGCCACGAAGGAAGGCGGATTGAGCTTCGCTAATTATTTCGGGCAAAACCTTACTAAGTCGACATGATAGCACCTTTGATAAAATTTTGTACAGAGACCCTACAAGACTTATGGGCCTAAAATCTTCCAACCCCCCTACATTCTCTTTTTTTGGCACTAAGGTTATAAAGGAACTATTGATGCCTCTAACCAGTTTACCATGAGTATGAAATTCCTTCATAAATTGGATCACTTCCCCCTTCATCAACTTCCAATGCTTCTGAAAGCATAAAAGGTTAAACCCATCGGGACCTGGAGCTTTGTTCCCATCACAATTTTTTATGGCCTCCCATAGTTCTTCCTCTGCAAATTCTGCTTCTAGCATATCGAATGCCTGACTATTCCGAACAGATCTGAAAACACCATCGAGGGATGGTCGGACTATCCAATCCTCTGAGAAATGCTTCTTAAAGTGATTACACACTTCTAGTTTAACTTCTCCAGGATCTTCAACCACCCTATCCCCAACAGTAACCGAATAGAGCCCATTCTTGCTTTGCCTACTGGTGGCCATTACATGGAAGTATCTGGTATTCTTATCCCCCTTCAAAGCCCAGTCAAGTCTCGCTTTTTGGAGCCATATCCACTCAGTCTTCCTACTTAGCTTCCAAACTTCACTATTCACCACATTTCTCCTAGCCTTTTCTGATTCTACTAAAGCTCTTGTTTCTGCTAGCAAATCAAGCTTGTTCAACTCCTCTTCGGCATTCTTGAGTTTAGCTGAGACATCCCCAAAAACTTCTTTATTCCAATTTCGCAAAGCCTCTCTAAGCAGTTTAAGTTTGCTTTGAAGAATGAAACCAGCCCACCCATCTATTCTTGCCTCCTTCCAAACTTTCTCGAAAAAAGTTGAGAACTGATGGTGTAGCAGCCAGGCATTGATGAATCTAAAAGGTCTAGGGCCCCAGTCCCTCTCCTCCTCCATGAGGATTAAAGGGGAGTGGTCTGATAAGATTCTAGGCAAACCCCACAATTTGAGTTTAAAAACTTCTAACCATTCAGGATTTACTAGGAACCTATCTAACTTGCTCCACTTAACCCCTTCTTGTGCGCTGCACCAAGTATACTTCCTTCCCAGCAAAGGAACTTCAGACAATTCACATGACTCAATGAAGCTATTAAAATCCAGCATACCCTTGTGCCTTCTCGAGCAGCCTATCCTCTCACCCACACATCTGATTTCATTGAAGTCACCACCAAGACACCAGGGCTTAGAGGAAGCAGATTTCAACCTTACCAGAGTGTCCCAGAGCTTCCTTCTCCTATCCACTACATTAGGAGCATATACATTAACTAAGACACATTCAAAGGAATTAAGAATAGTACCTGAAAGTAGTATAAAGCTCCTATTACAGCAGCAATCTGAAAGTTGAAAAGTCCCTGGGTCCCAAATGCATAGCAAACCTCCTGAATTCCCATCTGAATCTACATACGTGTAATCCATTCTGGCTTTTGGCCATAGGGCTTTAACATCTATCTCAGTACAGCTTGATAACTTGGTCTCTTGGAGGAGGACAATATCAATTTTTCTGTCTATAATCATGCTTCTAATCTTACCTTTTTTCTCCCTTCTACCCAATCCTCTGCAATTCCATGATAGAATCTTCATTAGAAGAAAAATCTAACGCTGGAACCCCTCTAGACAGAGCCCAACTCACGACCGCTGGCACTCTCTCATCCGGCCCATGTCCTTTAGTTCCATTTCTGAAATCTTCCTTAAGGCCTCTGCTTCTTTCCCTTCGTAATTAATCCCTAACAGCCTCCCCATTTGAAGAGTAGCACGAGCTTCTTCCCGGATTGATCTCTCTTCCCCTGCGCTGCTGCCAGACGAAGTGGAGGGCACTGAAGTTGCCACCGTCGGCCTGAAAATGCCTCCCTTGGACCCTTTCTTACTAGCTGATGCATTTATTTGGTTCATACTTCTAACAAACCCAGAAAAACCACCGATTTGCTTTTGATTGTGATGCCCCAAATTCTTTTTCTCGCCCCTCTTGCCATTGCCCTTCGAGATTTCCTTCTCTTTTAGCATTGCCTTCCTCAGTTTAGACTGACAGGGTTCGGTGCATATCACATTAGGCCTACTCTTAATGGATTCCTCATTGGGTCTATCTGCCCCGGTCTTATTTGGTGGACATTGCTCAGGGTCTGTCCTATCCACAGCCTCTGGAGGTCCACAATTGATTGTTCGAGCTTGGCCCAAAAAGACCTCTAAGCTGATACCAGGCCTAGCTACACCCGATCCACTACAACTTTTGAGAAAACCTGGTGAATACACCTGACCCTCCACCTTTTGATAATCCTCATTTGCCTTTCCGAAGTCATGCAGTGAGGCGTGTGAATATACCTGACCCTCCTCCTGTTGATAAGCCTCGTTTACACCCTTGTCAGGGCTTCCCAGCACCATCATTGCCTCTGCCTCACAAGCACCGTTTACCTTTTCGAGATCATGCAGAGAGTCATCAACTGCCGAAGCGTGCAGTAACCCATTCACTTCGTCCAGCTCAACCTCTTTCCTTATCTGATATGTGTCGCTAACATGATCCAGCACATTTCTTCTTGCCACTTCAGCAACTGACTCAGCTGCCCTGTCATACCTCTGCATCTTCTCCTCACAGAGTTTGCCTTGAGGCCCCTGGGCCGTATTGTTGAAGAAACCGGACTCTGCATCATGATGGATCTTGCATTTGCACACCTCTCTCACTACTGCAGACACCACCCTTTGTTCCTCGCACACTCTTATTGAATGGAGCTTCCCTTTACACTTTAGAGTGATGACTTTATTAATAAGTTCCATGCTTTTTGTTGCAACTCTGACCTTTGCACTTCTGAATGAGGTCGGGTTGCTAACATCACCTTCAAAGTTAAGGACTTCACCCCACAAGCTACCAATCTTCATCAACGTACTGCTACTCCAGAGGTTAAGGGGAATGCCATAACAGCTTAGCCATACCCCCCTCTCCTGGTCCAAATTTAGACCAGCAATCCATTCAGTAATAAACTCACTCCAATCATGGATCCATGGGTAAAACAGCGGCATTTTAGACGTCTTCTGGTCCTTAGAATCGAACGTTACAACTACATCTCTGCCACCCACCTCTCTGACCAAAACCTCACCCACTCCTTGTATTTTTAACTCCTCTTTCAACTCTTGAGCACATCGATTCGTTTTGAGTCGTATAATAACACTCTCGTACAACCATCCATTACCCACCTCATCAACTTCCACTATAATGCTACCCCGATCTTGAATGGTCTTGTCAGCAACTACTTCTGCAAAGGATCTATGGTCCCTCAACTGAACCACATTCCTATCACCTCCTGCATTATAGAACCTGCGATTAGTAAGACCTTCCACCGGAGTATGAGGATTGACCCTTGGCCTAGCTCTCTCATTCCTGTACTCAGCACTCTTTACTTCCAAGGCCTTATCGTCAACCCACAAACCATTAGCTTTTTGGATTGCCATTTCCATGGCCACAGGGCAGTCAAACCTGACAAAACCAAACCTTGTGTTCTTCACCTTGCGCCTCTTCTGTGGAATAAAGACATCTTTAACAATACCGAACTTCATAAACAACTTATACAACCCTTTTGGATCCATGGAATTAGGGATGTCATCCACAAAGACTGAGAATAGGCCCTCTCTTGGCCCATGATTTCTGGTATCTTGACGTCCACGACGGTTAAGCACCGGAACCCACCCTCCTTGTTGCATGTTTCAGTCTTCGCTTTAAAGCATTCAATATATAGTTGTTACAAGAGTTATAATTGTATGGTATGGTTATATGAAATAGATTGTCTAGGTTTCAATCTACTCTTATGCTCTATTTGGTTCATTTGAATGAAATTGAATGATTATTTTTAAACTATCTTACAGAATAATCATTCCCTTATAATAGTGAATGACGATTCTATTTATAATTATTTTTTAAAATCAATCAAACATGGGAATTAAATTTTTGATGGAATAATTATTTCATTCCACTAACCCAAATGCTACTTTACTTTTTTCTAGTCTTGTTGCATTTTACTTGGCCATCATTGTCTTGGATATGCTCGTAAGGAAAAAGATGAACAAATTGTCTACGTTTAGCAGAATTGTGGCTTCAATCACACGATACAGCTGTAAACCACATCTTGAAAAATAAATAAATAAATAAATAAAATAAAATAAAATTGGATGTGTGTGGTTGTAAACACCATATCATCATAAATAAGTAGAGCTTTACAAAAATTTTCTTATAAACACCATATCATCTTGGAAAATTTTCAAGGAGCAATATGATTTATTTTGGATAAATTCAAGTATTCACAATTCTTACATCATCTTTGATTAGCTAGGGCTGGGAAAGAAATCCATATAATCCATAATTCGATCCGCTCCAGTCCAATTTGATAGGTTTGGATTGGTTTTTTGAATCCGTAATTCGGTTGTGGATTGAAAATTTAAAAATCTGTAGGTCATGGATCAGTTCCGGATTGGAACCGATCCGGACAGTATACAAATAATCTATATTTATACTATAGACCCTTTCACATAATATCATTTCTTATTGTTTTTGTTTGATGCTATGTTTAGTTTTAATACAGAGGAGAACTATGTTTTGTGAAATGTGTATCCAATTTTATTGCTTTTGTTTGATGCTATGATTACAATTTTTTGAAATTAAAATGTTCTATATTTTTTTTATTTAATTATGTGAATTCGTGATCCTAAATTGATCCAATCCTCGTTTAAACGGATTGATTTGGATTGGTTTTACAATTTAAACGGATTTGATTGGTTCCAATTTTTCAGGAATGGTAGATAACAGATTAATCTTCATTTTATCCCAATCCGAACCAATCCAGACCATACTCACCCTTGCGATTAACTACAAAGACGCAAATTTATATCTTAGGCAATGCCTAAGGCTTTCACACTTCATAGTGAAATTAAATCAAAGATTTGATAACTATCATTATAGATATCAAGTATAGCAGATGACATATATGTCCACACAAGGATTCATCTTGAATAAAATTTAAGGATAACACATATTCTCATCTTGGTTTTATTACAAATTTTATTTTATTTTATTTTATTTTTTGTTGTGGGTAAATTATACCTAGTGTCCTTAACACTTTCATCAAATTTTCACTTAGTTAATTCAATTTCAATTGTAACAGGTAATTCCTTATATTTTAAGTGAAGTTGAAATCTCACCTTTCCATTTAGAGTTAATAAAGTAGACAAAATTTGTCATTTGAAACATACGTGACATTTTTGTTATCTCATTAACACCCTTACACTTTTAGTAAAATCTCACTTTTAGTTCTCACTCTTTCACAAAAATATCACTTTAGTGCCTCAACTTTCAATTTCATTAGTTTTATTAAAAGCAGATGGACAGAAAGGTGAGATTGGACCTTCATTTAAAGTGTAAGAGATTGTTACAATTGAACCTGAAGGGACCAAAGTGAAATTTTAATAAAAGTGCAAGGATACTACGTGTATTTTACTATTTTTTTCTATTTACTAATATCCACATAAATTCTATTTGTATATAAGCACTAAAACTATATACTACATTTATTTACATAGATTGAGATATGAAGAAATCATTACAAAAACACTATATATATATATGTATATAAATATGGTCTAATTGCTTTATGATTTGACAAATCTATATTACAACAAAAGAAAAGGGGTGAATTACATTTTGCCCCTTTATGTTTGGCTATTTTTTCATTTTGACCTTTCATGTTTCAATTTTTTCTCAAATTACTCTTAAAACCAACTTATATTCAAAATTAGACACAAAAAAAATATTAGGTTAACTGTCACATGACATAAAAAATATATTATTACATTAGGATCTAAGTTTTTATCAGATGTGTGAATTATATATAATAAAAAAAAAATTATATTACGTAATTGTCAATGTATTATTTCTATTTAATTTTAGACATAAGTTAGCTTTTAGAGTAAATTAGAAAGAAAAAAACTGAAATACGAAGGGTCAAAGCGAAAAAAAAAATTTGAAGGGTCAAATTGAAAAAAATGGCTGAATATAATAGGGATAACGTATAATTTACTCTAAAAATATTAAATAAAACAAAAACTTATAATTCAAAATAAAAATAAACCAATTATAGTAAAATATTAATTAAAAAGTACCCTTATCATATTTCTAAATGTAAAATTAGTAAGTATTATTGCGTTTTATTTAATATAGATTAATTTCATAAATTTAACCTGTGAAAAATATTTAATTTCACCATACACTTGGTATTATTAACAAAGGGTGAAAATTTTGATACAAAACATTAATCGATAGAAATAAGAGTAATGTTACGCATCATGAAATAAATATCATGAAAATTTTTATAAAACTATTCTAAATGTAATTGTATAACATATAATAAAACACTATAAATAAATCAAAAGGTAGAGAATTTTCATGAAGACTTTTCATAATATTTATTTTATTATACCTAACATTATTAAATTTATAATAACACAACACCATACCTACCCTAATTGAGAGCCATTAAATTTTGTTCAAATTTTAGGCCTGTGGTGTCTGCCTTTTTCGCTGGGCTGCGTCCACCGACTAATCCTCAGGGGGAGCAATCACAGCATCCCACCGCCGTGGCTCCCCGCTTAAATCCCAAAGTGTCCCAGAGGGGAATCGAACCCGTGACCGTGCGCCTAACCCACACAATCACGTCTTCGCCCTTACCACTGGGCCACCTAGGGGGTGGGTAACACAACACAACACCATACCTACCATTAAATTTTGTTCAAATTTTAGGCCTGTGGTGTCTGCCTTGATCACCTCACCTTAAGGCCAACCCCGGATGTGTTGTTTTTGCTTGTGAATTTAACCATATATGTTTTTTCTTTTAAGCTATGTTTGGTCGGAAAATTTAGGAAGAGATTTGGAAAATGAAAAGAAAAAGATAGGTGAAATGTGAATAAAATATATTTACATTTTACCTATTTTCACACATCTTTTTCCTTTCCGTTTTTAAATTCCTTTTCAAATTCTCTAATCAAACATAGCGTTACCGTGTCTTTCTAGGATGTGCTAGGTTGCTAAGTCGAGCTTTTTGGGTGTGTTCAATGTCCCCATTTTGGTATGTGGGCATTGAACAGCTTTTGTGCCTGGTGTATTCTATTTTCCTTCTTGTGCCTGGCCATTGATTAGCTCCTTCTTGCCGGTTTGTGCTTTTCTTTGCTTGGGTCCTTGTTTTTGTCTTTCCCTTTGATAGTGTTGCTGTTGGTTTTTGCTTCTAGCTGTTTTCTTTTTGGTTATTTTCTTGGGACGTTTGTAAGGGTATATCCGTTATTGATGTGTAGTTCTTCTCTATTTTATTTTATGACTTAAAAAAGTAGTAATAATAATTTTAACCTCTATTTTTCTATCTATTTGCCTATTATTTCATTTATCTATTCAATGTCACTTATCGGTTTATGTGCCATTTATTTGTGACACCTATCTATCTACCAAATCTACTTATTTGTCTATATTACCACCATCACCCGCCATCATTGGCTTCCATCTTAAGCAACTTTTCTGATCACTTTTTCGGTGCCAACAACTTTTCCAGCTGCCTGGCAACATCGAGCAAAATAAAAAATAAAAAAAAAATATCCTTCAAAATAATATTTTGTTGTTCTTACCAAATAATTTTATTAATCATGTCTTTACAATGAAAACAAAACAGTCATTAGACCTAATACCATATACCCCTACAAATTCATTTAAAAGAATTTACAAAAAATAAAATAAAATAAAATAAATAACATCGGAATTTGACCATTGTAATAAAATAAACTCTAAGTTTTTTATTTTATCAATTTAAACCATAACTGTTTTGCTTTATTTTCAATCTATATCATTGTTGTATTTTCGTTAAGTAAAATGATGAAAAAATGATAGTTTAGTCATTAAACTCAAGGAAAATTATATTTTAGGCATTTTATGTATATCTATATTGAATTTAGGAGATTTGTTTTTTAAGGTCCCTAATAGTAAGATTTAATAGCATAAAGGATACATAATATTTTCATAATGTCTAAGGTCGCTCAACATCGATCTAAACAAAATTTGACCCAGAGAATTTCTCTAAACTTCCCAGAGATTTTCTCTCCAGAGAAATTTTGGGAATTTCTCTAGATCTTCCAAAGATTTTCTCTCTAGAGAAATTCTATCTAGAAAACATATGGGAATTTCTTTGGACCTCCCATAGATTCTCTCCAGAGAAATTCTTTCTTTGGACTTCCCAGAGATTTTCTCTGTGTTTTTGACCAATTTTCTCTAGTTTGCTCATAATTTTCTTTGTATTTTTTTATCAAACCAGACTGTAAGCCATTTAGACAACAACAAACTAGAGAAAATTGAACAACCACCATTTTGACCAATTTTCTCTAAGTACTAAAAAAATTCAGAGAAAATTGTGCTAGAGAAAATTTGTGTGACTTTGTGTGGTTCTATCTAGAGAAAATTGTGGTAGAGAAAATTTGTGTGGCTCTATCCAGAGAAAATTGTGTAAAGAAAATTTGTATGGCTTTGTGTGACTGTATCCAAAGAAAATTGTATTAGAGAAAATTTGTATAGCTTTGTGTGGCTCTATCTAGAGAAAATTGAGTAGAGAAAATTTGCGTGACTCTATCCAGAGAAAATTTGTGTGGCTCTTTTCCAATTCTCTGGTTTTTTGTTGTTTAATTTTCTCTGGAGTGTAAAACATTCACTCAACAACAAACTAGAGAAAATTGAACAACCACCATTTTGACCAATTTTCTTTGAACTATAAGACATTCATACAACAGCAAATCAGAGAAAATTGAACAACAACAAACCAAAGAAAATTGAACAAACACCATTCTGACCAATTTTCTCTAGATTGTAAGACATTCATACAATAGCAAACCAGAGAAAATTGAACAACCACCATTTTGACCAATTTTCTCTAGACTGTAAGACATTCATACAACAGCAAACTAGAGAAAATTGAACAACAACAAATCAGAGAAAATTGAACAACTATCATTTTGACCAATTTTCTCTGAACTGCAAGACATTCATACAACAGCAAATCAGAAAAAATTGAACAACAACAAATTAGAGAAAATTGAACAACTACCATTTATCCAACAACAGAATAAATATATAACTAACAACAGGCAAGAAAATTGTCAGTTGATTTCTTAAACTTAGAATTCGCTTAAAAAAGCTAGATAATTTATAATCAACTCTACAAAATCTCATAGCATTGCTGATTCATGAATGGCTCTCTTAAGTTTGATAGAAACCAAACAAGACATCAACCAACAGAAATGTGGAATTTTTTTTTCCAAGAAATCAGATCAAACTCGCAATACAAATCAAAGCTAGATAATTTTTTTTTCTTCAAACTTCAATGGTAGAAGAGAGTTGGATCGAGACCTCTATGAAGAAGAGCAAGATATATATAATAGATACTACTATTAGACGAAGAAAGTTAAAAAAGTTGAATTGAAAATGTAGGAACTTCTAGATTAGAGCTTTATATAATAGATACAAACATAATATGCATATGCATATATATATATATATATATATGTGTGTGTGTGTGTGTGTGTGTGTGTGTGTGTATGTATCAGAAACTTGAAAAACCCTACATAAGAAAGAAGGTGACACAAATTTGTGGGTTTTGGGAACATACCATGGTGTTGATGCCTCTTTTGGGATGAGAGCTAGAGTAGGGGTTGAGAGAGGCGGGGCGGAGCTTCTAGCCGGAGCAATCGCCAAAGACACTGTCGACGACGGAGGGAGAGAGGAAATTGGAAGAGAGAAAAACTCTGGGAAAGGACCAACTTAGGGCTCGATTAAGAGGGTTTGGTTTGGAGAGAGAATGAAGATAGCATGCGAGTCGCAGTGGCGGTGGTGGGAAAGAAGTGCAAGGCCATAGTGGCAACCTTCATTGCTGACGGTGGGACAGTAATGTTGGGGCAGTGGTGGTGCTATTGGAGATGAAGACCGAGAGAGGAGAAAGGAGCACAGGGAAAAAGGAATGTGCAAAGAGAGAAAGAGAGAGGGTTTGGTTTGGAGAGAGAGAGAGAGAGAGATGAACAAAGATCGCAGAGAGAGAGAGAGTCAAATTTCTCTGTGATATATGAGTTTGGGATTGAGGGACTTTAGACATCATATAATAATATCGTGGATCTTTTTCATTACTACAAATGGGAGAGGGATCTTAGACTAATTTTTCCTTGAATTTAATGACTAAAGTACTATTTTTCTGTTGGTTTTACTTGACGAAATAGACAAATAATTTAAATTAAAAACAAATAAAAAAATTTAAATTTAAATTGATAAAATTAAAAACTCAAAAATTACTTTATTTTAAAAGCCAAACTGTGAGATTTTTAATAAATAATTTTTTCATAAATTTATAAATAATTTTTCTTCTTATTTATTTATTTATTATCCACTAGTACGACGTGTATTTAATAATTACATCAGTCTTTCGTAGTTTGCACAAAAACCATATAACTTCTTAGGGTATTGTTATGGCACGTATCATTTAAAAAGTGTGTACTATATACATTTTTATTACGTGTTTTTATGACATATTTTATATATTTTTATGACAAATGTCATATATGGTTTTTTTTTTTTTTTTTGTGTAAAATTATGATAATTTGTAATTCAGAAATGATGTTACATATTTTGTGGTAATGTTATGTATTTTTATGGTTATGTAACATATTTTTTGGTTAGAATGTGTTTAGATAAAAAAATGTGTAACTTACCATAAAAATAAATAACATTATCATAAAATGTGTAATTTTATTTTTAAACCACAAATTTATCATAGTTTTATCAAAAAATTATATTAATTTATCATAAAAATACGTAATATATATCACAAAAATACATAACAAAATGCATATTGTGGGGATATATTTTCTGCGTACCAACACGTGGCCAAGGTGACGCCGACGTGTCAGCCGATGTGCCACGTGTCCTGGTCGTGACACCGAGGTGATCTCGGATAGACCGAGGTTATCTCCGAAGATATCAGAATCTGGATAAGCGGATAAGGGACAAGAGTCCTAGAATGAAGAAGGCTCTTAGTTTAGATAAGGATAAAACTCTTAAGGGAGTTTATCTTTATCCATTGGAGAGTCGAAGATAAGCATTAAGTTAAAGTCCATTGAAGCTAGGCTTCTATTGGGGCTAGGATTGTGTAAACTATAAAAAGAGAGGCACCCCCTTGGATCTAAGGTATGCAATTTATGTTCCGAACAGTGACTTAAGCACTATTGATTATCTTTGAGATAACTGACTTGACCACTATTGATTATCTTTGAGATAACTGACTTGACCGTCGGAGTGCCTCCGGGTGGACAAACCACCGCCGGAATCTCTTCTTTCTATTACAGGTCATTCAGGTTCCATCTATCCTACCAGTGCTCTCCATTTGAATACTAAGTTGGCAATGTGGTCAAAAATTCACTCACACACATATAATACACACCCTTTAAATAATATAACCTATACCTTTGAAAATTTTGTACCATAAAATTTTATCTTCTTCATATGATCCAAAAGTTAATGGACAACTTATGATTTGAACTAAAGTGCAAAATAAATGAAAAATATGTTTTTTATCAACAATTGAATGGGATGATGGTTTCTTGACAAAACTCGGGAGCTAAATGTCGCCGTCACAATATGATTCTTTGAAATCTTTCAACGGTTGGGCTTCCTTCCGGTCCGATCACGGACAAACTAGAGAGTATTGTTAGGCCTATGAGGGCTCATTACATATCTCGTTTTAATAATTCAAACCGTTCAATATGTAAAACTCTTTGAGTATTATATGCCTGTAAAAAATCACGTTAATCGGATATCGATAGTTATCTTATTGGATCAGATTTCTGCCAACCGTTTATGTTCTCATCGTTTAATTTTTTTTATACAAAACTAACTTGATCACGTATGTATCGATATCTGATCAACGTGATTTTTTATAGGCATGTAGTACTCGACGAATTCTACATATTGAACGATTTAGATTATCGAAACGAGACCCATAGTAAATCTCTACGGGCCCAACAATACTTTCAGTCAGTGACGGATTGGAGGGAAGCTAGCCCATAATTTCAAATGGGTAATGCTAGGGACACCAAATTTTCTACCAAACAAATGACCAAATGTCTCACATGGGTGTGGGGTCCGCAAACCCATGTGAGACATTTGGTCATTTATTTGGTAGAAAATTTGGGACCTCTAGCATTTTCCATTTCAAATTGGGGCAACTCATTTATTATAAATTATTTATTTATATCACATTTGTTAAGAAAAAAAAAAAAGATTATCTTCAAAATCATAAATTCGTCTATTTTTTTAAACAAATGTGATCCGATTAATTTAATTTTTTAAATAATTAATATTCTTAATAATCCTTGCAAGATAAACGATTTAAATAATTAATATGAACCTAAGATAAGCCCCCACAGTAGACCAAATTAAATCTCTTTAATCTGTTCACAGACTAGAGAGTAGCTATTTCCTTTCACCATTTATTATAAATTATTTATTTATATCACATTTGTTAAGAAAAAAAAAAAAGATTATCTTCAAAATCATAAATTCGTCTATTTTTTTAAACAAATGTGATCCAATTAATTTAATTTTTTAAATAATTAATATTCTTAATAATCCTTACAAGATAAACGATTTAAATAATTAATATGGACCTAAGATAAGCCCCACAATAGACCAAATTAAATCTCTTTAATCTGATCACAGACTAGAAAGTAGCTATTTCCTTTCACATTTTATAAAATTTCTTTCCCCTTATACCAAAATTAACCATGTCCTTCCCAAATCATAGCCCTACCTCCACCCCAGAGACCACCTTCTTCTATATTTCTGCTTCACTTTGATACTCCATTCTCTGTCCTTTCTGTTTAATTGGTCCATGTCATCTTTTGATGACATATTAATTTGTAACAAATTCTTACTTATTAGACTTAATAAATATGACAGTCAAATATCTAATGACTATAATAGGTATGGGTAAGTATGGTCTGGATTAGTTCAGTTTGTAGTAAAAGTAAGACTAATTCGTTGTCTACAATTTCATAAAAATTAGAAGATTCAATTCATTTAAATCGTGGAACCAATCCGAATTAAACCATTTAAACACAGTTTGACTCGATTAAAACAATAGATTTACATAATCTATTAACAAAGAAAAATCATAAAACATTTTCATTTTAACATTAATCTGGCTATAATTTTTCAAAACATAAACATACAAATTGTTCCACCATTAATTTAAATAAACATAACATCAAGTTCCACAGAAGCAATAGCAAAAGTCATCACCAAATTCAAAAAAAAAAAAAAAAAGAAGAAGAGGAAGCTGGCCACCATTACAGTATTACAAAACTAAATCTAAAAAATAACACAACAATAGCAATAAAACGGTTGTTGCACACTCAAAAAACAAAAGAGAATGAGATGTTATGAATTAGGATTTTGATTTCATATAGGTCAAATTACATTAACGATTCCTGTAGTTTGAAATTTGTATCACTTTGATTCCTAACGTTTTAATTGTGATACATTTGACCTTAAATTTTGAATCTCGTTCCAAATAACAACAATTGAAAATATTATTGTTTCATTTCAACGACAAAATTATCAATTTCATAAAATATAAACTAGTTTGACAAAAATAAATGTCAAAAAATTATTTTTAAATTTTTAAAAATTATTTCTATCCACCAAAGTTAAAATTATATAAAAATGATAAATCTTTTGCATTTTTATTTTTTTTAATTTTTTTACCAAATTAATTTTTAGTATGAGTTTGGATGATGATCATGTAATGGGTGATTGTTTTTGTTGATATTTTTGGATGGTTATTATGCAATAGATGGTTATATTTGTTGTTAATGAATGGTTATTGGACTTTTAATGTGTAATCGATATGTTTAATATATGATATATTTTTAGTTTCGAATTTTTTGATTTAATGAATTAGTTTAATAATGATATCAAAATTGTCACCGTGTTTGATTTTTGAAAAAATAAAAACTAATTTAACGAAAATAAATATCAAAAAAAATTATTTCTACCCTCCCAAAAGACAAAATTATATAAAATTGATGTGTTTTTAATTTTTTTTCACCAATTTAATTTTTAGTTTCTTAAAAAAAATTTCTGAAAATAAATTTTGAAAACCAAATTAAACATAACTTTATAACCAAGAAAATTCCAACATTATTATTAAAAAAAGGAAAATTTAGCCAAAACCCCTCCATTAGACCCTTATTTGGTGAAAAAAACAACACAATTTATTTTGCTTCATAAACCCCCTAATGAGGTGCGCATAATTGAGTAAAAATAAAGTAAAATATCATTTTTTTTTCTTTGACAATATTACTAGAGTAACATATTACTGTTTACATCAATATCAATAGTAATATTTTTTTTTTAAGAATTTCATAGTCAACATGAATTTTATTTGATAGATCTTGACAAGGGATTCTAAAAATACTAATTTTATTAAAAATTAACATTTAGATAAAAAATTATATTATTTTAAAATTTAATATTTTGGTAATAGTGGTATGTGTTGGACTTTTCAATAAAAATTTCTTGTACTTATCCTTAATACATTAAAGTTTTATTATGATGGGGCTTTTTCTTTTTAATCAACAACAAAGAAAACTTTATTGATGATGAGAGAACCTTACAATGAAGGAAAACAAAACATCAACAAATGGGAGGGGGATGATGCAAAGACCATCAACAAAAAAAAAAAAAAGAGAGAGGGGGATGATGCAAAGACCATCATAGTGAGACAGCCCAATCCCAACTAGGTTGAGACTACGCAACTCGCACATGAAAGCACCAAACCAAGTACCTGTTGGTGAGAGACCAATAAATACACAGAGAAGCAAACCACAGCTGACCAAACAGCAACAAAACCACCACTGATACTAACCAGATACTAAGACAACAGGGATATATAGCAGCAAAAGACACAAAAATAGCAGTGGAACCTGCTGCTAATAAACACCTATACACCAGTGTAACACAGCCACCACTGAAGCAAAAGTTACCCACTTAAGATCCCACTAATTTACCAGATCAGCCCAGGTCTCCAGAAAATCCACCCATAACACCAAACCAATAACAACTACAAACTAGGACACATCAGATACAAACCAAATAACAGCCCACAGATTAAAGCAGCCCCAATAGCAGCCCATAGTTTATAGTAGACCATACACACCAGATGTAACAGACCATGACCTGAATCAGCAGGCAGACCTCAACTGCATTCCTTGATCTGAGGGGGATTTGATCAAATCCCCCCTGAAAAAAAAAGGCCATTACGTTTCAAACAATATATACAAAATAAGTTGTATGAAAATTTTTCCCTTGAAATGGACCGTTTGCAAATGAAATATCTTTGATTGTTTTTGTTTGGAACAAGATTCAAAATTTAGGGTCCAATGTATCACAATTGAAAAATTAAGGACTAAAGTAATACAAACCCCAAACTATAAGGACTGTTAGTGTAATTCGCCCTTTCATATATAAGGGATAGGATAGTATGTATCAAGGGTGTATGGTATGAATATAATTTAAGTTGCATATGGTTCGAATTAGTTCGAATTCAGAACCGTGAAGTGAAATCTAGAATCGATCTGCAGGGAATGGTTTCTCAATTTTTCCATCCAAAACTGGACCACGGATTCAAAGATTTAATCCAAACCTATAGAATTGGACTGGACCAGTTCGATTTGGAGATTTTACGGATTCCTTGCTTAGCCCCAATAATAGGTAATAAATTTAATTAAAATAGAAAATAAGAAGGGAAAATAACCAATAAGTCCTATTTTGCTCTTATGACTGCTATTGAGTCCTAATAAGTTTAATATGGACAACTAAGTCCTATTTTTCATAAAATATTTTCAAAAAGTTCATTACTCTGTAATGTTAGTGGATGCTATCTTAATTTTATCCCTTATTTAATATGAAATATTTTTAATATAAGTAAATATTTTTTAATTATAAAAATTATGATATTGTATCAAAAAAAAAAATCATAAACCACAATGAAAAAAATTATCAATAAGTGTTATTTTGTTTTAAAAATTACTATTGGATTGTAGCAAATTTCAATATTAACAAATTAATCCCTTTTTTTATATATAAATTGTTATAAAAGAAATTAAGATAAAGAATGGATTTGGAGAGAGGAGGTTGGATACCGGTGGTGCGCAAACATGGGGGAAAAGGTAATGGGAGTAAAGATTTGGGGGCTGCTCTTCATACGATTTTTGTGGACAACTTACCAGAATCCATGAATCCTAAAGGTTTGTACGGTATTTTCAGCAAGTTTGGAGTTGTAAGGGATGTGTACATCCCAAATAAAAGAAGAATGTTGACGCGTTCAAGATTTGGCTTCGTTCGCTATGATTGTTCAGTGGCAGCAAATATGGCAGTCCAAAAAGCTCATGGACTTTGGTGTGACAACAGAGCATTGAGAGTAAAAGCAGCAGAGTTTGCTAAAGGTATGGAAGGTAAGCAGAACACACCAAGATTACTTCCTGGAAGGATAGAGATGGGGAAAACTAGTGGAGCTCAAATTAGGATACAAGGGGGAAAGTCATATGCTCAGGTTGTTAGCGGAAACAGGGATAGAGCAAACACTAGTATAACCATAAATGCTTTCGAGGAAGGAAATGGATGGTTGTATAGTAGTGTGATTGTTCGTCTTAAGCCTCAAAGCTATGTGGCAGAGTTTAAAGAGGAACTGAAGTCTAGAGGACTGGATAATCTGCAGGTTAGAGATGGAGGAGGTAGAGACATAATCCTGACTTTCGAATCAGTGGAATGTATGAAAGATAAGCTGGCTATAATGGAGCGGTGGATCTATGAATGGTGTGAGTGGATTACGGAATGGAAACAAGGCATGGTTATTGAACAAGAAAGGCTCATCTGGCTTACATGTTATGGTGTGCCACTGAACCTGTGGAGTGTCAAAACTTTCAGTAACATAGGGAAGGTTTGGGGGGAAGTTATCGGCCTGGATGATGATACATCCAGAATGACATCGCTAAGCTGTGGAAGAGTGAGAATAGCATCTAAGTGTATGGAATCTATTAATAGAACCATTAATTTGTGCTGTAAGGGTGTGCTATATCCAGTGAAAGTGTGCGAAGAACAACGGGGTATAGCGGAGGTCACCCATAATCAATGCAACTGTTGCTTTCTACAGAATAAGGGAGAAGATTCCAGCTCCAATGGCGAAGTCAGGGAGCAGATATCGAAAGTGGAGAGCAAGAAGGATGAGGTTGATGCCGAGGTGGAGGGCCAGCTTGACGATGAGCTGGCCAAAGAGGATGACGTGGTAGATGAAGATTGGAAGGAAAATTTTGCTGGTCAGAATGACAAGGATGACCTACGTAGTTGGGAAAACGTATCTGTGGTTCAAGACTCTGACATGAACATGGAAATATCAGAAGTTGGGGGCGCATGCGGGGCTGCATTAAATGAGCTATAGGCATATTTTTTAGCTCATTTTGAGTGGGTTCCAAACGTCTTTTGGGATGAGACCAAAGAGGTGAAGTGTTCCTTGCCGCGTAGCAAGTCCCACGGTGAAGACGGAATATCAAAACCATTTATGAGTGAAGGGGAAGTTGACGTCGTTTTTGAGTCTAACATTAATTTTTATTTGATAAAATTCATTTGAATTTTTTCAATAAAAAATTATTGTGGGAATTTAATTTAATTCTAAATTCAAATTTTGAGTTCCTAAGTGATTTCCTAAAGTTTGTAATTGTGGGATTTTAATTTAATTCTAAATTTAAATTTTTAGTTCCTAAGTGGTTTCCTAAAAATTGATTAAACTTTTTAAATAGTTTAATAAAGTTATTCCATTCAGTGAAAGGTTTTATTGATTTAACTATTCTAATAGTTTAAACAATAAAGTTACAACAATTTTGTAACTGTTCACCTTTGGAACCTTTTTCAAATATTTTGAAAATTGGCAACGGACATATCTTCTATGAATAGTGTTGCACCTTTTCACTTCTTTGTTGAACCAGTTCGGGGCTAAGGTTTTATGCCTATATATATTGCCTGATTCCATTAGTCTTGGATTCGGAATTTCAGTCTGAAATTTTTCTTTTTACTGTCCAGATTTCTTTTAGTGCATTATTCTTCATTTATAATTTTAGGAATAAATATTCAGAGAGTTAGAACATAGGTTTGGTTCGCCGAACAAATTGTTTGGAGTGCTACTACAATTTGTGAAGATCATTGTATACTAGGAGATAGACGCTACTCAACCGTAAGCACCATAGCGGAGCGAATCTATCTTAAGGACAGAGTGTCACACACTCGATTTGGTCTTTAATTATTCATTCGGTTTAATAAATAAATTCAGTATGTTATTTATTTATTTGTTTGAATTTATTTCTATTTATTTTATTTACACAGAAGATTGTTCCTACAATCTTAAGACAGATTCGAATTATTCTGTTTACATAATTTTTCGTTTGTTTTATTTTCCTTTTCTTCTTTTAAGAAAATTATTTTTTGTGGATTTGCAAAATAATATTTTGGTTGGAAAAACAAATAGTGATTATATGCTATTTGACAGATAGTAGTAATATACTGTCTCTTTTCTTTGACAACTAGTAGTACGATACTAGTGTCATTAACAATTCAGAATATATTTTTGTGAAATTTTGTCAGAAAATTAATTTTGGTTTTTAGAATTTATTTTCTGAGTTTTCATTAATTAAAATTATGTTTCAGTATATTAATTATTAGAGTGTAACAAGAGATTTAAATTTCTGTGTGAAATTAATTTGGTTAAATAAAATTTTATTTTATTTCCAAATTAATTGAAAAATAAAAGTTATATTCTTATTTCTTTTATTTTACAGAATTTAATTTCTTGTGTGGAATTAATTTGGTTAAATAAAATTTTATTTTATTTCCAAATTAATTAAAAAAATAAAAGTTATATTCTTATTTCTTTTATTTTGCAAAATTAATTTTCTGTGTGGGATTATTTTGGTTAAATAAAATTTTATTTTATTTCCAAATTAATTGAAAAAATAAAAGTTATATTTTTTATTTCTTTTATTTTACAGAATTTAATTTTTTGTGTAAAATTAATTTGTTTAAATAAAATTTTAATTTATTTTCAAATTAATTGAAAATAAAAGTTACATTCTTGTTTCTTTTATTTTTTATAGAATTTAATTCTGTGAATTTGGTTTAATTTTCTGTGTAGTGTAAATTCTAATTATAATTTTGTTTTATAAATTAGAATTGATGGCTACTGAAACTAATGCCCAAACAAGTACTACTGTGGTGGCTGCAATGACGCCAACCCCCTCTCCTGTTGTAACAGTACCGGTAAATCACGGTGAAAAGCCAGAGAAGTTCTCAGGAACTGACTTTAAAAGATGACAACAGAAAATTTTGTTCTATCTTACAACTCTGAACCTGGCTCGTTTCCTCTATGAAGATGCTCCTATCCTGAAAGAGGATGAAACCGATCGGCAAGTGGTTACTGCGGTTGATGCTTGGAAATATGCCGATTTCCTTTGCCGGAACTACATCTTGAACGGACTTGACAACACATTATACAACGTCTACAGTCCAATCAAGACAGCAAAGGAACTTTGGGAATCGTTGGAGAAAAAGTACAAAACGGAAGATGCCGGCTCAAAAAAATTTGTGGTTGGCAGATTCTTGGATTTTGTAATGGTTGATTCAGAAACTGTGATCAGCCAAGCTCAAGATTTCCAACTCATTCTGCATGACATTCACGCAGAAGGCATGTCTCTTAGTGAATCCTTCCAAGTTGCAGCCTTAATTGAAAAATTACCAAAAGGCTGGAAGGAATTCAAGAACTACCTCAAACACAAGCGCAAAGAAATTTCTATGGACGAATTAATTGTGCGTTTGAGAATTGAGGAGGACAACCACAATTCTGAAAAGCGGACTGGTAAGCATCCTATGGAGTCTAAGGCAAATGTGGTGGAACATGCTTCAAAAACCAAGAAACGAAAGACTTCTGGAGAAAGTTTATCACAAGGCTCTAAAGGGGAGATAATAAAAAATACAAGTTTAATGACAAATGTTACATCTGTAATAAAGAGGGATATCGGGTCAAAGATTGCCGTAGTAAAGGCAAAAGCAAAAGAAGAACAAGCAAGAAACCTGCTCAAGCCCATATGACCGAAGTGGACAATATTTCCAATGGTGTCGATGACATCAATCTTTCTGCAGTTGTTTCCGAGGCAAATCTTGTCGGAAATCATAAAGAATGATGGGTGGACACTGGTGCTACTCGCCATATTTGTGCTGACAAAAAGATGTTCACATCTTATTCTTCAGTGGACAATGATGAACAACTTTTTATGGGCAACTCCTCAACTTCCAAAGTTGAAGGACAAGGAAAGATTGTACCCAAGATGACATCTGGAAAGGAACTCACTCTCAACAATGTGCTGCATGTACCGGACATTCGCAAGAATCTTGTTTCTGGATTTTTGTAGAGTATTTGAGAGTGATAAATTTGTACTTAGGAAGAATGGGATGTATGTAGGAAAATGCTACATGTCTGATGGCCTTTTCAAGTTAAATGTAATGACCATTGTACCCTCAGTTATTAATAATACTACATCTTCTTCTTACTTGCTTGAGTCTTCAAATTTATGGCATGGTAGACTAGGACATGTAAATTATGGATCTTTCCGTAGATGAATTAATATGGAATGTTTACCTAAATTTAACATTGATTCAAATCATAAATGTGAAATTTGCGTTGAGACAAAATTATCTAAAACTCCTTTTCATTCAATCAGAAAGAAGGTCTAGATTACTTTGACACAT
>NW_021024731.1:3714873-3745253 GCF_004153795.1 Camellia sinensis | reverse complement strand
TATTTTTTAATTGTAAAAATTATGATATTGTATTAAAAAATTCATAAATCACAATGAAAAAATTACAAATAAGTACTATTTTGTTTTGAAAATTATTATTGAGTTATATCAAATTTCAATATTAATAAATAAGTCCTATTTTCTTTTTTATTTTATGAATTGTTGTAAAAAAGTTCAATTATTCATAATAGTATATTTTATTTTATTTTATTTTTTCATTAAAATATGAACAAAAAATTCATAAATAACTTATTTTATATAAAATTTTATAAAAAATATTTTAATTGTTGAAATAAAAGATTTTTGATAAACAAAAGCATGAGTTTAAAATTTATCAACTATTTCATACATTAATATATAAATTTGTCATAGTATTATTTTCATAACTCTTTACAACTTTAATTGATTTTAGCCCTTTTAGATTGTTTGCACTAAAAAAATCATAATTTGAAATAATAAAAAATGATACTTTTTAATTATAGTTGTTTCCATCCAATTGTTTGAAATAATAAAAAATGATACTTTTTAATTATAGTTGTTTCAATCCAATTGTTATTTATGATTTTTGTAATATAATATTAATTTTTACAATTAAAAATGTAAATTTTAATTAAGTTAAAATTATTTACAAAATTGTTGTTCGTATTAAATGAATAGTAAAATTGAGATAACATCCACCATTATGGAGTAATGAACTTTTTAAAAATATTTTATAAAAAATAGGATTTAGTTGCCCATATTGAAACTTGAAATTACTCAATAACAAAATAGGACTTTTTGGTTATTTTCTTAATGAAGAAAACTTATATTTATAATATAATAAAAAATCTAATTTTCTTTATAGGTTGATCATCAAGAATAAAAAATAAAAAAATTTAAAAATCAAACCGAGGCATCAAGGAGAAGTCTTACCTCTATATATCTAATATAATGAAATAGTATAGAAACCAGTCTGAATATTTTCATATATTGCATATATATACATGTATATACACATACAAAGTAAAAAATAAATAAAAAAAAAAGTTTCATAAAATCAAGGTCTATTAGTCATTTATACGCAGGTCGCATAACTATAAAAATATCAAATAACACAAAAACATTCTAGGATTTAGATAATCTCCATAAATAACTATAATGGGGGAGTCCTATTATATTATTCAATGGTTGTCAAAACAACAATGATAGAGGGCCCTAATTTTTGTGGCTCAAATGGCTCGAATTTGTTAAAACGACGTCGTTTTGAGTACAAAACAACATCAAAATTGCCAAAACGACATCGTTTTGGTAAATTTGAGCCATTTGAGCCACAGAAATTAAGGCCCTCAAACATTTTCCGTTGTCAAAATATCACGTTAACGATTATAATATATATATTAATTTGAAATAATGATATGTTCACATGATTAGATGATACAATGGGGATGATATGGATCCGTCATTCCATGCTTTATTTGTGTTGTTTTTTGGATCCTTCTATTCCTTTGTGTTTTTGCTAAGGGCTGCATAGGACTATGTTTTTGTTGTTTTCTAATTCTTTGCCGATAAAAAATAAAAATAAATAAAAATTATATTTTAGATGGAATATACTGGTGCTCAAAACCAGGTTTGGTACAAGAAATTATTTTCTATTAACATGTTGATGCACATGATTATAAATGGGAGGGAGGTTTTGTTGAAGAGTACAAAAAAGGTCGATAAAAAACACTTGGTATAGAAGATTTGTTGTTTTTTGATTGTCATAAGAACATACCTCCGTTTGATTTCTTAAAGTGTTTTTTTTTTTAATGATCAGCCATTCAGAAAGATTAGAGTTTTTACTATATTACAAATATAAGTTTTCATTAAAAAATTATTTTATTTTCTATTTTAATAAATTTATTTTTGTGCAGGGAGCAAATATTCAATGCTATCCGTACTCCTCGTATCCAAGCTGTGCTTCCTTCCGACTAACCTGAGAACACAAAGATGGTGAGCTACCCGGCGGTATGATGCCGGAAAACCCTTTCGACAGTCAAGTTAGCACACTAAGAGAGAGAAAGAAAAAAGAGGAGACAAAGTGGTGGGTGAGCTCTAATCACCAGATGTTCCAAACTTGTGTATGAAGGCGCAACACCGTTTATATAGTTTTTACGCACGCCTCTGCATCCACTCCCCTCTGGACATGTGGACCTGCTCTCCTCTTATGTTCTCCCACATGTCAGCGTTAATACAACTAAACACCAAATAACGAAACCGCCAAATGGTATTGATGTGTACAAACAACGGAATCTCCTTCCTACAGTCCTGTCACGCCGCGTTTCCCACCGAGCTATGCTTAGTGCGGCGCCATGCCATCACCTTATGACTGTGTTACTTGTCCGGTCTCATCGGTACCTCTTGATTGTGGACTCAATCGAGCTCCACAGTCACGACTGAGCTCCTATTCGATCGCATCTGGTCTTCCGAGAACGAACTCCGTCCGACACGCACGACACACATCTCCGAGCCGTACTAGTACCTCAAATTCACTTCACAGGACCGGGCTGATATCCCGCCCCAACACATGCCACGCGCCTGACCGTGCTCAAAACTCGCTCGATCGTGTGGGCTTGTTTCTTCCGAGCACGGACTTAACTGGACTACGTCTCTAGTCCTGCATGTTTCCGATATTTGACTGAGTAAAAACCCAGTCTCTAGCCCCAAGTGGCTCAGCTCAATATCAAGTCATAAACCTCCCTCTCAGTTGCCCTTTAATTCTGGTTGCACTAGTGCGACAGGGATTATATTCTCTGGCACAACTCCTCTTGTCTAGTTGTCATGTGCTCGGTTAAGCACCTTAATAGCCATGCTCCCAAACCAGTGCGCAGGCTTCAACCGTGCTATTCTTTATGCTCGGTCTTACTGCCTAGCCAGTTGGTGGTTTGGCTTTTTAGCTTGTCTTTTCAAGACTGGCATTGGTCTTATCATAGACACTTGTCATTCACTGATTGGCTCCGTAACGCCTATCCAGCTGCCCCACGCCGTCTCTCGAAATTCAAACTTTGGCGCCTAAACCCATTCTCACACATACATTGTAGGCCTCCTCACATCTCAACTCATACTATTCATCTTTTTCTCCATAGACGATCCAGAGCCACAGTTCATCTTCTTTCTCTAGTTCTTAGAATCTCATGCCCATATCGAAGCATTTCTCTGGTGGATTGGGCTCTGTCGTTGCCGTTGGGAAGCGTCTCTCTACCTGGAACTTCGATTCACGCCCCAACCCGTAAGTTCTTCATATTCCCTCATTTTTTCTTAACTGTTCGTGAGCTTGTCGTGTTACTTTCCTTCGAAATGACATGGTAATATCACGAAACGAAAAGAAACTAGGGTAGGTTTAGACAAATTAGGGCTCTGTCCAATCATCTACGCTGGGAAACCCTCGCGCTCCCCATTTTCAGCCACTGTTCATTGCCTTCTGAGATGAACGAGGGCAAATCTGGGAAAGACCGGGCTAATAGTACTATGTTGATCTGAAAATGTAAGTAGACCGAGCAAATTCATTATTCATGGAACTAGGGTAGAAAACCGGGATACAGGATGTATGAGGTCATGTGACCGGGCTAATATCTAGCCCGCTTTTCAACCGAGTTGGATTCCGCCAAAGCCATCTGGACCGAGCTAAAATCAAGCTCCTTTGCGCGACCGTGCTGCCACTTATACTTGATTTTTAACTGCAGACTCCTAGGGGGCCAGGCACACTAACACCAGGGCCCTCAAAGACCAAGCAGCCATTGTGCATAGCTTAGTCAATCCAATTCTGCTGAACAAAACAAGTCGGTCCTTTATGGGGTGCTGCTGTTTCCATGTAAACATGCGGGGCGCCCTGGCTGCGTTCCGCGAGAAGTATGGCATCCCTACTGACGTACACTTGGAGCTTGATAAAGAGGGCATAAATCCATGGGGCGGACTAGAGTCCTACCCCTTCACCATGTTAATCATAGTCGAGGGAGGGTTGCACTTCCCGGTGTAGCCCCTAATGTGCGAATTCTTCAAGCGCATCGGTGTAGCTCGAATTTTTCACCCCCCCTTACAGAGAGCTCGAATTGGTCCTACAGTTCGGACTCCTACCACAGTTCTGAATCTAATCTCACAAAGTGCAATGTGAAACTGATAAACACCAAAGAGTCCAATCCGTCAAATCTTTTTGGAAAATTGATTTTAAATCAAATAATGCCAAAATTGGACTGTTTTACCAAATTACAAAGTCGCCACCTAAATATTTTATTTTTGGAAAATTTAGGAAACCCTGACTCGTGCCAAAGGCCACGTGTCCGTCATCAGCAAAGTTGCCTCGACTCGGAAACTTCGGTGCGTGAGGGGAAGGTCTTGAAATGAGCACCCTCGCTCGCCCGATCAAAGATCGGCCTCTACTAATCATGATATGATGTTTTATAAACCTCGTGTGTTCTTGTTCCGGTTATTAGCTAACTTTACTATGTGACGCACACAAGCAAGTATAGACTAAGTTGCGAGATTTGGAACGAATTCAACTCATGTTTGTTTGTGAAAATAGTTTGAATTTGCCACCCTCAAGTGGGCTAAAATGCGGATTTGCCATAAAACATGATGGGCTTAAAACATGATTTGCCACTTCGCAAAGTGGGTTTGAAACATACATTTGATGAATTGTTCCAATTCAAACAACAAAGCCTCCATTCATAAGCATTCATGTAGTTTACCAAGTAAGCACATAGCCTCATGGCAAACATGCTAATCATGGTATTATGGCAATCACACTCATGCAAGTATGCTAAAGCATAAAACTCACCGAGTACTTCAAGCCAAAACAAAAACTAGTTAGAAACAAATGCATGATCCTAACTATACGAGATGCCCAATGCAACACATGCAACATGAAATTAATAGGCTTGGCTACCAATATGACATTTGCAACACTTTGATAGCATGCTTTTAAACACGTATTCAAAGAAGCATATTGAAATAACGATGCAGTTTGAATGATGTGCCGAGCCTCGGTGCCAAACATGCTAATCATGGTATTATGGCAATCACACTCATGCAAGTATGCTAAAGCATAAAACTCACCGAGTACTTCAAGCCAAAACAAAAACTAGTTAGAAACAAATGCATGATCCTAACTATACGAGATGCCCAATGCAACACATGTAACATGAAATTAATAAGCTCAGCTACCAATATGACATTTGCAACACTTTGATAGCATGCTTTTAAACACGTATTCAAAGAAGCGTATTGAAATAACGATGCAGTTTGAATGATGCGCCGAGCCTCGGTGCATGCAAGACAAATGAATGGATGCAAACATGCGAGCATAAGGTATGCTAATTGAAAATGTCTCTAATTTAACCATCGAAAGCGGTTAAATAAAAGGGAGAAAGACGCGGGGTTGGAAGTCATGCACACTCGCACGCACACTTATTGCAACATTATGCCCTCGCGAAGGACGATCCGAATGAATAAGCATTAACTAGCTACGCTAATTATTCCAAACCAAAACTAATTAACTATTCTAGTTAACTAATTATTACAACAGTTGAAACAAATTAACTAACTTATTCTAAGCTAATTAAATATTACAAACCGGAATTGATTAACTAGTTACACTAACTAATTAAAGCAATTAAATGGCCTCAAGAGCGAGAGAGGCATGCATGCTCGGTTGACTACCTCCCGAAAATCCACTGTCTTGCCATTAGACACCTCTGTTTGCATTTGCTTTGACCACTGAAAATTACACCAACTTCTAGCACACCTCTGCTCCACCTCAGGAACATATTGAACCAACTTTTCATCGATGGCCGATCGGCTACAATTGGTGGCTGTCGGCCACTTCTGGTGGTCGGTCGGCCACAACTTCCTTGGACTTCTCTTTTTTTCTACAACAGAGAGCAAACAAAGGCAAAGCAGTGTATTCTCAAGGAGTATGTGTACTATTACCCTCCTTATCATTACACGAGGTCAAAGGAGTGTAACTCTTGGCTCCAAAACCACCAACCAAGCATTTTCAATGCATGATGGCCAAAGAACCAAGAAGTACAACTTCATTTTATGCAAAACAAGACTCAAGACCATCACCTTATCATGTGTGATCAAAGGCAATGGAGACCAAGGAGATTGGCTCATTTCATCACTTTGAGTATGAAATGCTCCAATCTTCCTTGTGTTCAATATAACGTCCGATTGAACACATGCAATGCAACACAAGATGCTTATCTTGTCTTTTTTACTTTGTCTTTTTTGTTTACAAATTTTAGATTACCAATCCATTCTTTAATTGGTTAGTCCAAAAGTTGAGTGTCCTCTAATGAAAGAAGGCTTAAACCACAAGTACCTTGAGCATGAAAGAGGCCTCATAATGTTGGTAATGAACTCTTGAAGGAATTAAACCATTAGGCATGAGGGTCTCAATTCCACACTTAAGCCAACAAGGGGTTCGAAGTCACTTTCAAAACAAATGAAAGAGTAAAGAATAGAGGGAGATTGCAGAGATTTTAGTGCTGATATGGAGTGCAAAATAACACTAAAACATGCAAGAAACTCATGCAATTCATGTTAAAAAGCCTAAAACATTAAGCTAGTGAAGGAGATTGCACTACAACCACACAATACAAGCCTCAAAGGGCCAAACCAGCTCAAAACAAAGCTAAGACCAGTCAAAACAGTGACTAAATCAGCTCAAAACAAAGCTAAGACCAGTCAAAACAGTGACTAAATCATGCTGATATTTAGGTACAAAATGCTAGAAAAACATGCTCACATGTTAAGCTATCTAGGCTTGCAAACATGACACAAGAGCAACTCTCAAAAGCAATGAAAGAGTGAAACAAACGAATAACTGCCAGAGCTATATATGCTGAAATTACATGTAAAAAGACACTACAACATGCAACCAACTCAAGCAAATCATGTGTGAAGACCTAAAACATTAAGTTAGTTAAGCCATTTGCACTACAACTATGCAAAACATGACTCACATGACCAAAGCAGCCCAAAACAAAGCTAAATCATTCCAAATCAGAGGCAAACATATGCTGGAAATAGGCTAAGTTAGGCTACAAAAACATGCTACCATGTGATGCTAACTAGGCATGCAAGTGAGACACAAGGAGGGGAGGTTAACCCCTTCTATTTTGGATTTCAAAAGTTGATTTTTACCACTGAAATAACTCTGATTTTCAGTGGTTAAAAGGGCCAAAAAATTTTGGTTTAAGGGTGGTAAGAAATGACACAAAACGCTTCACAAGCCAGAGAACAAAAAAAGGGAAATAACCCCCAAACTCAACAAGACTTAGACTACCATTTTCAAGCCTCAAAAACAGAGTTTTTTGTAGTTGAAAAACCAGGTCAGAACAGTACAAAAGAATAGCAACTTAAGTTATGCAAGACAAGTTTAAAGATGAGTCTTATACCTCTTGAAGCACAAGACAACTTCAGGCACAAATTCAAGCTCAAAACCCTTTCTAAGGCACCAAGAAGACCTCCTAGAACCTCAGCTCCAAGGTAGTCAAGATTGATCAAGAGTCTATGTGCAAAGGTGTAGAGAAAGCTAACTACAAAGCACAAAATAAGAAGAGAGAGAAAAAATTCTAGAGAGAGAGAGAGAGAGAGAGAAAATTTTGTTCCAAATTGTCTAACCTTCCAAAATGTGGGAGAGACCCCCCTATATATAGAAAAACAAGCTTCGAGCTTGTATTCATCCCTCCATACACGTGTATGGAGATGCACTTCAGTGAACAACAACTAGCACAGCTGGCAAACAAATATCTGAAAAAGGAGAAAAATGGTCGTCGGCCATCACCAGTGGCCGACCGGCCACCACTGATGGCTGGCAGGCACAAGACATGGCCGATGAACTATGGGGATAGCCGACAAGCCATTCTCTCCTCCAGATTTGAAACAATAAGCTCTTGGTCCTCAACCAAGCACAAAACAGACAAGTTGAGAGGCTCGAAAGCAAGGCACTCCGCCAAGAACTTCAGGCCCTCGAAACGAACACGAGCATACAAAATCATCAAGTGTTCAAACGATGACGTCTAAATCTTGAGGATGGTAAAAATTGGGGTGTTTATAATCGGGCTGCCTCCTATACAAGTATCTACCAACACTTATAAGATCATAAACGGAGTGGTCGAGCTGAATAATCGACTGGGGTTCCAGCTAGGATTGGCCGAGATCCTGCGTCAATACACGCTTGGCCAGACAAAGGACGACTACAATTATAACTTAAAAATAAGGCCGGGCAGGGAGCGATTAGTGATTGGGACGCCGAACAAAGATATGTATGACGATGATTTTTTCTAGGTGACTATCAATTACAAAACGGTCGATGTGCAATGTTGGTACATTAGCAAGGACTTCGGTTCTTCTTGTAAGCTGAGCTTTCTGATAACTTGTTTTTGTCATTATTAATTGCACCGAGCTAATTGCCTTCCTTTTGCAACTATTGAAGAGTTACAAACGAATTAGCTCTATCCGAACGAAGAGGCGATCAGGGCCGTGCTAAGGTGTCGGCGCCGAGATTGCTACGAGCTCGTCGGGTACGTACCAAGCTACTGCTACTTAGCTCCTTGTAAGAGCAAGATTACCGATTTTCTCCCGGCTCCTTCTCTTCTTCTTGACCCGACCCTGCCAGACATGCCCCTAATCAGATTAACTAAAGAGGAAGAGATGGCAAAAATGAGTCAGATTAAGAACCAAATCACCGCCACTTCTACTGAGCTACCGAGCGACTTACCTCCTACACTAACCACTGGCCAGAGCTCAGGGACCGTGATTGCCTTGGCTTCTACAGTTACACAACATGTTGAGCAACGTCGGGTTGGTAAGAGGGCCCGCTCGGTTGATCCATCCATTGAGCTAGTAATTGAGCTCAATACTGAGCATGAAGCGACTAAAGTCGATCCGGTTTCTGCTTGGTCGCCGAGGTTGAAATCTCGGGGTGGCCCTATCCCGACTAATGCTTCTGTGAAAGGGGACAAGAAACATCTCCTTGCCTTCGATCTTTCCAAATCCCTGCTTTTGCTGAAAGACATGATAGGCACTGAGCACATTCTAGACACCCGACTTGTCAAGTCCATGGTGAAATTGATGGCAAGGGTAAAAGCTTCAAATTTTAAAATCTTTCCAACTATCTGCTCAGTTTGTTGCTTGCTCTGTCTAACCTTCTTCTGATTTCTTGTAGTCTATTCAAAAGACCTACCTTGTCATAGACCGTATTGTTAGCTTGCGGTAAAAAGTAACCGAGCTGAACGCTGCTGGGAAGAATGTCTCGGCTGAGTTGGGCCGAGCTAAGGCTTTGCTTGAAATCACGAATGCTGATAATGCGAGGCTACTTGGTCAGCTCGACAAAGCCGAGCAGGAGAGAGATGCTCTGAAAGCTGAGCTCGAGGAGGTGAAAAAGGTGAAAGACAAGGTGGTTAATGAAGCCAACAACCTCGATTTCAAAGAGACTGAGGAGAGCTACACAAAGCAAGTCGAAGCCACCAAGGACATCTTCTTCAAGTTCGGTTGGAAGGCTGTTTGCGAGAAGCTTGGTTAAGGACCCGAAACAGAGGTGTTCACCTCTCCATTTCCCACATTCCTTATCGGGCTACATGGTGCCTTATGCTAACGATGTCTTTAACTCTTTGCAAGAGGAGGCCGAGGCCGAGGCAGAGGTCAAAGAAGAAGGCAGTCAAGACCTTATCAGCCAAACGGAGCACGGTGGTGCGACCACTGTGGTTGACTTGGAAGAGCCCGCTGCCAAAGCTGGGGATGAATTTGCTGATCTTTCCCCTCTGGTTTAGTTATGTACGTTCTATCTTTTTTGTGTTGAACACGTGTAACTGGGCTACCGGCCCCTCCGCTTGTACTTGAATGCTCAACGAATGAAAATTTCTACAACTTTAGTTGCTTGCAATTACATTGTATTCCTTCTTTACAACTGTGCAATATTCTTGAACAAGAAATCATAAGTTGAACAAGAAATCTCCTCTTTAGCCGAGCAACATACTTCGGCTAAAACTTGGAGTCGAACTGGTCATTAACTTCTTTAACTGGGCAAAACATCTCGGCTAAGAATTTGAAGTTGAAGAAGTTATCAATTCGTTTAGCCGGGTAAAACACCATGGCTAAAAATCTAGGATTGAACAAGTCATCAATTCCTTAAGTCGGGCTGAACACCTCAGCCACTAATTTGGAGTTGAACAAGTCATCAACTCTTTAAGTCGGATAAAACATTTCGGTTATACACTTGGAGTTGGTCATTAACTCCTTCAGCTGGGCAAAACATCTCGGCTAAAACATGGAATTGAACAAGTCATCAACCCCTTTAGCCAGGAAAAACACCTTGGCTAAAGATTTGGAGTTGAACAAGTCATCAACTCTTTTGGCCGAACGAAACATCTCGGCTTAACATTGGAGTTGAACAAATCATCAACCCCTTTAGCCGGGCAAAACGCCTCGGCTAAGAGACAGCTGTCCCTTATTTAGTTCAAACCACCAATCATGACAAAATGTCCAAGTACAATAATTTGATTCATATCCACATCTGAAAGAATTTCATTTAAAAATGAAAGGGTATGTTTGCTTTCTACAAAAATTACAATAGAAGTGCAAACTAAAACTAACACTATTTTAAGTTGGCTATGTTCCATGGCCGAGTTATGGCTTGGTCGTCCAAATCTTCCAGACAATATGCCCTTTTGCTTGCTAAACATGTCATCTTGTAAGGCCCTTCCCAATTTGCCCCTAGCTTTCCTTCGCTAGGTACCAGAGTGTTGCCCATCACCTTCAACAGAATCCAATCCCCAACTTTGAACTGTCTTGGGTGAACCGTCTTGTTATACTTCTTAGACAATTCTTGTTGGTATGCAGCGATGTGGACTAGGGCTCTTTTTCTGCGTTCTTCAGTGGGGTCTAATTCAAGGGATGACCGCCTCAGATCTGGCTCCGGCGTTCAGATCTGGCTCAAAATTTTCATTGCGGATAGTGGGCATACCAATCTCCAATGGGATGACCGCCTCCATACCGTATGCCAAAGCAAAAGGCATCTCCCTGGTTAAGCGTCTCAACGTCGATAGGCCCAGAGGACATTTGGAAGTTTCTCAGTCCACTTGCCTTTGGCTTTCTCTAGCCTTTTCTTCAGTCCATCTAGAATGGTTTTGTTTGAAGCTTCAGCTTGGCTGTTTGATTAAGGATAGGCCGGTGTTGAATTGTAAAACTCTATTTTTAGCTCCTCACAGAAACCTTTGAACAACCTTCCATCAAATTGGGTGCCATTGTCGGAGATCAGAGCTTTGTGGACTCCAAACCATGTTATCACATTCTGCCAGGCGAATTTCTTCACGTCCTTATCTTTGATTGTTGCTAGGGTCTCAGCTTCGATCCACTTGGTAAAGTAATCTATCGCCACGATAAAGAATTTACAGTTGCCTTGTGCGGTAAGGAATGGGCCCACTATGTCAAGCCCCCATATTGCGAACGACCAAAGACTTGTTAGAGGAAGAAGCTCTTTGGCCGATTGGTGAATCTGGTGGGCAAATTTCTAGCATTTTTCGCATTTCCTCACATACTTCTAGGCATCGGCCTAGATGTATGGCCACTAATGCCCTTGAGAGATAGCATGGTAGGCCAGAGATCTTTCCCTGATATGGCTTCTGCACAATTCTTCGTGGATTTCAAATAAAAAGGCTTCAACTTTGTTTGGATGGACGCATTTCAAGTAAGGTCCTGTGAAAGACTTTTTATACAAAGCACCGGATGGAGAGAGCCAAAACCACTCAGACTTCACCCAGACTTTGTGTGCCTCTTTTTTGTCGGTCCGCAAGATTCTTTCTTTTAGAAACAGAATGATGGGGTCCATCCAAGAAGGACCTAGCTCGGTGCAGAGGACTTCAGTCTTTTTTGGTTCTTCTGTACTAGGTCTAGGAAGGAATTCAATTAGGAGAGGGCCGGGGTTTGATTTGTCAGCCATGGAAGCAAGGCCGGCCAACTCGTCTGCCTTGCTATTGTCTTCTTGGCCTATTTGTTGGACTCTTAAACAGAATTACAAAGGGCCTAACTAGACAACTAATCTGATTGAAATTACAAACAATATTATCAACTGAATAATCAACCTCCAAACTCCATTTTACCCACAGAGCAATCTGTACCTTTACTTTATCACAAAAATCATCAAAAATGGGTTGTGCCATTTTGAACCTACATTCATTTCGCAATCTCCATACAGACCGTAACATAACAGATGGAACCATCTCCCATAATCTAGAAACCCAATGTTTACTCTTACTAGCAAACCAGCACTGTAAAAGGCCTTGAACTGATCCAGGAATTGCCCAAACCTGATCACTCCTTCTTACTATTTAAGACCAACATTTCCACACCAATGGACAAAACAGGAGCACATGATTCAAGGATTCCACTTAGCTTGGCAAAACACACACATATTATCTGCTGGTACAGGTAGCACCCCAATCCTCTGAAGGAAGATTGCAGTCTTAACTTTGTCTTTCCAAGCCAACCAGCCGAAGAACTGCACTTTTGGAGGGGCTAAACCAACCCATACCCTTTTAGGCACAACCTGACCAATCCCTATTGTAACATCCCACCATCTTCTCACAGAAGAGACTGAAAATAGGCTTGAGCTATTTTCTAACCAAGAACAAGAATCAACACAATCAAACCTCACCAATGTAGAGGTTTCCAATAGATCCATCAATGTATGCAGTTCCTCAACTTCCCATACAAATAACTGTCTTCTAAATTTCAGTTGCCACAGCCCCAGATTACGCTTCTTAGCACTAATTTGTTGAAGGGTCTCCTCTCTCTTAGTGGATAGACTATAGAGTCTGGGGAATTGAACCTGCATATCTTTATTGTTAAGCCATTTATCTTGCCAGAACATGATTCTTCCTCCATTTCCAACCTTAATTCTGAAATGATCACCATAGAACTCACCCGATTGCTAATTTATTTAGAGAAGTTTCACAATGTCCAACCAAACTGTGGACATCCCACCTGAGAGACTTAGAGCTGGAAGCTAACCTCTTCCATTCCTACCATACCTCGAACAAACCACAACTTTCCACAAATCTATATCTTCATTACCATACCTCCACCACCACTCTAATAACAAACATTCATTCACCTCTCCTAAATCTCTCACACACAAACCTCCTTGACTTTTACTCTTTGTGATCTCCTTCCATTTGACCAAGTGCACTTTCCTTTTATTAACATTCCCTCCCCACAGAAAAAATGACTGCAACTTGACTAAGGCCTTAACAACACCCTTAGGCATTCTAAAGAGAGAAAGAAAATAGATTAGCAAATTAGCAAGTACTGTCTTGATCAAAGTCAACCTCCCAGCATAAGATAGTAGCTTCCTCTTCCAGGAGGATAGCTTTTTCTTCACCTTCTGCACAACTGGGTTCCAAGTACTCTATTTCCTAGGATTGGCCCCTATTTGTACGCAACATCGTCAACCCAAGTCCCCGATGCATTCATCTTGACGTCTCTATCAAAGGAGGCATGGAGCAAAGAATCGAATTGGATGGGATATGTCGTTATGGCCACAGACGAAAAGATGGCTAAGCTGGGAAGGAGAGACATTGTGGTTGCCTGGAGAGGAACACACCAGGCCTTGGAATGGGTTAATGATTTGCAAATTCTTCTTGTTTCACCTTCAAAGATACTTGGAGAGCAAGACGACGATACTAAGGTGCATCAAGGATTTTACTCTATCTACACTTCAAATGATCCAAGATCACCATTCACCAAGACTAGTGCTAGAGACCAGGTAATTTTGATAAACTATTTACATATAAGCTTATACTTCTTAAGTAAGGAAAAACATACCCAACCTAAGTTGGACAATCTTCACTGTAATCAATTAATTCTGTTTGTTTACTTAACAACAAACAGAATATACAAGAAATAAAGGAAATGAGAGAAAATTGTTTGATTCCAAAAATCAAACTAGAAATAAAATTAAATAAATAAAAACAGATTTTATTTTGTTACAAAAACAAAATTAAAATATAATTTAATAAACAAATAAAACAGAATAATAAATTAAACAATTTACTTGATTAATTTCTTCAAATAATAATATGATCAAGTCCAGTGTTTGACACTGTGTTCTTAAGACAGATTCATCCTCTCCTCGATGCTTTCAGAATATGGACGTCTATCTTCCAAGATGAAATGATCAACAACAAATAAATGCAGCACTACAATTTATTTGTTCAATGAACACACTTAGTGTATACACTCTTTTTCATAGAAAAATAATGGAATCATGCAGCAAAATGCAGAGATGATTTGCAGCAAAAGATGGACGAAAATTGGAGTCATTCTGATCAAATGAGGTCTGGTCTATTTATAGAAGTAATGGCTCCCTTTAATTTTGAATTGAACAGGTAGCATACCTGCTTGAACAGGTACTGTACCTGTTAGGTTTGAATTTGAACAGATAACCAAATCTATTTGAATTTCAAATCCGTTCAGGTGGATTTAAATTTGAACCGAACAGATTCGGTTTTGGACAGATCCGAACCTGTAAAGAATTTCTGAAGAGGTGCAAATAAAATTTTGAATTCAAAAATTAAAATTAAAATTTGGACAGAATTTATTCTATCAAAAATAAATTGAATTCAAATATTTTTGGCCCAAAAAGATTAGTATTGGGTCGGACAAGCCCAATCCAACCTCACACCTGCGCCCAGGCCCAGGCCCAGCCTAGCCCACCCTACTGAATGGACGGCGGCGCGTGCACGCGTGTGTGGTGATTTTTGGGTCCAATGGGTCTAGCCCATTTTGCCCATAACCTCTCCCTTCTACAAACTTGGGGTGCCCCTTGTGGCCCTCCCCAAGTTATAAGTCCATGCTATATAAACCCATTCAAAACTTCCCATCAAATCAATGTGTGACAAGCCATTTACACAAACTTTAAGGAATTTCCACCAAAACTCCATTTCCACGGAGCACACTTTGGCTTCAATTTCCCATTCACTCGATAATGGTTTTGAGCAACCAAAAATACCACGTGAATCACAACGCAGCATAGAACGCGTTACCACTTAGACTCGCCAATTTTGGCGTACGGGCCCCACCTAAATAATTGACCAAAGATAGGAAAAAATTCTGGTTTTACCCAGAATTTCAAACCATTTCTAACAATCCCCCACATGAATGGAATTTGATGACAACAGAAATGCAACAATATGCAGAATTTGTCGAAAGAGTATAAATCGAAAATATCTTGCTTTAGGATAGGTAGCTTTCGGCCTTGAACCTTCCCTAGTGATAACCTATCGGACTTACTAGCTAACCAATGGACGTGATGCCTTGAATTGTTCAGCCGTTTCTGTAAGCCAAGACAATAAATTTCACACAAAATATCTTCTAACACATCGTGGTTCTCACTGTTGTGTTCATTTTGGCCTTGAACGCTCCTAGTTTTCATGAGTGCTTCTAGAGAATGTAGCCTCTTCATTCTCATAGAACCGGCCCCAGTTCGACACTCATATGGGTAATTCTTATTGTGAGTATCTCCTTATACTCGTCTTGATTTTATGCCTAAATCAAGATATAAGTAATCATTAAAAGCAATACTTATCCTTATACCCTTGCAGACAACACATGTTGTAGATATCACTATCACCATATGAATGGGCAGGGAATTTTAATCCCTTGGTAATTTCTAGCGGGCCACACATAACTTAGTTGTCTCTTTGAACTTAGTTCTTGGGATCTCCAGTCATATAAGTAGGGTTACCATTATGATGACTTTTATGTAATATGTTTTAATCCTATCCCCTTCGATAAACTATACATTAGCTCTTTTATCAAACCTTTTGTTAACGGATCCGCAATATTCTCTTTAGATTTTATATAATCTATTGAGATTATTCCATTTGACAACAATTGCCTTACGGTATTATGTCGACGACGAATATGTCGTGACTTACCGTTATACACATGATTCTGTGCCCTGCCTATTGCCAGATTGACTATCACAATGAATGCAAATAGCTGGCACAGGTTTTGGCCACATTGGAATGTCTTCTAAGAAGTGACGAAGCCATCCTGCTTCTTCTCCTACTTTGTCTAAAGCAATGAACTCGGATTCCACTGTGGATCGTGCGATGCATGTTTGTGTCGTGGATTTCCAAGAAACAACAGCGCCTTCCAAAGTAAAGACATATCCACTAGTGGATTTTGAATCTTTAGTATCCGATATCCAATTGGCATCACAATAACCTTCGAGTATTGCTGGATATCGAATAAAGTTCAAACCATGATCACGGGTAAATCTTAGATATCTAAGAACCCGAATGATCGCCTTCCAATGGTCTTCTCCGGGGTTACTAGTGTACCTACTCAATTTACTGATAGCATAAGCTATATCATGACGAGTACAATTCATTAGGTACATTAGACTTCCAATGATTTGGGAGTATTTTAACTGAGACACTGCATCACCTTTATTTTTCGATAAATAAAGACTGATGTCTACAGGTGTTCTAGCTAAATTCGAATCATCCTTGATAAATTTATCAAGAATTTTCTCAATATAATGTGATTGAGATAATGCATATCCGTCAGATGTTTAGTAATTTTCATTCCTAATATAACATCTGCGACCCCCATATCTTTCATATCAAATCTTTTGTTAAGCATTTGCTTAGTTGATTTGATCATGTTTTGACTACTTCCAATGATAAGCATGTCATCCACATAAAGACAAACTATGACGTATGGTCAGTATTTTTAATATAGACGCATTTGTCACATTCGTTTATCTTAAACCCATTGGTAAGCATTGCATAATCAAATTTTCCATGCCATTGCTTAGGTGCTTGTTTTAATCCATAAGAGACTTTACAAGCCGACAAACTTTCTGTTCTTGCCCTGGCATTATAAACCCTTCGGGTTGCTCCATATAAATCTCTTTATTTAGATCACCGTTTAAGAAAGCTGTCTTAACATCCATTTGATGTATTTCTAATTTAAATAACGCTGCTATAGCAATAAGCATACGAATGGATGTTATTCTTGTCACAGGGGAATATGTGTCAAAATAGTCTAACCCTTCCTTTTGTCTGTAACTTTTTACTACAAGTCTTGCTTTATACTTGTCTATTGAACCATCTGCTTTCATTTTTCTCTTTAATATCCACTTATATCCAAGAGGTTTAGAACCTAGTGGAAGATCCACCAATTCCCAAGTATCATTTTGCATAATGGATTCAATTTCATTATTAACAGCCTCTTTCCACAAAGGTGCTTCAGGACTTGTCATTGCTTCCTTAAAGCTTTGAGGTTCATTTTCTAACAGGTATGTCAGAAAATCTGGACCAAAAGATTTTGATGTTTTCTCTCTCTTACTTCGTCTTGGTTCATCATCAGTTAAATCCTATAGGTCGAGACCATTACTAGACTCTTGTGTTTGATTGTCATTAGTCTTGACTTTGTGTACAATCATAAGTTCTTTTCTGTGAACTTAATTCTTGTCATTTCTTGTAAGGAAAGACATGTTTAAAAAATACAGCATTCCTTGACTCTATAATAGTGTTCACAATTGAGTAGGTACCCAACCTCACACCACGCACCCGCGCCCAAGCCCAGCCCAGCCCGCCCGATCGGACGGATGGCGGCGACAGCGGCACGCGCACACGTGCATGGTGATTTTTGGGTCCAATGAGTCTAGCCCATTTTGCCCATAACCTCTCCCTTCTACAAACTTGGGGTGCCCCTTGGGGCCCTCCCCAAGTTATAAGTCCAAGCTATATAAACCCATTCAAAACTTCCCACCAAATCAATGTGGGACAAGCCATTTACACAAACTTTAAGGAATTTCCACCAAAACTCAATTTTCATGGAGCACACTTTAGCTTCAATTTTCCATTCACTCGAAAATATTTTTGAGCAACCAAATATACCACGTGAATCACAACGTGACATAAAATGCGTTACCACTTAGGCTGAACACGGTGCTGAGCTGTGGTGTTCAGATCTGTTAGGCCCTGAGGCTTGGTGGCTGGGTGTACTATTTTGGGTAGATCTTGGATAGCTGTGTTGGTTTGTGGGAAAACTCTGCTGATCTGATCGGTTACACTGTGTTGTTTTGCTGGATTGGTGTACAGTGGGTGTGTATTGTTTCACTGTGTTGCTGTTTTGCTGTGTAATGTGTTGCTGGATTGGTGTGTTACTGAACTATGAGTCAATAAAATGATGTTATGAAGAGTTGTTGATCTGTTCTATCTTTGCCACTACTCAGATTTTTGCTGGTTGTGTTGCTGCTGGGCATGTGTACAGTGGGAGTTCATTGGCCTGATGTGGGAAGTATGTTGTTTGTGGGAAGATGTTTTGGTGTACAGATTGCATTGGTGTACAGATTGCTGATCTAGTGGCCATTTCCGTATTTGTTTCTTTCTCTTCTTTGACCTTGTCTGTGTTGGTTGGTTTCTTACCAGCTGGCGCTTGGAGCTTTGCCTTAGCTCTAAGCTCCTCTTTATTGATGTACTATTCCATACCTTGTATGTTGTCATCAATAAAGATTTTTTTCGCCGATCAAAAAAAAAAAAAACTTAGACCCGCCAATTTTGGCGTACGGGTCCCACCTAAATAATTGACCAAAGATAGAAAAAAATTCTGATTTTACCTAGAATTTCAAACCATTTCTAACAAAAAAGATGATCAAAAAATGTATCATATATAGATTCAAACTTTGTGTGATGTGAGCACACTGAGAAGACATCTAGTGCACGAAGCTTCATTTTTTCAGATAACTTTTTGGGCTTCCTAACATTGTAGTTTAAGAAAAGATGGTACATAATAATTTCTTAATTTGCAGAACAATGCCAAAATCATCATTTATAATATAGTTTAGGTTCTTTAAGCGGTCAGAAGGCTTGTTGAAGAATACCAAAATGAAGAAATCAACATAACTGTAGTTGGTCACAGTTTGGGTGCAGCAATTGCAACCTTAAATTCATTTGACATAGCTGCCAATGGATTGAACATTCCTAGAAACCAACCAGATAAGGCGTGTCCTATGACTGCCTTTGTGTTCTTGGTGATTCAGACTTCAAAAAGGTCTTGTCTGGGCTCAAAAATCTCCGTGTTCTACGTGTTCGTAATGCCCTAGATATTGTTCCAAAGGTTCCTTTCATAGGCTACAAAAACGTGGGTGAAAAATTAGCAATTGACACTACGAACTCCATCCTTTAGCAATGTTGCTATTGGTGTCCATATTGTTTTATTTTTTTTTCTCTCTAAACAATATGTATGTCAGTTTGTTTGTATGAGTTATACTGAATGAGCTTGTGCTGCGTGCTTTATATAGTGAGCTTGAGAGAGACCATGCTATGCTGTGTTTGGTTGCATTGACTGTTTGGTAAGTCTAATATTAATGCATGGCTGTTTGGTAAATATTCTTGTCAAAATGACCATCTTTTAGTATCCAATAAGGCTGCTTGTATAATTCACCCATGCAAAAATAGGACTTAAAAATTTTGGTCAAAAATGAGAAAATAACTTGTTTGGCTAATTCAAAATGAGTTTTTTTTATGTCTCTGAATTACACGCGTGAATTTGCTTGTTGAAATTTTTGTGGAACAAACACACATTTGATGTATGCATATTCATTCTATCTCTTGACATAATAATATGAAAATGTTATACATATAGAAATATTTTATATATATTTTTTTTATCACTAGAAATAGAGGCATGGTTCACACGTATATTAATATTGAAATCACTACCTTATGTTTAATGATTAGAAAATCTGATCAATATCTATTTATATATATAATTATGTAAATCAAAGGTAAAACGCAGCGGATGAAAAATTATGGTCATACCTTTTTCTGCAGAGTCTGAATTGAAAGGATCTCGTGGGTAAATCACGTGCTTCCTGAATCTGATCAATCAACCCAGCAGTGGAGTGATATTACAGAATGAATATCACCCACACAAATCACAGTACAAAATGGCTCTTGATCGTTGTATTTTGGGAGAGAGTCAGAATATGGGAAACAACATACGACATACGTTATTATTCTCTTAATCATCCATATCCCATATTATATCAGATATATAGGATAATAATAAATCTATCCATATCAGTTATATCAGATATATAAGATATATATCTCATCTATCCATATCAGTTGATATGGTAGATATAGATATCCTGAGTGGTTATCTAAATAGATTTTGAATTTAAATTCAAACTTATTTGGATAAGATTCAAAAGGTTCAGAAAAGGGTCATGCCACATGGGCGCCCAATTTCTAACAAATTACTTTAAAGATATATGCTTAATATGCTTAGAAATATAATTTGTTGTTGAGATTCAATGTTTGTATGACAGAAACCCATGTTTTAAGTGAATTTTGACGATGCATTAAATATTTTGGTATTTTTTTTTATTTATATATACAAATTATGTATAATTAGGATTGCCCATACTCTAAAATTATTATTAGTGAGCACGTTTTTTTATGCATTTTTGTATTCAATTTCTAACTATTTATGTGAATGTTAACTTGAAGGGTTTGGCCTGGCGGATAAGGTTTAGGATCTGGAGGTTTGTTGTCTCTAAGATCTTAAGTTTAATTACTCTCATCAGCAAAAATTATTAGGGTCACGGATTGGAGGGCATAAATCTTATTTCAAAAGGTTTGTTCGTGCTGTAGGGATTTAAGCACAATATGGCTCAATTAGGTGAATGTTTGTGATCAATTCTTTATTTAAAAATAATTTAAACGAAATAGGTGAGGGGAAAAAAATATCTCGCCACCTAACTAAGAGTTGTTTTGGGAATTGATTATTTTATTTTATTTTTTTATAAAAAGATGTGTAAAAAAATAAATAAATAATTGACTTTTTCATAGTAATTTTTTTTTTTTAAAAAAAAACTCTTTAGGTATTTTAACGTGTTGCCAAAACGTGCTTAAATTTATAGAGGAAAAAAAAATTTACTTTTGAGAGAAATATCTTTTCTCCACCTTTAGACAAACAGTACCTAAAGAATTTCTTTTCTGGACTCAATTAAAAAATATTTATAAATGATAAATTTTACAAAAATTAATAATTAAAATTATAAATTTTTTTAAATATATATATAATTACTTTATGAAAGTACTACTGAGGGTTTCTTTTGAAAATTGACATTTTAAAAAAATTTTTGACATTTTAATTAAAATATAAGTATGCAAAAACTGATGTGTTTAGAAATAATTTCGAAAAATGTGTAAAAAGGAAAGTGAATACATTTCTTGTTTGGACCTTTCATTTGATTTTTTACCTTCTAGTTTTTCTAATAAGTTTTATAACTAATTTAATTGGATAAATTACATCAATAATCTCTATATTTTGCCTATTATATCATTTGATTTCTACACTTTTAATTTATTCAAATTTGATCCGTGATTTTAGATTTTGTATTAATTTGATCCAATTGATAATATAATATCGTTAGTGTTTTCGATGAAGAATTATCTCTGAATTAATTGTGATTAACTCACTAAGTTGAATAAGTTTATTATTTTGCCTTTAAAAATATGATAGATATCTCTTATGTCTGTATTTTTCATAAAAAAAAAACTCTAAGAGTAATAATTAATTAGATTAGATTAAGAGAAAACTATAATTTTAACCTTAAAATTAAACTAATTAAAATTACAAGCACACTAAAATAACACAAAAACTAAAATACAAAACGTAATTTTCCCAATTTGATTTAGATTAATGATTTAGGCCTCCAATTCGAGGCTCGAATTTGCCTCGAAATCCCCTCTTTTTTTTTCTTTTTTTTTCTCTCTCTTTTCTTTATAGGGGTGATTATGTATAGGAGTGTGCTAAAAAATTAGACATTTTGTAAGTAAGTTGAGTTGGACTGATTGGATAATAAAATTGACTGATCAATTTTTTTTTTTAATTTAATTTAATTTTATTTGTTAGGCTGTGTTGGTTTTTTTTTTTAAATTGTTTTTAAAGGTGGTTATGTGTAGGGATGTGCCAAAAAATTAGACATTCTGTACTAACTCATCGTACAAAATTATATGGAATTAAGGAATTTTAACCAACAGTCTAACTGATCAGTCAATTAAATTGGACTGGTTAAATGATAAAATTGACTGATCAGTTAAACTGTTGATTAAATTTTGTTAATTTCATATAATTTTATATGATAAGTTGATGCGAAATGTATAATATTTTATATTAAACTTTTAAAAAAAAAAAAACAACTAAACTAACTAACACAGCAGCTAAAAAAAAAAAAAAAGCATTCGAGCCAAATTGGAGGCCTCGAATTGGAGGCCTCTATCACGATTGATTTTGAAAAAATAATTAAAAAATAATTTTTAACTTTTAATTAAGTTTTTCAACATTTTTAGAAAATGATTTTAAAAGTTGATAAAAAATTATTTTTTTACTTTTTGAGTTAATATTTATTTATGATTTCACATTACAATAAAATAATCAAAATATCTCAAACGGTGATTTGCCCTATTCCTCAACTTGTAAACATGGAGGGTAGTTCATGTAATTTCACACCTTGCTTTTTGCTAACTTCCCAAATAGTATTCTAGCGTTTTTAGCTGTCTCAAGTTGTGTTTTTAAAGTTGCACAACGCAGCTTTTATTTGGGTTCTCAAATCACCCCTAAATTATAAAAATACTAGGGATAACCCATGCCTGAATGCACGGTCAATAATTTTTTTGGTACCACACGGGTAACGGAATTCAATTGTAATAAATCAATTTAAAATGATATATTACTCTAGTTTAATACTTCACAAATAAGAAGTTGAAATTGTTTCTACATAGTAAACTGGGAACTCCAGTCAAATCCAAGGCAGCCCCACCCACAGGCATCTCCTTGAAGCCAAATTCAATCCCTGGATACAAAATGCCAATTATAACTCACTGTTACACCCTAAAAGTAATTTCGAGTGTGCCAGCAACATTGAAAAACCCTATAAGCCAAATACTTAACAAGCGACTATGTAGAAGTTATTTTTGCCTCAGATGAAGAGGACTTGAACAATGAGTGCCAAGTTGAGAACCAATTTGCAAGGAGAAAGATAAATTTGATAAATTATAGAAAGAAGTGGAGAAACAGAGAAAGATTGGATAGGAAATTTTAATTGATTAATTGAATAGCACTATTTCAAGTTGAAGTACATTACCTTTCTAAATGCAATAATTTAAATCTACTTAAAAAATAAAGGACATCTACAAACCCTGGATATCTCCTTGAAATAAAATTTAATCCTAATGCATAATGGCAATTAAACTTATTAAACCCTAAACCCTGAAAAAAAAACAACAACTGGGTTTGGTTCTGAACCCCGTTGAAAAAAGGACAAAATTTCGTAGACTAAACTATACATTACAGCAATGTTGATCCCGAGAACAACATTCAGCCACATAAACAAACAGGATCAATTCGAATCATGCTCTTTTTTTTTTTTTTTTCCTTTGTTTTCTCGGTAAACAAACGGAAAATGAAGCTAGGATTTTGAGAAAAGGGGTTTTGTACCTTCGAGAGAGCCAGCGAGCTGGAGGGCGTTCTTGGCAACGGAGATGACTTCGGGGCCGATGCCATCGCCGGCAAGAAGAGTGATGGAGTAGCGCCTTGAGGGTGAGGTGGCGGAGCAGCGGATCGTAGCGAATTTAGGGGCGTGTTTGGATAAAGATTTGGAATGGAAATGATGGGTTTTGAAGGGTTTCACAGTGAGTTGCAGAGAAGCCGCCATTGCTGATGAGGACTCACAAGAGAACGACTGTCCTCAGCGCACTGATAGCTTTTTGTTCAAAATCTATTTTTAGGTTATTACACGGAGATTCCTAGATTATTGAAAAATATTTATTTTGACTTTTAAATTATAAAAATTATATAAATAGATTTTTAAAATATTGGGAAGTATTATTTTACCTCTTAAGGGATAATCTTTGAAAGATTAATGATTCAGCCTCAAATTCGAGGTTCGAATTTGCCTCGAAATTTACTTCTTCTTCTTTTTCTTCTTCTTCTTTTTTTTTTTTAGGGTGATTATGTATAGGGGTGTGCTAAAAAATTATTTTTTTTTTTGGTAATTTTATCTTTATTATGTTTTTTTTAATAAGAAAAACTCGTGCAGCTACAATATTCTTGCTACTTTTGGCATTCCGATGTATGAGGTCACCCGGTTAAAAATATGAATAATAAAGTTATTTTGTTGGAAAAAAGATTGGAAGTTCTAAATACAATAATGATTTAGACCACTAAAAACTACACCACTAATAGCACTAATACATTGAGAATGATAAAAAAAAAATAAAAAAATAAAAACAAGGCATAGAAAGTGGCCGGGGCCCACTGTCACATCATTAGTGTTCTCTTTAGTGATCCCTTTTTAGTGCTCTCAAGCATTTTTCTTCTAAATATGAAAAATGCTTAGGACCTCTAATTAGAGGTACCACTAGTGATGTGGCAGTGGGTCCCACCCACTGCCACATCAATGCTGTGTCTTGAAACTTTTTTTTTTTTTTTTGCCTTTTCCACCTCATTAGAGGTGTGTTTAGAGCCTCTAAATTAGAGGTCTCTAGCATTGCCCTTCTAAATATAGAGCTCTAAAGCAGCTTTAATGAGCTGTCCCCACTCATGATATGATGTTTGTGCCTTATTTTTTTATTTTAGTTTTGCTTTGTCACATCACTAGAGCTCAATTAGAGCTCCAGATTTAGAGCTCGGTATCATTTTCCATTTTCTTTGATTGGTAGCTTAGATAAAATTGTGATAAAGTCATTAATTAATTGGAATTAAATTAAGGGAGACTTATGTATATGTCTTAATAGGTAGACTTATTATCTAATAAATTCTATAATAATTAATCGCGTTTTTCATCAAACAATATTAGAAAACGTCTCAAATTATTAATTTTCAAAGACAGTTTGAAAATTGTCACAAAAAAATCATTAATTATAAGTTTTAGCGACAGTTTTAAAAAATGTAACAAAAAGTCACTATTTTTCAACTTTCAGCAATAGTTTAAAAAATTTGTCACAAAAAATATCACTATTATAAGTTTTAGCGACAATTTATAAAAACTATGATAGAAAAAAGTCACTAATTGTCAATTTTTAGCAACATATGTAAAAAATCGTCACAAAAATTATTTTTAACAATAATTTTTTTAGTACTTATTCTCAATAAAACTTGATAAAAATTAAGTCAAACTATTAGAATTTATTAATTGTTTACCTTATAGGAATAAAATTATATGAAAGTTCTCATTATATGTATATATATTTTTTAAATTTTGTAAATTATAAGTAAAATGATATTCTCACTTCTAATCGGATGAGATTGAATTGTTAATCCCAATCCCCTATGACAACTTATTTCACCCTTTTGAAGATTAGCGATTTTTTTTTTTTTTATCAACTAATATGATTTACACGAGCATTAAGAGGTGTTTATGTGGTGGGATATAAGCGTAGGATTGTTTCCCATATTTAGGCCTCGTTTGGGAACATATTTTTTTAGTAACTTTTTGATTTTTTAGCTCAAATGTGATGTAAAAAAATTAGTATGTTTGGAATGACTTTTTGACTTTTTACGAAAATATATGAAAAAAGTAAAGAAAAAAGAGAATTTTTAACTTTTTAGTATGAATTGTTGACTTTTTAATTTTTTTAATAATTTTTTTACTTTTTAACTAAAAAAGTTACTTACCAAACGAGACCTTAGTAGAACCTTTAGTTCAACATTTGGTGGGCAAATAACCTTGTACAAAATGTCCCATTTGAGCAATGTATCCTCTATTTCAGGGATAACTCAATCTTAGAAAAAGAGATGGGACACAAATCAATGGCATGAGGAGACCTTATTATTAGCTTTCTAAATTACCAAAATAACCCCCAAGTATACAAATTGTCCCATTTGAGTAATATGTATCCACTTTCTCTGGTTCTTTTTCCCCTTTTTTCACAAAACGATTCATTCACAAAATTCGATGAACATGTAAATCTCATATATGTATATATATTGGTACACTTAGGCCTCGTTGAGAACAAACTATTTTAGTAACTTTTTAGTTTTTAGGCTAAAATATGAGGTAAAAAAAATTAGTATGTTTGAAATAATTTTTTGATTTTTTACGAAAAGATGTGCAAAAAGTAGAGAGAAAATAGAATTTTTGACATTTTGGTATAGGTTATAAGATTTTTAGTTTTTCTAGTAACTTTTTAATTTTTAGACTAAAACTATTGCATGTTAAATGAGGCCTTAATCTCAGATTGTATGATTCTCTTTCACACTGAATTTTTATTTTTTATTGGTCTAATTTTTATTTTTTTTAAATTTTGTATTCCCATTGCATAGTAAACAAATCAAAAAGGCAAAATGGTCTAGATATTATCCATCTATATAGTTTCACAATCAAACATTAGATTTAATAGAATAAGTCATTACAAGATATTCAATCTTATGACAAAATAAATATGGGATTCACATCATCACCGACTAAATAATCAAGGGGGTATTTATTTGAATAATAATAGCCTACTGCATTACAAGCCCTTCTTATTTTGTCTAAAGTACAACATGGCCTTATTATATTACTAATCCAATCCACCACTTGGAGCAAAACAAATATGGCCACTTAATATGGTATCATAAAACTTTGTTTAGTTTAAAATTTTCAAAAATAGTTTTTGGAGTTTTCAATCCATTTTTTTTAGTGATTTTTTTAACATCTTAATCAATTTCTTTTACCTTTTAGATCAACTTAATCTAGATATACTTAAAAAGTATAAAATTTGTATAAAAATCTTTAAACATTCATTAAATACAACAAAATATCATAATATACTAAAACTTTTTAATTTTTTTTAATTTTTAGTTTTGTATTCAATCAATTTTTTAAGAGATCTTGACCGGTCTACCTAATAACCAAGGGTATAAATTTAGCCCGATCCAGTTGGCTCGTCTCACCAGGGCTTGAGCTCAGGTCAGCCCACTGTAGGGCCATGCGAGTTCCCACTGATATTAGGGACGGGTCGGGCCAGCTTGCGTAGAAAGAAATCTAGGCCTAGGCCCAAGCCCAAGCCCACTCAAAATGGGTCTGGGGGTTGGGCCACAGGCCTGGGCTCGAGCTACAAGTCGAGGCAAGCGGGCCTTTTTTCTTTAGCAAAAAATAATTGATAGATATTATATATAGATTATTTATGAGGGATAAAAAAAAAATAAAAGAAAATTTGTGCTAAAATATTTTAGTTATGATGGATGAGATATTTAGTTATATTTCATGTGATATTTAATTGCTATGACTTATGCTTGCTTTAGTTTTGACTCAAAAAGTATGAAATTACGTAATTTTTTTCTTTTGTTATGACATTGTTTTAGTTATGATTCATGAGAGCTATTTGGTTGTGTCTCGTGTGGTATTTAGTTCTGACTATTTTTTTTTAAGTTATGAGTAGGTTATCAAGTTATGTTATTTTGTACTTTAGTTACGATTAATTTTCTTCTTAAGTTATGACATTATTTTAGTTATAATTAGTGAAATATTTAGTTATATTATGTTATGTTTTGTAGTTATAACTCAAAAAGTATAAAATTATATCATTTTCTAATTTAGTTATAAGGTGCATACATAGTCTTTTTTCCCTCGAAAAAAAAAATGAAATGAAATGAATAATTATATATATATATATATATATCAAAATGAAGAGAAATATTACAATCATTAAATTAAACAGATAATATTTAATGAATAATTTTTATTTCAAAATGAAATAAAATATTACAAAAATTTATATCATTAAATAAATAGATAAATATTATTACAAAATTATTTTTTAGGCCAATTAGGTCGGACTGTAGAGCGAGCTCATTGGCCGGGCTGGACTTCAAAACAGAGGGCCCAACGTCTCAGGTAGGGCATGGCCTCGGGCCTGGCCAAGCCTAGCCAGGTTGGGCAGCACTGGGTTGCGAGCCACCTTTAGATGGGTCATGGGCCAGTGGGCCAAATTTACATCCATGCTAATAACTACCAAGGGAGAAACATATCTCATCTGCTAACTGTGTGTGTACTTTTATTTTTCAAAAGCTATTGTAAGCCACCAATGATATTACGATATAAAGAGGGTTAGAAAAAGGAAGAGAATCATGGGATGTAGAGGGTGGCTTCAGAGCCAATGGAGTGGAACAAGGCTTACAATTAGCTAAGCCAGTTTTGTGTAACAACTCAGTGACATACTTAGCTTGAGAAAGGAAAGAATAGCACCTTGACACTACACGGAGATCCTCAAAAAATATGAGACAGAACCCAATTCCTTCATGGAAAAGACCTGATGCATTTGAGTAATCAAGTTAGAAACCAGAAGTGAATCACTTCTTATAACCAAGATATCATCAACATACACCACAAGCATGAGGCTAGCAGAGGAATGATGAACAAAGAGTGAAGTATCTGGCTGGCTATTAGTAAACCCCTGAGAAAGAAAAAAATAGGCAAAGGTGGAATACCAAGCCCAAGGGGCTAGTTTAAGACCATATAGAGCCTTGTTCAACTTACACACCTGATTAGGAGATTGAATAAAACCAGGTGGTTGTAACATGTAAACCTCCTCTTCTAATTTCTCATGAAGAAAATCATTAGAGATGTCTAATTGCTTGATGGACCATTGATGATGAAGAGCCATACATAGCAGAATCTGGATGGTTGGGAGTTTAGCCACTAGACTAAACGTTTCTTGAAAATCAATACCCTCTTGTTGAAAATAGCTTTTAGTGGTAGGGTGATGTCCTAGAAACACACAAGCCATGGACCTAGGTTGAAGTTTGTGTGCTGTGTAAGGCTTAAGCCACGAGAAACATTGACAACCAAAGACTTTGAGAAGAGAAAAATCTGGAAGAGAATGAAACAAGACTTCAAATAGAGACTTATGAGAAAGAACACTACTAGGCATTCGATCGATAAGATACACAGTAGTGGCAACTGCATCAAACCAATAGTGTAAGGGAAGAGAAGATTGATAAAGAAGAGTGATGGCTGTTTTGATAAGATGATGATGTTTTCACTTAACCACACCATTTTGAGCTTGAGTGTAAAGACAACTAGTTTGATGCACAATGCCATGAGCAGATAAAAGAGAAGCAATCATGTTGTTCACAAATTCAGTCCCTGTATCTGTAGCGATCCCAATTTTGCCATTTCGCTGAATATGTCGGGATCGAGCTGCCCGGTCAGCTCACAGGGGTCCAGGGAACAGCGCCCCTTAACGGGTTCTAGGGCAATGCCCTGGTGAGGTTGAGGGGCAGCGCCCTCGAAGCAAAAATGGGGTGTCCTCTCTTTTATAGTTAACCTCACGGCAATCCTAATCCCACTAGAACCGACTTCTATGGATTCCTGTTCAGATACTTACTTTGGACTCCTCAAAGTATAAAGATAAAGATAAACCTCCTAAAAGTTTTATCCTTATCTTGCTAAGTCCCTCTTTATTCTAGGACTCTGTCCCTTACTTTTATTCCGCTTATCTCGGATTCCGAAATATCTTCGGAGATAACCTCGCCTAACCGAGATGACCCTCGGCGTATCACCAGGTACACGTGGCACCTTCAGCTGACACGTCGCGTCATCTTGCCCACATGTTGGTACTCAAAAATATCCCACACTGCCCCTAGGTTACTATATACTCGGTATTTCTGAGGTGATGGAACCTATTTAACTCCGTTTTTCCAGTACGTCGTTTACAGTTCTCAGCCGAGATGCATTATTTGGCCGACATGTCTTCATTGAAGACAAGAACTACAAGAACCCTTTTCACGCGTATGAGCTGTCATACACCATAATTCACAACGTTTTTTAGCCCGCGTTTCTTTCTTACTGGTCGTACCTGTGACGCGCACTGGTAAGCCGTCTCTCTCTTTCGTGGCCGTCCTAAACGCAATACGTCTTCTAGGCGTATTGATTTACTTTTGCCAACCGTTTTCATTTTTTAACAAAAACATCTCTTCGATTTTTCCTTTTCACCTTATTCTTCGTTTCTGAAAAACCTTTTCTTTCTCTATAGCTTTTCTTCCATTGTTCCATGACCTCAAGCTCTGCAACGGCCCTCAATTTTCCCTTCTCTCCCGATGAAGCTTTCCGTCATCTTGTTACTTTCTGTACCATCGTCCTGACTTCGGGCGATCCTTACTCCGGCTTTAATTTTTTCTGGTAAAGGCAACTGTTCCTTCTTTTTCAAATTCTTGATTGTTTTTCTGGAAACCTATGTCGTTATTACTGCTTTATTCAAATGTTCAATTTGGTAAACCTAAATGCGTTTATTCCATATTTTTGGCCCTTGCCCATATCTTGAACACACGTACTGTTCTCACCAACTTCC
>NW_021024731.1:3696055-3712005 GCF_004153795.1 Camellia sinensis | reverse complement strand
TGTATTTTTGCCACTGTTCTTGGCCCTATACTTCTTGTATTCTCTATGCTCTTGATAGACCATCTCTGTTCTTGATTCTGAAACTCCGTTCTTGCTTTCTGTTTTTTGTGTCTTTTCTAGATCTGTGCCTTTGATCTTCATCCCCATAGTTTTAGGTTTGGGATTTGTTTGTAGAACCCACAATTTAGGGCAAAACTGGAACATCCCTTACAAATTTCTGCACCAGCCCAAACCTAGGTTTTTGCCGAGGTCCTAATAAACCCTTTTTTTTTTATACATCTTCTTACTGAAAATCCAATACCTTTAGTTATCCCGATATCATGGGTATATGGAAACATCGGGTAGACACCCCTTCTAAGCTAGACTTTTTCAGGCAAGAGTTTGAAATCCCAGCCGATGTCAATCTGAGGTTGGCTGGGGATGATGACTCCATCATGCCTACTGATCACTCAATGCCCTTCCCTGTGGTAGCCTTCATTGAGTGTGGACTTCGATTTCCACTTGACCCTTTTTTCCGTCAAATCCTTCATTTCTATAAATTGAACCCAATGCAACTTGCCATCAATTCTTACCGAGTTATTACTGGTACCATAGCTTTAGTCAAACAAGAGAATGCCAGGATTACACTTGCCGATTTCCAGTACTGTTATACCATGTGTCGCCTTAGAAAAGACACAGATTATGTCTATTACCTCAAGCCGAGATCCACCGAATATAAAATCGTAGCCGACCTCCCAGACTCCAACAAGGGAGCTGGAGACGATTACTTCATCGTCTCGGGCAATTGGGAGTTTCAGCCAAACGACAACCTCCATCTTTATCCCTTAAGCCGAACTGTTTTGAGGGAAGGAGCTAGTAAGGGCCACCCTTCATAAGTTTCTTTTTATCTTTTTGCACAAAGTGTTCAATATTCTTTGTTCTAATGTCTGTATTGTTTTTATCTTTGCAGTTCTTCCTCAGCCCCCAAAGAATTTTCGCCAATCCTTCTATCCCAGCAAGGATTTGAAAAAACTTCTGAACTTGCCAATTCACAAACGTAAGGCACCTCTGCTCCTCAACTTTATTCCAACATACAGGTCTGCTTTGCCCGACGTTCCTAGGAGGTAGAAAAAAAGCCTTTCTCCACCATCTGCTACAACTCCACATACTGCGTCCACATCTCGGACAGATCAAGGGTCAACTTCCGATCCAGCTGATCAGCCATCAACCTCGACTTCATTCTTGATTCCAATATCACAACGCCGCCACCGACGCCGAACAGTTTCTACTAGGGGTGTTCGCGGATCGGTTTTGTGCGGTTTGCGGTTCGGTTTTGACCCGCCCGCATCTATGCGGTTTGGGAAAAAGTCAACCCGCAACCGCCCGCAGTGCGGTTTGCGGTTTGTGCGGATAGGGTTTGCAAATGTGCGGGCGGTTGCGGGCGGTTTGCGGTTTACACTTTTTTCTTTAAAAATTAATTTTCGAGTTTTTTTTTCCCAGCAAATTTAGACATCAGATTCATTTTATATATTTGTGATAACAATTTTTTGATGAGTTTACAAATAAAAATTGAATATCAATGCATTAAATGAAAGTACCCAAAACAAAGAGACCCTACACTAACATTTTTGCCATGAAAAAAATGTATATCAATGCATTAAAGGTTGTACTCAATTAGAATTGCCAGTTCAGTAATCGATAATCAAACTATAAGTTCTATCGACCATTAGAAGGAAAATTTTATTAGAAAAAAAGTGGATGAATCATCAATGAAAATCATATAAGAAACCAAGTTTAGGACTTGATAATTCTACGGCATTAAGAAAGTTGAGAAATACTTAAAAATAAGGATCATAGTGTCATAGAGAATATAATGGTGCTCCTGTAAAAGTTACAAAGTTGGTATATAAAAAAATAATAATAATAATAATTAAAGTGCGGGCGGTTTTTGCGGGTTGCGGGTTTAAACCGCGACCCGCCCGCAACCCGCAAATTTGTCATATTTCAAACCGCATCCACCCGCATTATGTTTGCGAAACCGCCCATTTATATGCGGGTTGGGCGGATTGGGCGGTTTGAGCGGTTCGGATAAACCATTGCCCACCCCTTTTTCTACTGCCGAGATGGGTCGCCCAAAACCGGTTGCAAAAGATCTTCTGGCCAGTATTCCGTCATCCGTTGACGATCAACCAGCACAAACCCAACCTCCAACGAAGCCGAAAAGAATAAAGAAGGCTCAACCAAAGGCTAAGGTAACTCAGGTTGAGTCTGAAGATACCTTGCCTATCTCAAAGTTGGCTGAGAGTGATAAACCTTAACCCTCTGCTGGGAAGAGGCGCTCTGAAGCCCAACTATCAGAATCCCCAAAATCCAAAAAGCCGAAGTCATCCTCCGCTACAACTTCGGGGTCTAAGAAGCCTGCTGCCCCTTGGGCCCCCGAAATTACTTTGGAGGATAAGCCAGTCATGGCAAATGATAGTGCCGAGGATATAAATGTCGACGTTGCGCTCAGCATTGCTCTGCTGTTACCAGGCGATCTGGAGCGAAACGCCGAGTTGAGCGAATACAAAAACTATGCGTTGATGCTTCAACGCTCTGTTCTAGTAAGTGTCTTTCATCTGGCACTTTTTTTTCTTTTCTCTTTCATACTTAGAAATTTTTGCAATAACTTTTACCCTGTGTTTTTTTCAGGCCATCCAGCATGCCCACTCTTTTTCTGTTCAGTCTTTCGAAAATCGACAGAAGCTGGTCGATATAAAGAGAGAGTTCTCTTCTCTTCAAAAAACCAACAAAGGCTTACAGTAAAAAATGAAGAAGCTGGAAGACCAAGCTGAGGCCGCCATCAAAGCCCAAACTGATGCCGAAGAAAAGGCTGAATCTGCCGAGGCCATCAGGAAGGTCTCTGAGGCCCAAAGAAAAGAGGCTGAAGAGAAGATGGTCCAAGCAGAAAAAGAGCTTCAAAAAGCCTTGGCCACCAAAGAGGCTGAAATTAAGGATACCGATGAAAAGGCATATGCTCAAGGCATGGCCGATGTCACGGAGGCTTATGAACTTCAAGTGAAGCAGGCATGCAATAAGGGTTTCACCCTTGGTTGGATGTCTCTTCTAAAGAAACTCAATGTCCCCGAGGACTCGCCTTTCAGAAATGCCAACCTCATTCCTCTTCCATTCCCTCCATCTCCACCTCTAAGTCAAGACGTCCGCGAATCTGAGTCTGAGGATGGTGATGAGGATGAGGATGAGGCCTTGGTGACAAAATCCAAGGATGCTGATGCGACCAAGTCCCCTCTTCAGACTGAGCAAGTCCTGGACTTGACTCAAGATGAGGAGGATGAAGAGGTTCGAAAAGATGCTGCTTCCGAGAAGACATCAGCCGATGTCACCATTGCCGAGAAGAGTGTTGAGGAAACTTTGCAAGAAATTGATGCCGAGCTTGCGGTAGAAAAGGCGGCCGAGATGGCTTCTCAACAGCCTTCCGAGCTCCCAACCGAGCCTGTTTCCGATGCTGAGGAGTCTTAATTTCCATGTTTTTTCTTTTGTACTTTGTTTTTCTTTGTTTTTGAAACAATGTAAGCCATCCATATAGCCGATGTTTCTTTCTCTTTGTTGAATGCTAATGTAACTTTTGCATGTACCACTGTCTTCTTTTGACTGCTTTTGTGTGATTCTATATTTAGAATATTCTGCATGTCTTTAACATATTCTTCCTTCTCTGTACAATCTTCTCGGGGCGACATACCTCGGATATACAATCTTCTCGGTTTAACTTAACTTGTAAACTTTTAACAAGTGTTGAACATCATACTGGTTTAACTCAACTTTTAAATTGTCCACAAATTTCAACAAGTGTTAATGATTTCGGTTTAACTTAACTTGTAAATTGTCCACAGATTTCAACAAGTGTTTAAACAATGATTTCGGTTTAACTGAACTTGTAAATTGTCCACAAATTTCAACAAGTGTTAAACAATGATTTCGGTTTAACTTAACTTGTAAATTGTCCACAAATTTCAACAAGTGTTAAACAATAATTTCGGTTTAACTTAACTTGTAAATTGTCTACAAATTTCAATAAGTGTTAAACAATGATTTCGGCTTAACTTAACTTGTAAATTGTTTACAAATTTCAACAAGTGTTAAACAATGATTTCAGTTTAACTTAACTTGTAAATTGTCCACAAATTTCAACAAGTGTTAAACAATGATTTCGGCTTAACTTAACTTGTAAATTGTCCACAAATTTCAACAAGTGTTAGACAATGATTTCGGTTTAACTTAACTTGTAAATTGTCCACAAATTTCAACAAGTGTTAAACAATGACTTCGGTTTAACTTTACTTGAAAATTGTCAACAAATTTCAACAAGTGTTAAACATATTCTTCTCCTCTCTGCCCCCTAATGTGAACCTGAGTTCCACTTGGGTTCTTATTATGCATGTATTCTAGAGACAATGTCAAGTATCTTGAAAAGAGAACTGAATCTTTATTTATTTACTTCGGCAAATGGCAAAGGAACAAAGAAACTCTAATGATAGAAAAATTTCAAATTATAAGTGTTTCAAGGTCTTGGCAACTCTTTGCCCTCATTATCTTCAAGTCAATATGCCCCATTACCCAGTACCGAGATGATTCTGTAAGGTCCTTTCCAGTTTGGGCCAAGCTTGCCCTCTCTAGGATCTTTCTTATTGCCGACGACTTTCCTCAGGACTAGGTCGCTGACTTGAAACTCTCTTGGATTGACCTTCTTGTTATAAGCTTTTGCAAGTTGCTGCTGATATGCTGCAAGCTGGATTGCAGCTTTCTCTCTTCTTTCTTCTAAAAGATCCAGATCTCGGGCTAAGAGTACATCATTAGTCCCGTTTTCTACTCCTTGGGTTCTGATCCCAGGGATACCGACTTTCAGTGGAATGACTGCTTCTGTGCCATAAGCCATGGCAAAGGGGGATTCCCCTATTGATCTTCTCGGTGTAGTCTGATATGCCCAGAGTACATTGGGTAATTCGTCTACCCACTTGCCTTTTGTTGCCTGCAGTCTTTTTTTTATCCCATCCAAAATTACTTTGTTGGATGCTTCTACTTGTCCATTGCTTTGTGGAAAGCTTGGGGTTGAAAAGTAGTTCTTGATCTTGAACTTTGCACAGAAGTTCTTGATTAACTTGCTGTCAAATTGAGTTCCATTGTCTGTAACAATTGCTCTCGGAATCCCAAATCTGGTAATGATATTTCTCCATATGAAGTTCTTGACATCCACATCTCGGATCTTGGCAAGAGGTTCTGCTTCTATCTACTTTGTGAAGTAATCTGTTGCTACCAGCAAGTATTTTCTTTGTCCAGTTGCTTGGGGTAATTGCCCCACGAGATCCATGCTCCATTGGGCAAATGGCCAAGGACTGGATACAGGGTTCAGGTCAGCAGCTGGTTGGTGTATCAAACGTGCAAACTTTTGGCATTGTTCACACTTCTTCACGTAGGCTTCTGCATCTTTTTGCATGTAAGGCCACCAATACCCCTGGGTAATAGCCCTGTGAGCTAGTGATCTGCCCCGAGCGTGGCTTCCACAAATTCCTTCATGGATTTCATATAAAAAATCTTCAACCTGCAAAGAGTGTACGCACCTTAAAAGGGGTCCAGTGAAGGACCTTCTGTAGAGATGTCCTTCTGCTGTTAGACTGAATCTTGCCGATTTCAATCTGATCTTGTGTGCCTCCTTGTGGTTATCAGGTAGCTTTCCTTCTTTCAGGAATGCAACAATTGCATCCATCCAGCTTGGTCCCATGTCTACGCACATTGCTTCATGCTCTGTGGTTACTGGTTCAATGCTCAGGCCCGATAGGTAGTCAATCATTATTGTCCTTGTTTTTCCAGGTTGTACCGCACTAGCAAGGGTAGCCAATGCATCGGCGTGGCTGTTATCATCACGGCTTACCTGAAGTAGTCGGCAGTTTTGAAATAGGGCTGACAGTCCGATGACTTCCTTTGCATAGACCGACATTCTTTCATCTCAGGCTGCAAACTCGCCTGTTGCCTGGTTAACTATTAGTTGTGAATCACAAAAAACTATTACTTCATCTGCTTGCATTGTTGCTGCCAACTTCAGTCCTGCAATGAATGCTTCATACTCTGCTTCATTGTTTGAGGCCTTAAACCCCAAACGAATTGACTGTTCTAGTACCTACCATCTGGGGATTTCAATACTACTCCTGCCCCCGCTCCTTGTTGGTTTGAACTCCCATCAACAAACAGTTGAAAGGAGTCGCCGATGTAAATGCTGCAGGGCCTGAGTTTGTCCTCTCTCCTTTGTTCTTTTGCCTTTGGCTGTGCTTCTCCTTGTTTGGTTGGATATCGCTCATCCTGGCTCAACGGAGCCCGATGTTCGATGGATTCTGGTGTGAACTCGGCTACGAAGTCGGCCAGAACCTGGCCTTTGATTGCTGTCCTTGGCCTGTACTCCAAGTCATACTGGCCTAGGGTGACTGCCCACCTGGCTATTCTTCCTGTCAGGTCTCCTTGTTGCAGTAAGGACTTCAAGGGGTGTTCTGTTAGCACCACAATTTTATGGGCCTGGAAGTAATGGTTCAACTTCTTTGAAGCCATTACTAAAGCTAGTGCCAATTTCTCTAAGGGTAGATACCTCATTTCTGCAGCGGCTAGGGTTTTGCTTACATAGTAAACAGCCCTTTGCTCACCTTTTTCTTCTCGGATTAGTACTGCACTTATTGCATGTTCTGAAACGGCTAAGTACAAAAGCAACTCCTCCCCTGGTTCTGGATTTGAAAGAACTGGAGCTGTGGTCAAGTATTTCTTCAAGTCGGCCAAAGCGGCTTCGCATTCTTCTATCCACAAGAAGTCTGTGGCTTTCTTCACCAAGTTGAAGAAAGGTCTGCACTTATCTGAGCTTCTGCTGATGAATCTGTTTAGGGCTGCGGCCCTTCCAGTTAACATCTGCACCTGTTTTGCCGACGTCGGGCTCTTCAACTCTAGGATAGCTTTGATTTGATCTGGGCTGGCCTCGATGCCCTTTCTAGTTACCAGGTATCCTAAAAACTTACCAGATCTAACTCCAAATGCACACTTTGATGCATTGAGTCGGAGCCAATATGTTTTAAGGATTTCAAAGACTGCTTTTAGATCGGCAAGATGACCGTCAGGCTCCTTGGTCTTAACGACCATGTCGTCGATGTAGACTTCTACTGTTCGGCCGATCAGGTGTTTGAACATTATGGTTACCAGCCTTTGGTAAGTTGCTCCTGCGTTTTTCAACCCGAAAGGCATTACTCTATAATAGTACAGGCCTTTTGGGGTGATGAACGCTGTCTTCTCTTCGTCTGGGGGGTACATGGCTATCTGGTGGTACCCCCTGTAGGCATCTAGGAAGCTCATTCTTCCATGTCCTGAAGTGGCATCTACTAGCTGGTCAATCTTGGGTAGAGGAAAGCTGTCTTTAGGACAGGCTTTGTTGAGGCTGGTGAAGTCTACGCAGACCCTCCATTTACCGTTCTTCTTCTTTACCACCACTGTATTGGATAGCCATGTTGGGTAGTGTACTTCTCTAATGGCCCTAGCCTCCAGAAGTCTGTCTACTTCTTCTTCTACTGCTTCGACGTGTATCAACGTCGGTCTTCTGGCTCGTTGAATTACAGGTTTGGCCGACCTATCAACATTCAGTTTGTGGCAAGTGACCTCGGGGTCAATGCCAGGCATTTCGTAAGTGTCCAAGCAAACACCTCAATATTGGCTCTCAGAAAAGCTTCCAACTCTTTTTCCTCTTTTTCGGCTAAGCCCGAGCCGAGAAGAAAGAAGCGTTCTTCATCCCCATCCTAGACGAGGATTTTCTTCAGTGCCTCTTCGCTCTTCTCAGCTAGCTCCTTGCCGATGTCTTCTAGGACTTCCACGTCCTCATCTTCAATTTCTGCCTTTTCTGGCTCTTGTATGCTGCAGGTTGATTTCATTGCTGCCATGGAGCAATTTTTCGCCTGCAGCTGATCGCCTCTGACTTCCTCTATCCCATGCTCTATTAGGAATCACAATAGTTGATGCAACGTTGAAGGAACTGCCCCCATTGCATGCAACCATGGTCTTCCCAAGATGATGTTGTAAGGAGAAGGTGTGTCAATGATGGTGAATTATATCTTGACCTTCCTGGTGCCTGCCTGCACCTCCAAGCTTACTGTTCCCAGTGGCCATATCGGAGTTCCATTGAACCCAACCATTGGGCCACAGGATTGTTCCATGTCATCTGGGTGAAGGCCGAGCTCTTTGTAACATCGGACGTACATGATGTCACAAGAGCTGCCTTGGTCAATCAAGATGCGTTTCACTTGGCACTCCCCAACCTGGAGGGATACTACCAAGGCATCATTGTGCGGGTGCTGGACCATCTCTAGGTCAGCTTTAGTAAAGGTTATCATTGGTCCCTGGCACTCTTCTACCTAATGTCTTTTCTCTCCGACTTGGTAGACATGTTGTCGGTGTTTCACTTTCTAGGTTTTCCCCCTAATTTCGTTCTCGTTGACCTTCGAGTGGATCACATTGACTACCCGAGGTCCTCCTGCCTGAGGTTGTGGTGCTGGAGGAGGCGAAGTCACGGCCGCCTGAGGCAATCTTGCATGTTCTTCCCTTGTTCTGGTCTCATCGACAAGCTCTCTCAGATGTCCTCGTCTCACCAGGTCTTCCAAATATGTTTTCAGGGCTCTACAACCCTGAGTTGTATGCCCATCTTCATTGTGGTAGGCACAATGTCTGCCAATGTTTCTTCCCATGAACTCCCCTGGAGTCCTCTCTAGCGTTCTGAAATAGGGCTGGTTCCGAATTTGATCCAGGACTTTGGGAATTGGGATTCGGAACACAGTTGTTACTGCTTGTGTGGCCCTCAATTCTGCCCCCTGCCTGCTCATTCCATTGTTACCTCGGCCTCGCTTCGGCGAGTCGTTTCCTTTCTCTTGTTTTATCTCCCTGGTTCCCGACGTGTCTTCTTCGGCTCTGGCGTACTTCTCGATTCTCGCCATGAGCTCTTCCATACTCTTTGGCAATGTCTTTGCCAAAGACTTTCGTAGTGGACAGTTGTCTTTCAGGCCGTTCTTGAAAGATACGACCGCCACCTCTTGATTACATTCGCGTATTCGATTGAACACCTCATAGTATCTTTTTGCATAGGCCCTGAGGCCTTCATCCTTGCTGATCTTCAGAGCCATTAATGCGTCTACCCTTAATGGCTGCAGCTTGTTTGTCACAAACCTGGCCACAAACATCTCGGCCAGGGCTTCCCAAGTCTTCACGCTTCCCTTCGGTAGTTTGTGGAACCAATCTGATGCAATCTCCCCGAAGGATGAGGGAAACACTTTGCAAAGCAACAGCCCGTTCCCACTATATAATGCCATTGAATTCAAATATAGTCCAACGTGAAAGTTGGGGTCTGACTTTCCATCATATATTTGAAATCTCGGCATACTGAATCTCTTCGGTGCCTCAAACCTGTCTAATTCCACCGAGAATGGTGTCCTCGGCTTATCTGGAGAGGTTACCTCGGCTTCGGCATTCTGTTGCTTCCTCTTGAGGTAATCTCTTAAGTCTTCTTTGCTCCGCCCAGGAGCTCGGCTATCTTTCGACTTCAGTCTTTTCGGTATACCACTCTTGGCCTCGTGGTGAGCCCTTTTCGACCTTTCTCCATGAGTTGTATCGAAGCACAGTGCCTGCCACTGAACATGCCGATGTCCTTTGGGGTCTGCTTCCTTTGTGCGGTGCGTCCTCCGTGATTCTTCTCTTCTTGACTCTCTTCATCCGACCTCCCTAGAAGGTCAGTGAGAGTATCTGTCGCTCCCGTTGTGCTGAGGGGCTACGGGAATTGTTTTCTGCCCTCCCTTCTAGGCATTGGCTGCTGGAACCGGCGTGTCTTGCAGTGGGAATGGTGGCTGTATGACGTTATTTTGCATCATGAAGTTGACGACTGACTGCAGGTCTGCCAATTTGTTTACCATCTCTTTTACCTCTTCGTCCCTTCGTAGGCACCTATCTTTCCAAACCTGGAGGTCATCCTCGTTGTAATATCCACTTCGATCTGGTTTCTTTGTGGCGTCACTAGTCTAGCCGACGTCTTTTACTCCGTGACTCTGGTCATGAGTTTCTGCATTGTACTCGTCTCCTGTGATATCAAGGTCAATCGGTGTCCCACTCCCAATAGGAGCGTCGTCCTCAATCTTTTCTTTCTGTGTGTTACTGGCCATCTATTCTCCTTTCGTTCCCACAGACGGCGCCAAATTGTGTGAGTGATTTTCTGATCACACTGCCCGACTCAGTATTCAGCTAGAGAACACTTGGCAGAATAGATGACACCTAGCTAACCTGTAACAGAAAGAGAAGATTCCGGCGGTGGTTCGTCCACCCGGGGGCACTCCGACGATCAAGTCAGTATATCTCTCAAAGATAATCAATAGTGCTTAACTCACTAGACAGAATATAAATTGCGTACCTTAGACCCATGGGGGTGCCTCTTTTTTATAGTTATCTCAATCCTAATCCCACTAGAAGCCTGACTTCTATGGATTCCTGTTCAGTACTTACTTTGGACTCCTCAAGATATAAAGATAAAGATAAACTCCCTAAGAGTTTTATCCTTATCTTGGCTAAGTCTCCTCTTTATTCTAGGACTCTTGTCCCTTATCTTTTATCCGCTTATCTCGGATTCCGATATCTTCGGAGATAATCTCGGCCTAACCGAGATGACCTTGGCGTATCAATCAGGACACGTGGCACCTCGACTGACACGTCGGCGTCACCTTATCAGGTGTTGGTATTCAAAAATATATCCCTATAATATATATATCATTAAATATATGATACACGCGAGGTGTTTTTCATAGAATTTACTGACGAGAAGTTTTTTCTCTATTTTTCACCAAATCCTCCAATTTAGGATATAACAGTGATTCATTCCCTAAAATTAAAGCTGTAATTGAGTTATAGTAATGTAAAAAAAATTAAAAAAACAAGGCACAAAATCAAAACATCCCATGAAATAAAATCCACACATACATTAAAGTTATAAGAGCCCTCTTCCTAAAGCTATCAAGCATTTCTGTTTAGGATAATGTCGTGGTCAGTAGTCCAATGAGAACATGGAAATGGAAGGTAGAAAGTAATGAGAGAAAATGCTATAAAAATAAAATAAAAAATAAAAAAAAGGGGTCCCACCCAACCTTGAGTAACAAGGACAAACAGTTGTGCTTTAAAGTTGTTGCACCTCTCGTGGGATTGATATCTGGTGGATTTTGATAATTTAAATTAATTATATTGTACAATTCAACTATTAGATCATTTATAAAAAAAGTTAATTTGATATTTATAATTACATAATAATATCATATTTATTTTTTAAAAGATAAATAACAAGCATGAATTTTAATAATAATCTATTTGTTTTTTAAATTCTAATTATGTGATTAGAAATATTTAATTAATTTAATTTTTGTGATATATACTCTATTCCACGATGTACCGTCAAAATAAATTTGATGTGGACCTTGATAAATTGGGTAAATTACATTACCTCTCATGAAGTTTTTGAAAATTACAGAAATCTCCTTTGAGATTTTGAAAATTACACTGTCAACTTTTACTTAGACACCTCTAGTTTCTATAATGAAATGCCCAAAATACCCTCTATTTGTCCTTTTCCTTATCTCTTTTCTACCACCAACCATTAATTATTTTCTCTCCCAATTTGCAATTACTCAAGCCACTGCTTCGTACTTGTAGTTTTCTTTCTAAAGCGAAATTAATGTGTTGAATTTTTTTTTAATGTATTTTTATGATAATGTTATGCATTTCTTTATCGAAATATTACTTAACAATTTAAAATATGATGTAATCTATTATGATTAACATTTTCATGAATAAAAATAATAATACGATTGTAAAAGTACATAACTATATCACAATTGCTATAACAAATTGTTGGAAATGGTTATAAATTCTGGGTAAAATCAGAATTTTATCCTAAGTTCGGTCTATTTTTTAGGTCGGCCCCGTGTGTCGATTTTCACGGGTCAAAGTGGTAACACGTTCTATGCCGCGTTGTGATTCACGTGGTATATTTGGTTGTTCAAAATCATTACCGAGTGAATGGAAAATTGAAGCCAAAGTGTGCACCATGGAAATAGAGTTTTGGTGGAAATTCCTTAAAGGTTTGAATAAGGCTTGTCCCATATTGATTTGGTGGGAGGTTTTAAAAGGATTTATAAGGCATGAGTTTGGTACTTGGGGTGTGTCCCAAGGGGTACCCAAGTGTTTTAGAGGTAGAGGTTATGAGCTAGACCCATTGGACTCAAAAAACCACCACACGCGCGTACGCTGCCGCCCGTCCGGGCGGGCTGGGCTGGGCGCGGGTGCGTGGTGTGTGGTTGGGCTTGTCCGACCCAATACTAATCTTTTTGGGTCAAAAACATTTGAATTTAATTTTATTTTTAGTAAAATAAAATCCAGAATTCAAATTAAACTGGTTTGATTTTTCTGTACATCCAAACAGGGCCCTTCCCGTATTAAACCGGAAATAATCTGATCCGAATTTACTATACACCCAAACAAGGCCCTTCCCGTTTTTGTTATCTGTTTGAATTGTAACCCAACAGATTCAAATCTGTTTGAATTCAAAACCAACAGTTATCATACCTGTTCAATTCAAAACCTAGAGTCACCATTCCATCTATAAATAGGACAGCCCTCATTTGGATTTGTAGAACTCTAATTTTCGTCTTTCATAATTCTACAAACATCCTCTTCATTTTGCTGCATTATTTTCTTGTCAGAGAGAGTATAAACACTTTGTGTGTTCGTTAGACAAACAATTTGTAGTGTTGCTATTGTTTGTAGTAGATCATTTTATCCTAGGAGATAGACGTCCACATTCTGAAAGCACCGTGGAGATGACGAATCTGTCTTAAAGACACAGTGTCAAACACTGGACTTGATCAGATTATAATTCGAAGAAATTAAATCAAGTAAGTTATTTAATTAATTTTTGTGTTATTGTTATTTATTTAAATCAGATTTTAATTTTGTTTTTGTAACAAAATAAAATATGTTTTTATTTATTTATTTATTATTTCGAGTTTGATTTTTGTAATTAAACAAATTCTCTGATTTTCTTTATTTCTTTAAATTCTAGTTGTTGTTTTGTACACAATAGAATTAAATCTTTTAAATACAGTGAAGATTGTCTAACAATTCATTTTGCTGCATTATTTTCTTGTTAGAGAGAGTATAAACACTTTGTGTGTTCATTAGACAAACAATTTGTAGTGCTGCTATTGTTTGTAGTAGATCATTTTATCCTGGGAGATAGACGTCCACATTCTGAAAGCACCGTGGAGAGGACGAATCTGTCTTAAGGACACAGTGTCAAACACTGGACTTGATTAGATTATAATTCGAAGAAATTAAATCAAGTAAGTTATTTAATTAATTTTTGTGTTATTGTTATTTATTTAAATCAGATTTTAATTTTGTTTTTGTAACAAAATAAAATCTGTTTTTATTTATTTATTTATTTATTATTTCGAGTTTGATTTTTATAATTAAACAAATTCTCTCCTTTTCTTTATTTCTTTAAATTCTAGTTGTTGTTTTGTACACAATAGAATTAAATCTTTTAAATACAGTGAAGATTGTCTAACACAAATAATATCTAATAATGAATTATCATCACACTATCAGAAAATTAGCTAATATTTGCTACAAAAATTTGCAATATTTATCCCAAAAAATTACATAATAAAATGGGTGATGCTTATGCAAATTATGATAAACTTATGGTGTTGGTTATCACATATGTCATAATTAAAAAAAAAAAATTAATCATAACCAAACACAACATAAGGTATAATCAAAGACCTTTTTTATCATAATCAAAATAATAATTATAATAAGTAATCAACATCACAATGAATCATAATCAAATCATCATTAACACCAACATAGGTCATAACCAAAAACTACAAACGTCATACCTTGGGCATATGATACACATCCCAAAATGATATGTGAATTATAGAATTTCCCTAATAAAATACATACAATATGCACTTTTTTCGTATTTTTTTTCCCGTCTTCATAGATATATATATATATATATATATTTGGCAAAATTCTAATAGTCTATAAAAGATGAGCATACAATTGCTTTCACCCAAAATCACCAAACCCACCTTAAAAATTTGATCAATTCAATTCCTATTTTTTGATTTCTCATTCATTTAATTGAGGTTCATCATTCCAAATTTTTTATTTCTCTATTCAATCAAACATTCATGTTCTATCAAAAACACTAAACCCAAATGAGTTTGATTTCAAAATCACTATTTAACCTACCATAAAATTAAATCATGCTAATTCTTCATTTTTGGTACCAGTTGGTTTGGAACCAGAAATTAATTGATACAATTACCATCACTACCACACCATTTTTGGTATAACAATACAATTACCACCACCACACCATTTTATTATGTATTTTTTGATAAATATTATAAATTTTTGTAAGAAATGTTATTTAATTTTCTAATAGTGTGATAATAATTTATTATTATATATTATTTGTTATAACAATTGTGATATAGTTATGTACTTTTATGGTAGTATTATTTATTTTTTTTATCGAAATGTTACTCAATCATAATAGATTATATCATATTTCAAATTATTGAGTAATATTTCTATAAAAAGCGTCACATTATCATAAAAATACAGAAATATATTATCAATTTTTTTAAAAAATAATAATTTTACTTTAGAAATTGAGTTACAAGCTGAAAGCAATGGTCAAGATAGCCACAAAGTGGGAGAGAAAATAAATAATAATTAGTGAAGAAAAAAAGATTAAAAAAAACAAATAAAGGATATTTTTTGTTATTTCATTATAAAAATTAACATTGTCTAAAAAAAATTAACAAAAAAGAAATATTTATATATTATCAATTAAAATAAGAGAGTTCAATACAACTTCTAAAACTTTTCTATCAGAAACCTCAAGGTAAGTGTAATTTACCCTAATAAATTCGATATTGACCCACTGTAAGGAGTTATAGCAGCCTGAGGCATAGGAGCATTCTCGTTTTCTCGAAATCAAGATAAAGAAGAGTCAATAATGGCGTGCTCATAACGAGACAACTGAGTCAATAATGGCCTGTCCTCTCCTCTCCTCTGTGGATGGATGGCCCATTTCCACTGAGGCCCCTCTAGGCTTATCAGTCGTTTCTCTGTATTTCATTAGTAATTTTTTAGCTTTAAGTTTTTGTTTGTTTTCTGAATTAAAGGTTGACCAAATTAATTGAAGAGATTATTAATATAACAATATTAAATTATAGAAGTAAAATATATTACAGTTATTTAATAACAAGCATGAATTTTAAAATTGGTTAAAATTGAATTTATAAAATTATAAAAGAAATCCTTGGAGCATCTTTGAAAATAGTATTAGAGTTTTTGAGTTTGGGATGGTTTAATATATATATATATATATTGTAGTTGAATAAATGGGTATGAAAGAAAAATTGATTGATTGACGTTTAGGATGTGAGACAATAAAAAAAGAGAGAAAAAAATTATTAATTGATGTACAGTAAAGAGGAAAAAAGTGAGTTTGAATTTATTTTATTTCTTAAAATTTTAAACCAAATAAATTTTTAATTTTTAATTTTTTTTCTTCAAAAATTAGCCCTTAAGAAACCAATCAAACAAAACCATTTATCTTTGTATTTGTTCAAACCCCATTACAATCAGATTAGTTAGCTTTGATGAATATTTTTATGTAAGAGTTTTATATTAAAGCCTCTTTTGGGAACGTGATTAAAAGTTTTTGTTTTTTTAAACTTTTAATCTCTTTTGAGTCGCATAACATTTTATATTTTTGTTGCATTTTCTCTCTGTTAATTTCATTCATGTGGGGGATTGTTGGAAAATTTATAAATTTATAAAGAGGT
>NW_021024731.1:3677912-3693299 GCF_004153795.1 Camellia sinensis | reverse complement strand
CTGGCAAGAATCTAGTTGGTTGCAAATGGGTCTACAAAGTCGAGACTCATTCTGATGGTTCTCTTGAGCATTATAAAGCTCACTTGGTTGCCAAGGGTTTCTCCTAGGAGTATGGTATTGATTATGATGAGACATTTGCCCATGTTGCCAAGATGACTACTGTCCGTACCTTGATTTTTTTGCTGTTGTTTGCCATTGGCCTCTCTATCAGATGGACGTTAAGAATGCTTTTCTTAACTGTCATCTCATTGAGGAGATCTACATGAGTCCTCCTCTTGGTCTTCTCCACTCCTCTGGACAGGTTTGTCATCTTTGGCGTGCTTTGTATGGTTTGAAGTAGTCTCCTCATGCTTGGTATGATCGCTTTCAGACTGCTATTACCGAGCTTAGGTTTCATCCTTCTGCTTCCGACGCTGCTTTGTTTCTGAGACATATCTCGGCTAGTTTTGTTACTCTCCTACTCTATGTGGATAATATGATCATCACTGGCTCTGATGCTTCTACTATCTCTGAGGTTAAACAACATCTCTTCTGCACCTTCGAAATGAAGGATCTGGGTCCATTGTGGTATTTTCTTGGTATTGAGGTTGCCTCTTCTCCAAAGGGCTATTTTTTGTCTCAGGCCAAGTATGCCAATGAGGTTATTCATCGTGCCAGTCTTACTAATACTAAGGTTTCTGATACACCTATTGAGCTTAATGTGAAGCTCGACTCTACTGATGGTGTCCCTCTAGATAATCCTATGTTCTATCACGAGTTTGTGGGTTGTTTAGTTTATTTAACTGTCACTCACCTTGATCTTGCTTATGCTGTTCATGTGGTTAGTTAGTTCGCTTCTGCTCCTCGTTCTACCCATTGGGCTGCGTTGGTTAGCATTCTTCACTATCTTAGGGGTACCATCTTTCAGAGTTTACTGTTGTCCTCTACTTCCTCTTTAGATTTGGTGGCTTATGCTAATTCTGATTAGGCTAGTGATGTTAATGATCACAAGTCCACCTCTAGTTTCTGTATGTTTTTTGGCGATTCCTTGATCTCTTGAAAAAGCAAGAAACAAACTGTTGTTGTTCGCTCTACTGCCGAAATTGAGTACCGTGCTATGGCTCATGCTATTGCTGAGTTTGTTTGGCTTCGTTGTTTTCTCTCTAATTTGGGTGTACCACAGTCTTCTCCAACCTCTCTCTATTGTGACAACCGCAGTGCTATTTATATTGCCCACAACATTGTCTTCCATGAACGGACCAAACACATTGAGATGTATTATCACTTTGTCCGACAGCATCTACAGTCTGGCTCTATCTTGCTTCATTTTGTCTCCTCGGCTTTTCAACTTGCGGAGTTCTTCACGAAGACTCACACTACCCGATCAGGCGAGCGGGGGTGCTCATAGCTGACCTTCCCCAATCGTACCCAAGTTCCCGAGCCGAGGCAACTTTGGTGATGACGGACACGTGGCCTTAGGCAAACGAATAAGGGTTTCCTAATTCTCCCAAAATAAAATATTTAGGTGGCGACTCTGTATCTGGCAAAGCAGTCCATGTTTGGCACTTCTTTTCTAAAAATCTGTTTTCTCAAAACGATTTGCCGGATTTGGACTCTTTGGTTCAGATTTAGAACCGTGACGAATTGAGAGTCCTGAGCTGTAGTGAGCCCAATATCGAACGGAACGGGGGACTCGTTCCTCCCGGGGGCGTTCGGGGACGTCTACAGTGCACTGCGCTATCTTGCGCACCTCATTTGCACTTGTTAGTGCATTGCATTTTCATTCGCACTGTTTTGCGCATCGCATTGTTTCATTTGCGCTATCTTGCGCATCCCACTTGCACTTGCATCGTATTGTATTATATTCGCGCTGTCCTGCGCAGTCTACCTGCGCTTGTTAGTGCATTGCGTTGTTACGCACTTTAACCTGCATTGTCGTACATTCCAATAACTTGTATTGCCATGCATTTCCTTACATGCATTATCATGCGTGCCACCTGCATTGTCGTGCACTCTTCACTTGCGTCGACACACATGTTTCGCTTCCACCTGCAATGCCGTGCACTCTTCACTTGCGTTGACACGTACGTTTCGCCCCCACCTGCATTGTCATGCACTCTTCACTTGCGTCGACACGCACGTTTCGCTTCCATTTGCACTGCCATGCATTTCTCTATCTTGCATTGTCATGCATATCTCATTTGCATTGTCATGCATTTCTCTACTGCATCATCTAGTATGTATATTGCATTGTACATAGCATACATTACATACATTCATTGTATCTATTGCATTGTAGTTCGCATGCATTTACTGCATTATCCATCTATGGTTTGCGCCTTTCGATGTTGAGCTTGGTCTGGTATGTGCCCATACTTTTCACGTTGAAGCATAGTTATGATATTATGTGTACGCACCTAGTGTTGAGGGTGACGGCACCATTTCCGTGTTAAACGTGGTTTGTTTGTGTCCATGCCTTTCCTAGGCAAGATACGGTTTGGCCGCGCGCCTTATCCACTGCATCCATTGCATTTTTAGCTAGCATGTATATTGCATTGTACATAGCACATATTGCATGCATTTACTGCATCACCTCCATCTATCACTTGTGCCTTTCCATGTTGAGCTTGGTCTGGTATGTGCCCATACTTTTCACGTTGAAGCGTGGTTATGATATTATGTGTACGCACCTAGTGTTGAGGGTGACGGCACCATTTCCGTGTTAAATGTGGTTTGTTTGTGTCCATACCTTTCCTAGGCAAGATACGGTTTGGCCGCGCGCCTTATCCACTGCATTTGTTGCATTTTTAGCTAGCATGTATATTGCATTGTACATAGCACATATTGCATGCATTTACTACATTATCCATCTATCACTTGCGCCTTTCCATGTTGAGCTTGGTCTGGTATGTGCCCATACTTTTCACGTTGAAGCATGGTTATGATATTATGTGTATGCACCTAGTGTTGAGGGTGACGTCACCATTTCCGTGTTAAACGTGGTTTGTTTGTGTCCATGCCTTTCCTAGGCAAGATACGGCTTGGCTGTGCGCCTTATCCACTGCATCCATTGCATTTTTAGCTAGCATGTATATTGCATTGTACATAGCACATATTGCATGCATTTACTCCATCACCTCCATCTATCACTTACGCCCTTCCATGTTGAGCTTTGTCTAGTATGTGCGCATATTTTTCACGTTGAAGCGTGGTTATGATATTATGTGTACGCACCTAGTGTTGAGGGTGACGGCACCATTTCCATGTTAAACGTGGTTTGTTTGTGTCCATGCCTTTTCTAGGCAAGATACGGTTTGGCCGCGCGCCTTATCCACTGCATCTATTGCATTTTAGCTAGTATGTATATTGCATTGTACATAGCACATATTGCATGCATTCACTGCATCACCTCCATCTATCACTTGCGCCTTTTCATGTTGAGCTTGGTCTAGTATGTGCCCATACTTTTCATGTTGAAGCACGGTTATGATATTATGTGTATGCACGTAGTGTTGAGGGTGACGGCACCGTTTCCGTGTTAAACGTGGTTTGTTTGTGTCCATACCTTTCCTAGGCAAAGTACGGTTTGGCCGCGCGCCTTAACCATTGCATTCGTTGCATTATAGTGCAGTGTGTTGCATCCAGCATTTAGGATCACGATTTTTCCTCAGCAGGTCATGCCACCCAATTACTTGTATTTTGTGTTCCATCTACACGCACATAATTCTGTATGTGTACGTGCCTATTCCACTAATGGGATTGTGGTTTGAGGGTGTCGGCACCTTTTCTATGGCAGACGGAGTTTTATGTTGTATGTCCGTCCTCTTCATGATATTTGTGTGGCTTTGTACTTCTTGTGGTTTGATCATCTCAAATGCATTGCACATCATTTGCATTGTTTCAATACATTATATATTATTACATTATTTTGTAATATCGCATATCATTTTGCATCTTATACCCACGTTGTTTCGCATTCTTAGGTTGCATTGTCTTGCATCCTCCCGTCCACCCGCGTTGTTTCGCATTCTTGGGTTGCATTGTCTTGCATCCTCCCGTCCACCCGCGTTGTTTCGCATTCTTAGGTTGCATTGTCTTGCATCCTTCCGCACACACATTTCATGCGTTGTCGCGTTATGCTTTGCTTATATGTGTTCAAGTTTCTATACACATTGCATGCGTTGTCGCGTTATGCTTTACTTATATGTGTTCAAGTTTCTATACACATTGCATGCGTTGTTGCGTTATGCTTTACTTATATGTGCTCAAGTTTCTTTACACATTGCTCACGTTGTCGCGTGTGCTTTACTTATATGTGTTCAAGTCCCTTTATTTTCACACATTGTACATGTTGTCTCATGTGCTTTACTTACATGTGTACATTTTATTCCTTACTTTACACATTGCATGCGTTGTCGCGCATGCTTTACTTACATGTGTTCGTAGTTATCTTCACAATTGCCTCACGCATTGTACATGTTGTTGCATGTGCTTTACTTACATGTGTACATTTTATTCTTCGCTCTACACATTGTACATGCGTCGTCGCGCATGCTTTACTTACATGTGTATACGTTTCCTCACCTTCACACATTGTACACGTTGTCGCGTGTACTTTACTTATATGTGTTTGTGCCTTCATAGCATTGTTATGCTTGTTTCAAATCGCATTGTTATGCATACACTCGGGTTGCATTGTTATGCACCCCTTCGACCTGCATTGTCATGCACCCTCTCACTCGCGTTGTCACGCACTTTTCACTTGCGTTGCTATGCATGTATCTAACGAAATTGTACCTGCTAAGTTCTCTTTCTTTTTCAGGCACGGTATTGTATGTACGGATCATTTGAGTTTGGCACGACCAGACGAACCGGACAGGAACGATATTGTATGTACGGTTCATTTGAAGCTGGCACGACCAGACGAACCGCATAGGTATTGTATTCTCCGCGTCAAACGTAGCGAGAATTACATAATTCTCTTACATCCTTTCTGCATTGTAATGTAGTTTGGTTTTTGGCTTGCTTAAAACTGTCGCATGTTATGCTTCGTTACAGCTTTTTTTGCATGATCATAAGTTATGCTCGGCTTCGTGCATTGTCTTGCATTTTGCCCCTGCCCTCGGGCGCATATCTTTGTCTGTAGCTTATATGCTTTGTCTAAGTCTTCGGCCTTGTCAAAAATGGGTCGTCTCTGGCCTTTGACATTCACTCCCATCATTGTTATGACTTTCAAGTTCGGTCAAAGAGGGGCAACTGTAGACACCCCATTTTTGACAGTCCTCAAGACTTGGACGTCATCGTTTGAACACTCGATGGTTATCCATGTTCATGTTCGTCTTGAGTTCTTGGAGGTTTCGGCCGCGCGCCTTGCCACGAGACCTCTCGACTTGTTTGTTTTGTGCTTGGTTGTAGACCAAACACTTGTGTGATTGCTTCTAAGGGCAAGGAATGGCTTGTTGGCCATCCCCACACCTCACCGGCCATGGCCTGAGGCCACCGGCCCTGTTTTCTTACTACCGGCCAAAGGTGTTGGCCGGTCGGCTTTGTTTTTGGTCGGCCGGCCATTGTTTTGATCAATCGGCCACTTTTTCTGGCCGAGACCTTTTCTTGGGGAGGCTTGACCCTTATGAACCTTTGGTTTAGCATCTTGTGGGAGGCTTGATCCTTTTGAACCTTTGGTTTAGCTTCATAGGGGAGGCATGACCCTTTTGAACCTTTTCCTAGCTTCTCCAAGAAGCTAGAACCTTTTGCTCCAAGCTTCTAAGAGAAGCTTGACCCTTTCTTAGCTTCTTGAGGAAGCTTGATAGCTTCCGCAATAAGCTTGACCCGTTTTGCTTTAGCTTCTTTAAGAAGCTTGGCCCTTTTGTTCCAAGCTTTTTTGAGAAGCTTTAAACCTCTTCTTCTATAAGAGGGAGCCTCTCCCTCATTAGTAAAAATTCATACTTTTGGCCAAGGCTCCATACACATATATCTCTCTCTATATCTCCTCCATTGTAGCTCAAAAGTGTAAGGTTCTTGGCCCCATTGCACTACAACTCTTAGCCTAACCCTTCCACCTTCGGTCTAAGCATCTTGGAGGCCATTTTCAGAGGCTAAGGGACTAGTTTTTGGGTCCAGAGCTGCTGGAGTTCTTGGCTACAAGGGTAACACTCCTTTTCTCTCTTTTATTCCCCATTTTGCACAAGCTTTTAGCCTATCTTGCATGCCGTTTTGAGCTTAGTGTATAACTGATAAAAGTTCTAATTTTACATGTTTTTTTATCTTTGGTTGAGGTCACTTTTGTGTTTGGGGTTGTTTACCCCCTCTTAGGCCTTGTTTGGCCTCTTTTTTGTGCCTTTTTTGTGAGCTTCGAGACCATCTTGCATTGGCCTTCTCACCACTAAAATCCAAAGGGATTTCAGTGGTGGGGATGGTATTTTGAGGTCCTCAGAAGGAGAGGGCCATCCCCTCTCCTTGTTGTCTGGTTTGTTGGCATTCTTGGCCTTACAAAGGAGCCTTTACTTGCATGCTTCCTAGCCTCATTTCAAGCCCTTTTCAGTGAGTTTTAGGGCCTTCATAACCTCTGTCCAGAGGTGGTTTTGTCATATTGAATGTCCATCTTGCATGTGTAGAGTAACCCCTTGCATAGCCTTTCAAAGGAGCACCTCATTCTAGCATGTGTTGACTGAGTTCTAGTGGGTTTTTGGTCATATTTTGGCATGCCTTGTTTCTGTTTTTGGCTGGTTTGGTAGTCCTTCACATGCTTCATAGGCTTGTAGTGTAAATCATGCTTACTAGCTCACATTGCATGTCGTTTTGGCCGTCTATTCTAGCATCTTTTGGCCACACTCCAAACATGTTTTGTTCATATTTTGGGTTGCCTTAGCTCTGTTTTGAGGCCTCATGGTCGAAAAATGCTTTCCATGCATACTTGTCGTGTAATCGCCTTACATAGCTTTGAGTTTCGGGGTCCCTTGCATGCTTGACTTGAGCTATTTACATGTTTTGGTATCATTGGGTATGATATTTTCAGAGCTTATACTAGTGCCATACTCCCATGTTTTCCATGCTTTAAGTGCTATTGAGAGTTGTGCTTGTATGCCTCATTTACCGACCATTGCATGAACTTCATTTGAATGCATTCCGAGCCACCATCCCAACACATTTTGCCACTGATTTAGGGCTGCATCAGGTCTGTTTAGGGTTGGTTTCATCATTTGAGCATTGCTTTGCATACCTCTAGTGTAATGTGCTTCACTAGTTTCGGTACTTGAGCCTATCAACATGCATTGCATGAGTTGTTGCATCATTTCGGAGTCATTTTGTATGCTATTTCAAAGCTGGAGTGTATGCCATTGTACCTCATGTTTCGTCCTTGCCATGCTCTTGGAGAGTTGTATCTTGTGCCCTTGGCTTGGAGCCTTTGCATTGTGCATGCTTGTGTATGTCTTGCTGCGTTGATTTCATCATTTCAACACTGTTGGCCACTAATTTTGGCATGCTTGAGAGCTACCCATGTTAGTGTAAGTCCATCTTACCATGTTGTTGCGTGCTTGTTTCATTTTGCATGTTGTTGCATGCTATACATGTCCACATGTTTAGGTTGTATGCCTATTGCATATTGCATGTTAACATGCTCATGTTGCATTAGATTTGTTGCACACTTAAGTTATTTGCATGCTTGCTGGCTTGCCTAGGTTGCATTACATTGTGTGTGCATCTCTTGCCTCTTGATCAATCATGATAGAGGTTAGGGCCCGTTATGTGTTTTGTGCATTTCATTCCATATTGAGTTGCACACTTGACTCTTTGGCCATCATGCACGGAAATACGTGATTGGTGGCCCGAGGGTCGAGTACCATCCTCCCTTGAGTTCATAACATGATAAGGAGGGTGGTCGTGCACACATTGCTTTGAAAATGCATTGCCATGCTCTGTTTGCTCTCTGCTACTGTAAAACAGGATTCTGCAGGAAGAGTTGGCCGACCGACCACATTCAGTGCCGGCCGGCTATTCATTTCTGGCTGAGAGCTATACAACTGGTCGATGACCACTTTTCCATGGCCAGTGACTATTCCACTTGGTCGGTGACCTTCCACAGTGCTCAGAAGGTGGTCTAGAAGTAGCCTTAGGACTTGTGCAGTCTTCAGAGGTGCAGAGTAGTGTAAACAGAGGCAACATGTGGCATGGCGATGGATTTCTGAGCGAGGCGAATGGAGCATGCAAGCAATTGACCCTCTTTCGGAGGCAGCTTTACTGCTTTATTAGTTTAATTAATTTGTTAATTAATTACGGTTTTGTAATATTTAATTAACTTGTTAGTTAGTTAATTTGTATTATTGTTTCAGACCCACCGAGAGAGGGCAATGTTGTAATAAGTGTACGTGTGTGTGATGCATGTCTTCCAACCCCCATTTCTTTCTCCCTTTTATTTAACTGCTTACGATGGTTAGATTTAGGGCATATTTCAATTAGCATCCTTATGCTATGCATGTTTGCATCATTCATATGTCTTGCATGCACCGGGCTCGGCACATCATGCTAACTGCATTGTATTTCAATTCCAATTTGAATACATGTATCAAGTTACATTTCACATGACATCTTAGAATAGCCGAGCCTATTTCTAGTTGCATTTTGCATGTGTTGCATTAACTATCTTAACATGAACTAGGATCATGCATTTGATTACTAACTAGTTTCTGTTTTGGCTTGGAGTACTAGGTAAGCATTTACGCTTTAGCATCCTTGCATGTGTGTGAGTGTTGCCATGGCATCATGCTTACCATGAGGCTATCTGCTTAGTTGATTAATTGCCCGAATGCCTGTGGGTGAAGGTTGGGTTGCTTGAATTGGAATAATTCGTCGAAACCCGTGTTTTAGCCTACTTGCGAGTAGCAAATTTCAATCCATTTTCAAAACAAACGGATATGCAATGCATTATCCCAAATTCGGAGATCTAGTCTATACTTGTTTTGCTGTGCGCATCACATAGTAAATCTAGGCTAATAACCGGAATAAGGACACATTGATTTTCAAAAACAAGATATCATGCTTAGTAGTGGCCGATCTTTGATCGGGCGAACGGGGGTGCTCATAGCTGACCTTTCCCAATCGTACCCAAGTTCCCGAGCCAAGACAACTTTGGTGATGACGAACACGTGACCTTACGCAAATGAGTCAGGGTTTCCTAAATTCCCCCATAAAAAATATTTAGGTGGCGACTTTGTATTTGGCAAAGCAGTCCATGTTTGGCACTTCTTTCTAAAAATCTATTTTTCAAAACGATTTGCCAGATTTGGACTCTTTAGTGATTTATCAATCTCACATTGCACATTGTGAGATTAGATTAAGAACCGTGACAATTTGAGTCCGAACTGTAGTGAGCCCAAATGAACAAAACGGGATTCCCTCCCGGGACGTTCGGGGACGTCTACAAGGGGTACAGATAGAGGATGCAATGAAATAGGGTTTGATAGACCATGAGAAAGAGCAACCCAAGAAGGCTTTTACACGAAGTTCAAATGCAGCTACGAGTAGTAATGCAACTGCAAGGACCTCTGATGTTGGTATGATCACCACCACACTGAAAACTACTACCCCTTTTGCCGGTACATCCAAAACCGCCTCACAACCTGAAAAACACCACCCCTGAGGTCAGTGGGTTTTCATCCCACTCTACATGTCTCTATCTGCGGCCTTGAGGGTCCTTATAAAAAAAGGGCATCTGAAGCCCCTAGAGTCGCGCCCATCCCCTCCCTCCTACACACAACTCGGCCAAATACTGCGCCTTCCACCAACAACATGGGCTGACCTATGCTTTAGATTACGTCATGAGATTCAGGATCTCATTGACAACAAAGTGATAGCGCCTCCTCAAAAGCCTAACGTCACTACAAACCCTCTCCAACTACATAGCAAAACCCTTCCACCCTGGCAAATAAACTTTATCCAAACACTGGCCATCTCTTACGACCCCAATATATACATCACCCACCCCCACCTACCAAAGTCGGCGCTGTTCATCCTAGAAAGCACAGACTTGTGCATGATGAGCGCGTCCATATCCCAACCCGAACCTGTGGTGGTGGTTGTGGTAGAAGAAGGCATGCCTGAGGGCCCTGTGAACTCATCTGAAGAGGAATACAACCCGTGCCGCTACATTGTACCAACCAATCAGGCCAAACTAGAGCTAGAGTTGCCGATAGGGATGAAGGTTAATGTAGTCCAGGAGGATGGACCAAGCTAGGGACTGGATGACTTAGCCGATCTTGAGGAGGACATCAACAATCTGCAGTTCTTCGATGAACAAGACTTAGGAAGTGTACAGATTGACTGGTTTGATATGAACGGATCAGCGGATAATTCGAGATGGCTAAGTGATGAACCGGATGTTGATGAGGGGTCTCAACCAAAGCAGGAACAACTGGAAACAGAAACTGCTGCAACGGTCGGAACGATCGATGATAAGAGAAAGTTGCCGGAGAGCACCGGTACTAAGAATTTTGCTCAAGAATTGGGTAGCATTTGTACAGTCGATACAGAATAGGAGGCCGCGCTGAAGCGGTTCGAACATGAAAGAACTGAGAATGATCAGAAGGCTAGAAAAGCCAAAGGCCCTACAGGGACTGACTGTGTTGCAGATGAATGGGTACTTATAATGGAACCGGACAGTTGTTCGTCGGTTGTAGGAGGAATGTGGTGGGAAGATGATGATTTGCATCTTGCCCACACCGATGAAGATTGGGGACAGAATCTGACAGATGATACTTAGTATTCTGAGGAAGTGGATCACATGACTAGGAGCGGGCGGTACTTTAAGCCCCCACAGCTGGACCATCCAGAAGCATCTGGGAAAGATAAGGAGGCAGAAAAATAGAAGGAGAAACTGCTAGAAGAAGAAGCTATATTGAAGTGGCTAAAGAAGATTCAAGCAGACATATCCATCTGGGGATTCCTCATGGCTTCACAGGTGCACAGACAAGCCGTCCTATCAGCAATGGACAAGGCCAAGCTCTCTATTGACACAACCCCTGAGCAATTAGTGGGACTGGTCTTCCCGGGAGGGACTTCACCAACTTTGACTTTTACAGATAAGGAAATGCCGCCTGAGGGCTCTAAGCATAACAAACCATTGTACATCTCTGTTGAATACAAAGAGAAGTGGATACCATTCGTCTTGGTTGATACCGGGTCTGGAATTAATGTGTGTCCATAGCGCACGGTGTATGCTATCGGTTTGAAGCCAGCAGACTTTGTACCAACGGCCCAGGTGATTCGAGCTTATGACAACACAAGTCAAGACGTGATGGGGACATTTCAGATCAGAACACAGGTTGGCCCGGCGCAACAGGACATTGAGTTTCATGTCCTAGATGTTTCGGCCACCTTTAACTTACTCCTTGGACGGTTGTGGCTTCACCAAGTGAAAGCTGTCTCTTCCACTCTGCATCAGATGCAGAAGTACCCCTACGGGAAGGGGGTAGCTATTGTTTTTGGGAATTCTTCCATACATCCTCCGTCAGAAGTCACTACACCAGTACTGAAAATCGTACACAGCGATGAGGATGTCTTTTTGTCTGGGTTCACCTTGGCCGAGACCCGAGTAGTGCAAGATATTCTGGCTATTGATGAGGGGTTGTACGTCAGTGCTCAATCTGTCTACCTCATGAATAAGTTACAGCATGTACCTGGGCCGGAATGGGATTGGGACGGAGTGGCCGGAAGGGCATCGCTACACTGGCCGAAGTGCCACACAACCCTCATACCTTTGCTCTAGGCTACACGCCTACCAAAGAAGACTGGGTAAGAAAAGGAAAGGAAATGGTAGGAAGAGCCAAGGCAAAGCAAAGTGGGAAGCACTATGAGCTGGTGCATAGACCCATTCAACGAACCCTAAATGACCTCTTTGTCCGGGAGGGGGAGGATTTCCCATTTTACGGCTTTCTTGAGCCATGGTTAAACTTTGAGAAACAACGTTTGCCCGACTTTGAGATCTTCTTTGACCTACAGTTGCAAGGGGATGAAGTTGCAAAAGAACAGACTGACCTACTAGCTGAGGCTGAACAGAGTACAGAGGATGAGTCCAATGGCAGTGAATTTGAGATTGGAGCAGTGCTGGCTTGTCTGCTTTCAGATCCTCAGACCGAATTGGAGAGCTTGGGGGATGACTTCACTATTTTCGTGATCAGAGATCAATCAGCTGTGGGCCCTTCTGGTGGTATTTTGGACGCATCTATCGCACCCTCCTTCATTTGGCAGTTCGAGGAGGGCTTTTTGTCTAACAATTCTGAATCAGGTAGTGAGTCGAAACCTGATTCCACAGAGTTTGTGGAGTCAGAATTAGATTCCAATTCTTCTGAGTCAGAGTCAGGTATTCCTGGGGTTAATAACCCGGATGCCGTTGTTTTGTCCAGGTCGTCTTTTTTTCTTTTCTTTTGAGTCGGTTGTGTAGACACCCCATTTTTTACCGTCCTCAAGACTTGGACGTCACCATTGGAACACTTGGTGATTACCCCTGTTTGTGTTCGTTTGGAGTTCCCGGAGGTCTCGGCTACGCGCCTTGCCTCAGGATCTCCGAACTCGATTGTTAGTGTCTGATTTTGCACCAAACACTTGCGTTTTGCCTTGGAGGGGCAGAGAATGCCTTGTGAGGCATCCCCACACACCACCGGCCATGGCCAGAGGCCACCGGCTGGTTTTTGTTTCCATCGGCAATCTATTTTGCCGGTCAGCACCTTTTGTTGCCGGTCGGCACTCTTTTTTGCCAAAATGGCATCTTTGGCCGGCCGACTACTGTGCGTCTGCTTTTGTAGATATTTTATCACAGCTATCTTGCATTTGGCTCCCCTCCATACACGTGTATGGAGGGATCTCCCTCTTTAGAAGCTTGTCTTGTAAGCTTTACAAGACAATAAGCTCTATAAAGAGAGGTCTTCTCTCTTGTTGCAAGGGTTAGACACTTTAGACATTTTAGAGAGTTTTAGACAGCCATATTAGGGTTTTGAGTTCTAGGGTTAGAATCCATACATATTCTATCTCTATATTTCCCTCTTGTGTGTGTTTAATTGTGTTTGTGTCTTACTATTGCACACAAACACATAGGGTGTGTTTGGTAATGTTTACGTTTTCAGTTTATATTTACAAAAATTTTATAAACTGGTTTTTGTTTATTTTTTGTTTATTTTTAGAAAAACATAAACTACAAAGGTGTTTGGTAATTGACAAAATGTTTAAAAAAATTTAAAAATATAAAAAGAGTGAGAAATGACAAGTGGCGGCAAGTGACGGCGGAAGACGGTGGTGGAAAGTGGTGACGGTGGGTGGTGGGTAGCTGGTGGTGGTGGCAGGTGGGTGGTGGTGGTTGGTGGGTGGGTGACGGTGGCGGGTGGTGGGTGGTAGTGAGTGAGAGGTGGTGGTGGCGGGTGGTGGGTGGCGGATGGCGGGTGGTGGTGGTGGATGGGTGGGTGACGGTGAATTACTTACACTTCTTTCCTGTATGGTTGTTGTCATAAACCTAAAATCGTTCATTAACAATATTCGTAATTACTTGCACTTCCTCCCTATCTGGTTGTTCCAACAACATTGGAGCATGCGGATAACCTAGTTTAGGAATACACCAAACTCATTAATGAGTGTGACTATGAACTACTTTACATCACGTTCTCTTATTATCGGAAGACATTGCTCGCTAGCTAAACGAACACCGGCTGAAACAAATACTTGATTGCATATAATTAACTGTTCTCTATGTAGCGCTACTTGATTACATGCCATCCAAAATGCATAAGAAGATCATGTTCAACTATTAACTCGTCCCTTGATGGTTGATCTTCCTCAACATGTGGCCTAAATATCTCAATTCTTTGAACATTTGCTACATTTTGGATATCTAATCACGGAGTTGCATTTGGGAACAACATTACATTCAACGGGTAGGTTCGCGTTCCTATCCAACCAAACTCGTCTATCAACCTAGCAATGGTTTATACATCATCCTCTGTGACAATTGAGATTTTTGACTTTTGAACAAGTCGTCTACCTAAGTTATGGAGCAACCTTGTCCCATGTCTTAGTAATAAGTTTGAATTTAACCACAAACAATGTATTTATCCAAATTCCGTAAGTCGCAAATATCTATTCGTTTGTTGTTGAAATTTTACCCTTTCCTCGTGTGCTACGTTTTCGTTTTCCATTTGCTGTCACTGTCAAGAATAAAATAACAATCAATATAAAATTAAATAACAATTAAACCATATAATTATTTGTTACTAAATATCGATGTTTCACTGCACATTTTAGGAGAGCATGTCAAAAAAGTAAACGTCAAAGAGTACAAAAGTTGATGGTGGGCATTGTTAATTGCTTTTTTGACATGCTCTTCTCAATTGTGAAGTTAAATGTTAATATTTAGTAACAAATATTTATTTGGTTTAATTGTTATTTAATTTGTATTGATTGTTGTTTTATTCTTGATAGTCATAGTAAATGAAAAACGAAAACATAGCACACGAGGAAATGGTAGAATTTCAGCAACAAGCGAATGGATATTTGCAACTTACAGAATTTGGACAACCACATTGTTTGTGGTTAAATTCAAACTTATTACTAAGACATGGGACAAGGTTGCTCCATAACTTAGGTAAACGACTTGTTCAAAAGTCAAAAATCTCAATTGTCACAGAGGATGATGTATAAACCATTGCTAGGTTGATAGACGAGTTTGATTGGATAGGAACACGAACCTATCCATTGAATGTAATGTTGTTCCCAAATGCAACTCCGTGATTAGATATCCAAAATGTAGCAAATGTTCAGAGAATTGAGATATTTAGGCCACATGTTGAGGAAGATCAACCATCAAGGGACGAGTTAATAGTTGAACATGATCTTCTTATGCATTTTGGATGGCATGTAATCAAGTAGCGCTACATAGAGAACAGTTAATTATATGCAATCAAGTATTTGTTTCAGCCGGTGTTCGTTTAGCTAGCGAGCAATGTCTTCCGATAATAAGAGAACGTGATGTAAAGTAGTTCATAGTCACACTCATTAATGAGTTTGGCTTATTCCTAAACCGGTTTATCCGCATGCTCCATTGTTGTTGGAACAACCAAATAGGAAGGAAGTGCAAGTAATTATGAATATGGTTAATAGACGATTTCAGGTTTATGGACAATTGCGAGAAGTTGTAGGAATTTTACTTGATTCAATAGTGTTGTTTGTAGTTTTTTTTTTGATAATTGTTATTAACGTATTGAATATGTTTAGAAATTACTGATGAATGTAAAATGTTCGGCGAACTATGCAACTTCTTAGGTTTTTCAAATTTTATTTTAATATATATATATTTATGTATTAAGTTGGATTTATCAATCTCACGAAGTTTTTTGTTTATTTGGTTTCAAGGTTGTAAGGATGCGATTA
>NW_021024731.1:3462977-3677586 GCF_004153795.1 Camellia sinensis | reverse complement strand
GTGTAGTTGGATTAATTAATCACTCACCTATGAAAATGTTGATATTATATCTGTTTGATGCATTTATGGGACATGATTGGTGCATACATTGCTTGAATTGTATTGCCATGCAAGTTCTGTCCTCTGCTGCTGTGAGTTGTAGGTTCTGCAGGCATTCTTTGCCGACCGGCATTGTACATTGCCGACCGGCAGTAAACCACCAGCCGATGGCTTCATTTTGTGCCGGTGACCACATACTACTGCCGGTGGTAATTATACTCAGCCGGTGGTGATTCCCAGTATCCAGAGAAGCATACTTGAGACTTTGGCAGTCTTCAGAGAGGCAGAGCAGGGAAAATAGAGGCAGACTATGCATGACCGTGCACTTCCGAGCAAGACCTGAGCACGCGCTGCATCTGGCTCTCCTCCCGAGGCGGTTTACTGCTTTTCCTAGCTTAGTTAGTTTGTTAGCTGATTAGGCAATTTGTAACATTTAATTAGCTTGCGTAGTTAGTTAATTTGTATTATTTATTCGGTCCCTCCAAGCGAGGGCAAATCTGTAATAAGTGTGTGTGAGTGGTGTGTATGCCTTCCAATCCCCACTTCTTTCTTCCCTTTTATTTACTTGCTTTGATGGTTAGTATTAGGGCACGTTTAATTTAGCATACCTGATGCAATGCATGCGTGCATTCATACATTTGTCTTGCATGCACCGGGCTCGGTACATCACGCTAACTGCATTTGTATTTCAATTCCAAATTGAATACGTGCATCAATTGGTTGCATTTCACATGCCATGTTTAGGTTAGCCGAGCCTATCTAATTGCATCCTGTATGTGCTTCATTAGTCAATTCAACCTGAACTAGGACACGCATGTTTGCTAACTAGTTTATTGTTTTGGCACGGAGTACGATGTAAGTATTTACGCTTTAGCATCATCGCATGTGTGTGAATGCTATCATGACAGTATACTTACCATGTGGCCAGATGCTTATGTGATAAATTGTTTGAATGCCTGTGGGTGAAGGTTGGATTGTTTGAGTTGGAAAAACTCGTTGAAATCTGTATTTTAGCCTACTTTCGAGTAGCAAATTCCAAAACGTTTTTCAAAACAAACGGATATGCAATGCTTGTTTCCAAATGCAATCTAGTCTATACTTGTTTGCTGTGCGCATAATATAGTAATTCTAGGCTAATAACCGGAATAAGAACACATAACGTTTTCAAAATCGGATATCATGGTTAGTAGAGGCCGATCTTCGGATCGGGCGAGAGGGGGTGCTCATAGCTGACCTTCCCCAATCGTACCCTAGCTCCCGAGCCGAGACAACTTCGGTGATGACGGACATGTGGCCTTCGGCACCGAGTTAGGGTTTCCTAAATTCCCCCATAAAAAATATTTAGGTGGCGACTCTGTATCTGGCAAAGCAGTCCATGTTTGGCACTTCTTTTCAAAATCTGTTTCTCAAAACGATTTGCCAGATTTGGACTCTTTGGTTCAAGATTAAGAACTGTGACACAAATCGAGTCCGAGCTGTAGTGACCCCACAAGTGAACAGAACGGGAGCTCACCCTCCCGGGGCGTTCGGGAACGTCTACAGGTTGTAACAGAGGAATTGGACGAGCTGGAAGTTATAAATGAGAATGGTACTACAGCTGTTTCTAAGTACTTTTCTGTGCTACTTGTGTATTGCATTGATCATGACTTTCAAAATTTTGATAAAAACGATGATGAAGGAATTCCTTTGGTTTTGAAACATTTGATTAATCGAGAGGAGGAGAGGTTTGTAAAACCCCTGGTTGATGAAATCATTTCAATTAATATGGGTACCGAGAAGGTTCCGTGTCTAGTCCAGATCGGGTCCACGTTGTCTTCGGAGGAGCGCAAATGCTTAGTCGCTTTATTAAAAAATTTCAAAGATGTTTTCACGTGGTCCTACAAAGACATGCCTGGAATCGATCCTGAGATTGTACAACATCAGATCCCTCTTGACCCTGAGGCCCGACCTGTCGAGCAGAAGCTTTAGAGAATACGCCCAGATTGGGCTTTGAAAATCAAGGAAGAGGTCACCAAGCAGATAGATGCAGGATTTGTGCTAGTATCTGAGTATCCTACTTGGTTGGCCAACATTGTTCCCGTGTCGAAGAAAGATGGCAGAATTCGAGTGTGTAGATTTCAGAGATCTGAACAAAGCTAGTCCGAATGATGACTTTCCTCTACCGCACATCGACGAATTGGTGGACTTCACCGCAGGCCATGCGTTGCTCTCCTTTATGGATTGGTTTTACAGGTACAACCAAATCTTGATGGCACCTGAGGATAGGAAGAAGACTTCTTTCACCAAGCCATGGGGAACCTACTGCTATAGGGTGATGTCGTCTAGTCTGAAAAATACTGGGGCTACTTATCAACGGGCTGTAACCACGATCTTGCATAATATGATCCACAAAGAGATTGAGGTGTATGTGGACGACATGATTGTCAAGTCCAAGGAAAGAGAGGGCCACTACACCGCCTTGAAGAAATTTTTCCAATGGATTAGAGTATATCGGTTGCGACTGAATCAACAGAAGTGCATTTTTGGTGTCACAGCAGGGAAGATGCTTGGTTTCTTGATTACACAAAGGGGCATTGAGGTTGATCCTTCCAAAATCAAGGCCATCCTAGAAATGCCACCACCAAGGATTGAAAAGGATGTGCGAGGCTTTCTGGGTAAAGTGCAATTCATAAGACGGCTTATTGCAAAATTAACCTTGACTTGTGAACCACTATTTGGTCTCTTGAAGAAAGGAAAGAAATTTCAATGGGATGGCCGATGCTAGGTTGTTTTTGAGCAGATCAAGCAATACCTACAGAACCCACCCGTGTTGTCACCTCCAGAGCCGGGGAAGCCGTTGATTTTGTACTTGTCAGTAACCGACACGACAATGGGCTGCATGATGGCACAGGAATTTGAGGATAGAGTAGAGAAAGCCATCTATTACCTGAGCAAAAAAATGCTGGAATATGAGACCCGTTACACTCCGCTAGAAAAGGCTTGTTTGGCCTTGATATGGGCTACCAGAAAGTTGAGGCACTGCCTGTTAGCTCACTCAGCAATTCTAGTTTCAAGATTAGAACCCATCAAATATCTCTTTGAGAAACCAGCGCTTATGGGTAGGCTAGCCCGTTGGCTGCTTCTTCTCTCTCAATTTGATTTGAAATATATGACTCGTAAGTCTGTCAAGGGAAGAGCTGTAGCGGAGTTCCTAGCCGACCACCTAGTGGAGGGAGACGAAGCAGTAGAGTATTTGTTCCCAGACGAGGCTATTCTGCAAGTTCAAGAAGAAATTTGGACCATGTACTTTGACGAGGCGTCTAACTAGTACGGTTAGGGGTGTTGCTGATAGCACCCAAGAATTCCCACATACCTTTAGCTTTCAAACTCTGGTTTAAAGTATCAAACAATGAAGCAGAATACGAGGCATGTATCGCTGGCTTAGAAGTCGCCCTGGAACTAGGGGCAAAACGGTTGGACGTCATTGGGGACTCGAACCTGGTTGTGTCTCAAGCGAAAGGAGACTGGAAGGTTAAGGAAGAAAGGATAAAAATCTATAACCAAACCCTAGACGTTCTGATTCCCAGGTTTGAGAAGCTAACGTTTATGCATCTGTTAAGAGAGAACAACAGGTTCGCTGATGCCTTATCAACTTTATCTTCTATGATAGACATCCCTTTGGGAGTCCGGATGCGTCCGATCATCATTGAACAGAGATATGTGCTGGCCTACGAGTTGATTGCCGCGATAGATGAAATACAGGATCAGAACCCCTGGTATCATGACATTTGGAACTTTTTGGAAAATGAGGCTTATCCACTAGGGGAAAATGCCAAAGATAAGAGGGCAATAAGGCGAATGCCTGCTCAGTTTATCATCTGCGGGGGTAAATTGTACAAACGAGGCCATCTGGGAATGCATAAACTATGTGTTAATGCAGAAGAGTTGAAGTGCTTAATGGAGGCCATCCACGGAGGAGAATGCGGTTCACACATGAGCAGGGTAATGCTAGCCTAGAAGATTCTCAGGTAGGTTATTACTAGTCAACCATGGAGGAGGATTGTATCGGTTTTGTTCGGCGATGCCACAAATGCCAAATTCATGCAAATCGCATGAACATCCCGTCGTCAAAGCTGTACAACATGACTTCACCATGGCCATTTTTAGTCTGGGGAATTGATGTTATTAGGGCAGTTACCCCGAAGGGGTCAAATGGGCATGAGTATATTCTGGTGGCAATAGACTATTTCACAAAGTGGGTCGAGGCCCAATCCTACGCAGTGCTGAAAGCGTCTCACGTAGCCAAGTTCATCAGGAATAATATCATCTGTCGTTATGGGGTCCCGAATGAGATCATCTCGGACAATGGTTCCACTTTAAGAATGAGGTGATCGACTTGTTGGAGAAATACAATGTGGCTTTTCATAAGTCATCTACATATCGGCCACGAACCAACCGAGTTGTTGAGGCCGCCAACAAGAACATCAAGCACATTCTACAGAAGATGATGGAAACCTATAGGGACTAGCCAGACAAGTTGCCGTTTGCTCTCTAGGGCTACAAGACATCAATCCGAACCTACTGGGGCAACTCGGTATTCTCTGGTTTATGGGATGGAAGTTGATCTGCCGATTGAAGTTGAGGTTTCGTCGCTGCGAGTTATGGCTGAGTGCCAAATAGCAGAAGCGGATTAGCAGTAGAGCAAGTTTGAGGAACTTATGTTGTTCGACAAGAGGAGGCTGAAAGCACTGTACCACATCCAAGGATATCAACACAGGATTACCAGGGCTTTTAACAAGAAAGTTAAGTCTAGGAATCTGAAAGAAGGGGATCTGGTGCTCAAAGACAACCGAGCTCCCATCCATAACCCTAGGGGCAGGTTCAGACCTAATTGGACTAGTCCTTACATCATCAAATCTATCTGGTCTGGTGGAGCTATTATTCTTATGGACCTAGATGGCCTGGAGTTCTCCCAACCAATCAAGATGGACAAGTTGAAGAAATACTACCCGTGAGTGGCTCGCTAGGCCGAAAACCCGAAAGGGCGACCTAGGCAAAAGTTAGAGCACAAAAAATTAGAAAAAAAAGAAAAACTAACCTCACAAGGTTGAAAACCCAGAAAGGGCGGCCTTGGCAAAAGTTATAGCGCAAAAGGAGAGTGTTAATACCCGACTGAACCCGAGCCAAACTATGTAAGGCTTGATTCCCATCTTCGGGATTCGTAGGTAACTTCATCCTGAAATCCAGCCATAAACACTTCCAAATCAACCGTGTCCATGAGATTATTCAGGTCATCTTTGTCTTTTCTATATCCAAGAGTTCGGTTGTGATTTTCACTATGAGAGCTGGTTGCAATACAGTGCAGTGCTATTCAGACAAGGGGCAATTTTTCATTGTAGTGCAGTGTTATTCCGACAAGGTGAAACTTTCCATTTGCTGGATTCAGGGTTGTACATCTCAACGATAGATTCCGGGTGTGTCCAGTTTTGATCTTTATCGAAAATGGTTTTGAAAAGTTCTAGTAAAAGTTGATTTTGTTCAAATTAATTTTTTTACAACTTAGACCATTTTTGGACCAAAAGGAAAATTTTCAGTACCCACAACCTTCAATTTCATTGATTTCAATACAGAGTTCTCCAACTCTTAATACATATCAAATTTTCTTTTTATTACATTCAAAAGGAAAACTTGAAAGTATAGATCAAAGCAATAAACTTGGGGCATTGATGGGTCAGGTGTTCCTGCGTCCCCTCCTAGAGCTTGTGGAAGCTTCAGATGCTAAAGTACGCCCGATTTGTGCCTCATCTTCAAGCCAAGCTATGCATTCGCCAGAAAGGGCGCAACTGAAATTGGGAGCGGGAGCCAGAAGTTCTCTTGTCCTCCAAGTAGTGGGGTATCGAGCTAGTTGTGAACCTCGGATCGAAAATGAAGGTGGGTACTCTACCCCTTCTTTTGGGCAAGTTTGGTCATGTCCAAACTGACGCCTGAATCGTATTGGAAAATAGAAGACACTGTGTGTTATGCCAATCAACTGAATACCAGGTTGTCGAGACATGTTGTAGCTCATCTCAAGCAGATCAAACCAAGGGCAACACCAAGCAATGTCAACAACAGATCTATTGCGCATCCAGTGGCACCACCATCCCTCGTTCGGGAACTCAACTAACCGTTGGCAAAAAAAAAAAATAGCCGCGCGCTGAATATGCGGGGCAAGAGTCCGATACTTTCGACCTGTCCATCAGCCATATCTAGGGAGGGATGAAAAATAAGAGAGATTAAAGAATAGAGAGGTGTACGTGGAGAGAAAAGTGAGAAATGATTTCAAGAGAAAAGCAGAGCCTGAGGACCGAGTGATGTGAGGAACACCTGTGAGGTAGGGTAGGAAACATTACCTACAAGAGTAGTGGACTTCCTACAAACTTGGTTGTCTCTCGTTGATGGAAAGCGTCCAAGCCCATCAAAGTTTCAGCCAATGTCAAACCAATGCAGCTCTTGCCCTCTTTCAAGCCTTGAGCTACTTCGATCAAGCGAACGCTAGACCCTCCGAAGCCAGGGGCAAGTAGAAAATGGGCCAACACACACAAGCAGAGGGCATGCTGCCGAAAACTTTGCCAAAGACGGTCACCGGTGTCAGGAATATCCAACTCCCCGTTGTGAACCAAAGATCGGGCATCGTGTAAAGTGAGCCCACACATCCTTCCTAAAGACTGGATGTGGCTGAAACGGGATTGTGGAAAGATTTCCTCGTCACGCCGTGATTCCATCAAAACTTGGAACTCTTTAATTGTCGGACATATCTCTTGTCTCCCAAAGCTGAAAACATGTGTAACTGGGTTCCAACATCTAGCCACGGCGTGGAGGAATGGAAAACACAGCAGGGTACGACTAAGGGGAATAGTGCATTTATCCTAAAACCCCGAAAATTTACTTTTTCCGAGCCATCTAAAGCTGCAATCCTATTTGAGAGTTTTTCTACAAAGAATGGCTCCATTTGTGGCAAAAATAGAGCTGGAATGATGAAATCACGAATTTGGAGCTTTTGTAGAAAATAAGGCAGTGAGTGGAGGCCAGGTGTCAACATTTCAGAGGTTCTGCACATTGATGGCTGGTAGGGCTTATTGATGGTCGGCAGAGGCTCATCACTGGCCAGCAGGGGCACAATGATGGCTGGCAGAGAGCATAGGTGGCCGGCAGGACACCCTTCATGGCCGGCAGCCTCCCTTTTATGCCCACTACCCTCCTTTGTGAAGATCCAGTTGCATGCAGCAGTTGTATTCTGTTATTCGCATCTTTTGAGGTCTTGTTTTCAGTCCCTTTGGGCTTGAGCATGTTTATTTGCGTTGTATTTGTTTTGTTTTGCTTATTGAGTTGTATTTGTGTTGTTTATCAAGTCCTTGTTTTGCTTATCGAGCTGTATTTGCATCGATTAGCTTGTCGAGTTGTTACGTTATTTATCAAGTTATTTTACTCTGTTTGTCATCTCAGTTGTTGGTTAGTTCATTACCTGATTAAGACAATGCTAATGGAATGTTCAATTTCAATCAAGATCGATCTCATTTTTATGCTATGTGATGTCATGCGATGCTCAGAATGCCAAATATAACACCTTTTTTTTTTATTATCAAAAGTTGTTTTCATTCTGATTATGGTAACTTTTTGCAAAAGAGTACAAGTTTTTCAAAAATAAAACTCGTCTGAATTGTACAAAGTGCCAATACTACTAGCAAAAGAAACTAAGTGAAAACATAGAAAGATCAACGCCAGTTATCTCGGGCTCGAGAGGCCCTCTTCGTCCTCTTCCTCAGCGAAGCAGACTCTGGAGCACTCTCTCCATCGGTGCCACTCTTTGAATCTGAATCAGAGCCTGAATCTGAGCCCTCCTCAGCCTCTGCAGCCTCACCACTAGTAGAATCCGAGCGGCGTCGTCGTCTCCTTCCTCAGATGACTCTGACTGTAGACTCGCAGCCTCCTCATCATCGCTCGTCTCATCATCATCATCGTCTAGAACGGGCTCTAAAGGGCCACTCCCATCACCGACACTCCTAGTTGTGCCTTGACTACGTATCGGAGCCTGTCTCCCTTTCCTCCATGTTGCTAGAGAAGGTACTGCAGATCCTGCTGCGGCTGCTGCTGTTGTCGGTAAGGGTGGGACCTGAAAAGGTAGTTGTTATATGTCAACCACAGTATGTGTGTCAAATGCAAGAGTGGTGTGCAGAATAGGTACATGCAGAGTATGAATACAATGTGAGAATGCAGTGTGTTAGATGTGATCTATACACGTAGCATGTCACTACAAGGTAAAGAAGCATTTAGTTGAAATGCCAGTTTCAAGTATATCAACATAGGTTTGATGACCGAAATGCAAAAAGACTGAAATTTTTTACCTCAATACCATGGAAGCTGAGTATCGACTCCCTCCTCAAGATCATGCCCTCGAATGAGGCCAACATCTCGCCCGACTCGCTCTGCCTGGGAGTCCCTCTGCCACGGGCTATCCTCGCCCGACTCGCTCTGTGTGTCACCCTTACGGCAGGAGCTCTCACTCCCTCGCCTCTACGAACGCCGGTTAGAGGTGGCATCAGGTGTGCCTAGATGAAGGTTGCGTAATCGCCCTCTACACGGAAGTAATCTGCCTCCAGCCCTACCATAAACTGGATCACCTCTTCGGCAGACAGTTTGTGTGTCGCTCTCATGGACACTAGAGGTGCCATCAATATGAATGAGATAGGCAGGCCCAAAGTCTGGTGCGTGAAACGCTCGCCCAAGAACTAGGTGCGGCAAATCCAGTCCTTGAGAAGAATGCGATAGCGGGTGATGACCCGACCTGTATCATATTGGGCTTGAAGCCCTGACGGTATCATGGCCCAGGGCTGCCATGTGATCTGAAATGGAAATGAACAGATGATTAGTCGTTGTTAATCGTTAATGTGTGGATTCAAATGATTGAAAAGTAAGATGGCTTTGTTATTGGGTTACCTCATGCGCTGCGACCACATCAAAATACTGGCGGAAAAACATGAAGTTTTCCCGGGTCCTACGGCGGAGCAAGCCGTCGTATACCCGAGAAAACGGGACTATCGCTGGAACCTCCTCTATAGGCACTGGAGAAAGAGCTGGGAAGTATGCGTATACCCATAGCTGCACGGAAAGTGCAATGATATGCATTCAATATATGAACAGATGAAGAAAATGCAAAGCAGAAAGCATACAGTATGAGCAGATGTAGAAAATGCAAAGTAGAAAGCATACAGTATGAACAGATGCAAAAAACGCAAAGTAGAAAGCATACAGTATGAACAAATGCAGAAAATGCAAAGCAGAAAGAATACAGTATGAACGGGTGCAGAAAATGCAAAGCAGAAAGCATACAGTGTATGAACAGATAGGAATGGCAACGGGGCGGGGCGGGTGAGGTAACCAGTACTTTTGCAAGCCTCTTGGGTCCGCTCGAGCGGGGAAGTCCACGCTTGAGCGGGGACCCTGTTTTCTAAGATTTTGTTCATGCATTCTGTGTTTCGCTTTCCGTTCCCTTTCACTTGTAATCACTCTTAGGCATATGTTAAGCATTGTAAATGAGTTAATGAGATAAGACTAAAGCCTAAAGAGGAATATATGAATTAAAGAACAGATTGAACAGTTGGTGACCCTTTTGTGTTCATGGAATGTGTAGGGTCAAGCTCCAGGGCAAATTCACAAGCCGATCACTATGAGTAATATTGATATTTGAAGGCTTATCAATGTCCAATTGTTTATTTCCTTATAAGCTTGATGAGTTGTGTCACGCCCCAAACCCGCCCCTAGAAGTTTGGGCATGACCACTTCAAAAAACGGACACTTAACCTGTTATATATAACATATGGGGCCTGAGTGGAAGCACAAATTTTATATAATAACATGCAAGGAAAGAGCTACATCCATTGAGCGACCACTATCATGCTAGGATCACAAATTGACAGATAATAATAGTTACATACACATATACAACCCCACCCGTGTTTGGGCGTATAATAAAAAAAAAAAAACATTAGAAGTTACAACATATTATAGACAATCAGAATCTAAGCCAAAACTTCACCAAACGGGTAGACTTCACCCAAATGCTTGGACACACAGAGGCTAACAAGGAAGACGAGCATGAAAAGTTGAGGCTGACCTCCAAACGCAGGACCTACGGAATCAGACAAAATACATAGTGAGATAACCTCAGTGAATAATAGTACGTGAATAACACAATGTTCAACTTGAATTATAATGCAAATCAGAGTGTATATAATATAAAAGATAGGTAGTTAATCTGATTCCGTACTAACGTCAGAACGATCTTGTTGCTTCACAAATTCACAGACTGGCCCTTGGCCTGGTGGGTTCACATATTCACAATTAACCTTTGGCTTGATAGATTCATAATTGGGATTCATAACTTCACAACTTGGCCCTTGGCCCTTTGAATTCATAGTTTCACACGTTGGCCCTCGGCCTCATAGATTCATATTTTCACAAGTTGGTCCTCGGCCTCATAAGTTCATATATTTCACAAATATTCATAATTTCACAAGCTGGCCCTCGGGCTCATAAGTTCATATATTTCACAAATATTCATAATTTCACAAGCTGGCCCTCGGCCTCATAAGTTCATATATTTCACAAATATTCATAATTTTACAAGCTGGCCCTCGGCCTCATAAGTTCACAAATTCACAAGTTGGCCCTCGGCCTGATTATGGCATGTGACAACTCTTTCCTAGCAAAATCTTGATCAAAGATATAAGAATTCATTTTTGGAATCTCTCTACTAAAGTTGTTAGTTAACACTTTTTGCCTCATGTCCATCACTTTTTTCCTAGTACAACTCTTATGGTGATCATGCAAATGCCTACTTCCATTTTTTGAATCACATCCAAGATGCTTATTACAATAATTACATATTGCCTTCCACACCCCATTGACTTGTTGTTTTTTAAAATGTTCCCACACAATACTTGGTTTTCTTTTAGTTCCTCTACAAGTAGTATTAGACTCTTCTAAATCAATAACATGTTGATTAGAGAGGGGAGACGCTGAGTTCGTAGGTGCGTTCGTAACTGGCGATGAATGTTGTGACGCATCACTCTCAAATGGTACTTGAGAGTTAACGGGTGCTTCAGAGTTAACTGGTGCTTCAGAGTTAACATCTGACATTTTTAACCTTTATAAAAATAATATGGATTAAATTAATATAAATAAATTAAGTACTCATCCATTAAGTACTCATCATCAATAAAATAAGAACAAATAAAAGACGTACAGGAATCACTCAGAAAAAATTCCACAAAAATCTGATGCCAAGAATGGCATAGGCAACCACTTTTATAAATTAGAGAATACAGTGTAATGCTAAGGCATATCTCGAAAAAAACCTGTAAGACATCAACCTGGGCACATGATGATAATGTTATAGTTAATGTGCAGACCACGCCTTGCCCAATTGACTTTCTGTCACCATAGCAATTTAAATTTGATAACAGTTTATTTGGATTAAGTTCTTAACCAATTTTTTATTGAAAAAATATGATAGGTAAAAAATAACCAATTGTTAGTCAATTTATTGAGTTTGCACAATAGAAACAAATTACTATTAAGAACCCATAATAACAATTTTTCCATCAAATTTTAGGTAAAAAATTGGTTAAGAACTTTTGATATGGGATGCTCCAATAACGTTTCATCAAATATAACTAAAAACTTGATTTGGCGAAAATTTCAAATGCTCCAATCCTCACTTAAATTTTTCATCAAATCTTTTTTAAAATTTCAAGCTTATCCCCAAAAGCTTCTTTCATCAAATTTGGTTTTTTTTATTTATAATAATAATAAATAAATAAATCCTTGTTTTTTTCTTGATTTGATGAAAATTTTGGTGAAATTTTGATTTAATACAATTTTGATGACATGATTTGAGGTCATTGTCACCAAAATATTCATCAAATTTAAATTTGATAAAAGAGTTTTAGAATTAATGGAGATGCTGAAGACTTGAAATAAACATACATAGCTGCTACATTTTTCCACCATGATAAGTACCCCCATACATAGTTGTATGAGAACTTAGTCAGCCAAAATGATATGTAAAACAAAATCAACAAACCAAAAATTCTCTCAGAATCACATGGTCATACTGATATCAAACTCCTAGAACCAAATAATGACAAAAAGAAAACATAGATAGAGAGATTCAAGAGTAGAAAGCGAAGATCTTACTGCTCTACTCCAATCTTAACACCAAAAACAATACTTAATACCAAATAATTTCCAAAATAAGCTCCATAAATGTAAATCTACAGATTATAAAATACATTAAAAAAAAAAACAGATCTATAAAACAACACAAATCCAGCTGAGAGAGAGAGAGATACCTAAACAGAGATGGGAGGCGCGGTGGTGACGGAAGGAGGATCGCCAGTGATCGCCGGTGATAGAGGGAGGCACGGCGGTGACGGAGGGAAGAGAGAGGGACAGACCAGTGGCGAGAGAGAGAGAGAGTGAGAGAGAGAGAGAGGAGCGGCGTGAGTGAGTGTAGTGTGAGAGGCTTTGAGAGTGTCTCTATGAAACCCTAACCAAGACAAGCATATGCATATATATATATATATATATATATATCCAGGGACAAAAGGTGTTTTGTGTCCTTGGATTCCAAGAAATGCAAGGGGTGTTTACTGTTTGATTCAGAATGTCTTCACGAAAGCTCAGAATTGCGTTTCCAGTGTGCGACGGTCGTCACTCATCAATACAAACAAGGTGTATCCTTTTTAACATATTGCAACTCTTCCGAGAGGTAAAATGGAAGTTGCCTTTTAGTCGCCTTTACCAAACACACTTTTTTCGTTGCATAGAATGTGCATTTCTTTGTCGTTGCATTGGAACATGCATGTTAACTTGTTGCATAGAACATGCATTCCCATGTTTGCATAGAATATGCATGTTGCATTGTCAATGTATGAACAGATGCAGAAAATGCAAAGCAGAAAGAATATAGTATGAGCAAATGCAGAAAATGCAAAGCAGAAAGCATACAGTGTATAAACAGATGCAGAAAATGCAGAGCAACAAGCACATGTGTTGAACAAATGTAAAGCAAGAAATGCTGAGCATAAAATGTAAAGTGAAAAGGGGGAACTAAGTTGTGTACCTCCCAAGCCCGCCAGTAGCCTTTAATCAAGCTCCCACACATGCAAGAAGTCGAGCTCATATATCCGTACAAAGTGGTGAGGTCGGCTCCGCCCCAATCGTAGAACTGAACTCTATGGAGCACCACCAAGGTGCTCAGCAAATACAGGCCCACAGTATTCCACCTGTTCGAAAACAAGGTGGTACCAAAAATGAACATGAGGAAGCGTCTGGCGTACTACTTTGTTGCCTCGACTGTCTTGGGCTCAATCTCCCTGAACTACTCCTTAAACCAGTTATACCGGACCATGCCTGCCTGGAGTGTCGGCGGATATGCCCCAAGCAGCGCGACCGATGCTACCTCCCACTACCCCATATCAGGGTTAAGAGGGATTCGATCACCCCCTACGCCTAAGCCAGTGATCATGGAAAAGTCGTAAGGGTTCATTGTCATCTCCCCCATGGTGGAAAAGTGGAAGGAGTTGGTGGTGTCCCACCACCTCTCAACCAGAGCCCCTAAGAGAGGACGACTCGCTACGACCCGAGTCAGGCTTGAGCAGAAGATACCGAAGCCTGTCTCATCAATAATGTCGCGAACTCCAGCTGGGAGCTCACCGTACCAATCTCGAGCGGTCATCGTGCCATAGCCTTTGAAGGAGTGGGACCCGTCATGTGGTAATGTATGAGATGTAATCAGCTTAAAGCAGTTATGATAGTAAAGTTGGATCAAGGCAATGCATGAAATGCAATCAGATCAGAACAATGTAAGAAATGCAAACAGTTAAGGGTAGTACTGCAGAACAACAGTTTTCGTACCTTTACAGCGATGGCCGACAAATGAGACGCTGGCTCTCTCAGTAAGAGGTCATCTGACGCGTCCTCAGCAAAGTCAGTAAAGGATTTGATGCCTCGAACGATGGGTACTATGCGAGTCTGAGGATGGTACCTCGCTAGATCGAAGGGGCATATGCTCGGCGGTAATAACTCCGGCTCGGCCTCAAAGTCTACCTCGAAATCTACTGGAGGAAGCTCGGGGAGGGCCCCGTCCTAAGGAACATCATCCGCCATCCGAAATAGGTGAAAGATGAGCAAAAATAAGGGAAAATAAAGAAAAAGGGTGAAACTTTGAAAAAGTCAACCCTAGGAGAGAGAAAAAGTCAAAGAAAATCAAAACCAGGAAAAGTACACAGAACTCGAGAGAAACTCAAGGGAAATGAGCATAGAATGGTGGAAATAAGGAAAGAAGCATCAAAGTCAAATTCCAATCGGTTCAAAATGAAGAGAACTATGAGGATTTAGCGAATAAAGTTTGCATAGAGTGTTGGAAAACACGTAGAACGCATGGATCTAGAGAGAAGAAGCACCTAGAGAGAGAGGGAATTGATTTTCGAGCAAGGGTTTGTGGGGAAATGAAGTTTGGAGTGGTGCACTTAAAGACCCAAGAGTGGAAAGTTGATTTTGCCCAAATCTGTCATCGATGGCCGGCAGGGCACACCAGTGGCCAGCAGGTGGCCGGCGGCTCCCCTTGGTGGCCGACAAGTTCCCACAGGCCTCCCCTGCATCCCTGGCTCTGTTTTGTGTCCTTGGATTCCAAGAAATACAAGAGGTGTTCAGTGTTTGATTCAGAATGTCTTCACGGAAGCTCAGAATTGCGTTTCCAGTGCGCGACGGTCGTCACTCATCAATACAAACAAGGTGTATCCTTTTTAACATATTGCAACTCTTCCGAGAGGTAAAATGGAAGTTGCCTTTTAGTCGCCTTTACCAAACACACTTTTTTCGTTGCATAGAATGTGCATTTCTTTGTCGTTGCATTGGAACATGCATGTTAACTTGTTGCATAGAACATGCATTCCCATGTTTGCATAGAATATGCATGTTGCATTGAATATGCATTATTGATTATTTTGCATAGAACATGCCCTCACTCACGCCGCACAGAATTTGCTTCTATTTTGTTTCTTGCATGTTGTGCATAAAACATGCCTCTAACATTGTGTCACGGTTATTCGTCTCACATGGAACATGCATTCTTATTGCATTATACCTGTTAATTTTCTTTCTTATGCAGGCACGATATTGTATGTACGGTTCATTCAAAGCTAATGTCACCAGACGATATTGTATGTACGGTTCATTAAGAGGAACTCTAGGTAAGATCAGTCCTATCCCATGAACACCTTTGTTGGTTAGAAACACTCGAGTACGCCTGGTGTTTACACCACTCCTTTGTTGGTTAGAAACACACGGGTACGCCCGGTGTTTACACCACACCTTTGTTGGTTAGAAACATTCGGGTACGCCCGGTGCTTACACCACACCTTTTGGTTAGAAACATTGGGACGTGTTCCCGATGTTTATACCACCTCCCGGTTAGAAGCTTTTGGAATGTGTTCCGATGCTTATACCACCTTTTGGTTAGAAACATTGGGACGTGTTCCCGATGTTTATGCCACCTCCCGGTTAGAAGCATTTGGAACGCGTTCCGATGCTTATACCACCTTACTTTGGTTAGAAACATTAGGACGTCTTCCCGATGTTTATACCACCTCCCGGTTAGAAGCGTTTGGAATGTGTTCCGATGCTTATACCATCCTGTTTTGGTTAGAAACATTGGGACGTGCTCCGATGTTTATACCACCCTCCGGTGTTTACACCGTCCTCTTCTCCTCTCGCGTGCGACGTGTTAGGACGCTTTGGTCAAAAGCATTCGGATGGGTTCCGATGCTTATACCGCTCTTTGTTTTGGTTGCATAATATTTGGACGTGTTTCAATATTTGTCACTGCTCTCTTTGGTTCAGAATATTAGGGTGTGTCCCTAGGTTCACACCATTTCTCTCCTTGCGTGTGCCACGCGTTAGGATTTTGTTTCACGCCCCGAGTGCACCCAAGGGGGGTGTTGTTCTTTGCCTTTCCTGTGTGATGCGTAGTTAAGTTTGCATAATTTTCTTACATCCTTTATGCATGAAATGTTGTTTGGTTCATGTTTACTTGCTTATGTATGAGTTTGCTGTAGCATTTCGTTGCATAACACTTCCATCTAGATGCTTCATTACAGCCTCATTGCATGATCATACGTTATGTTCTTGCATTGTGCATACCATTTGCATTTTTACCCCAGCCAGCGGGCGCAACTATATGTTGTTATCTTGAATGTTTGTCTAAGTCTTGCGGCCTTATCAAAATGGGTCGTCTCTGGGCTTTGGCATTAACTCACATCATGTTGTGACTCTGAGTTCTGTCAAAGAGGGGCAACTGTAGACACCCCATTTTTGACCGTCCTCAAGACTTGGATGTTCTTGCAGGTACATTCGATGATGAGTTTGGTTGCTCGTCGAGCGCTCGAAGTCGGCGGCGGAACGCCACAGGTTTGAGTTTTCCAAACCCTGCATCCATTCTGTCTTATTATTGGACCATGTGTAGGTCCTTTCAACATGTTGTTGTTGAGCCTCTATCGGCCATCCTTGGGCACTACCGGCCATGGCTCTTGGCCTACCAGTCATCAATGAGCCCCAACCGGCCATCACTAATGGTCGGCCAGCCACCAGTGTATCAGTAGATATTTTCTAATATTTTGTGCCAGCTATTTGCACAGATTGAGCCATCTTCTTGCACGTGTACGACTGGATCTCTTTGAGGGGCTTTTGTATCTTCTATATATAGAAGCCCCCTTTTGCATGTGAGGGTGTTCGAAAATTTTGAAGACAAAAATAATCTCTCTCTCTCTAGAATTCTCTCTCTCTTAATATTTTGTGCATTATAGCCCAAATTCTCTACACTCTTGCATATAGACCCTTGATCAATCTTGACTACCTTGGAGCAGGGGTTCTAGGAGGTCTTCGTGGAGCCTTAGAAGGGGTTTTGAGCTTGAGTTGGTGCTTAACTTGCATCTTGTCTTCAAGAGGTAGAACACTTGTGCCTTAAGCTTATTTTAAATACTTGTTTTGCCATCTTACATACTGTTTTGAGGCTGGTTTTGACCTCTGAAAATCTCTGTTTTCATGGCCTCAAAAGGGTGGTTTGAGGTTTGATTCGAGTTAGGGGTGGTCCACCCTTCTTGTAGCTTGCTTGTTAAATTATTGTGCCATCTTTTAAAGCTTCTTAAATCAAAATTTTTGGCCCTTTTAACCACTGAAAATCAGAGTTATTTCAGTGGCAAAAACTTTGTTTTGAAGCCCAAAATTGGGGGGGTTAGCCTCCCCTCCTTGTGTCTTGTTTGCATGTGTAAATAGCTTAACATGTGACCATGTTTTTCTAGCATCTTGTGACTTGATCTCAACATGTTTTTGCTACTGTTTTGACATGTTTTACCTCTGTTTGGGGCTAGTTAAGTCACTTGACGCATGCTTTGTGTGCTTGTAGTGCAATTGTACTTAATAGTCTAACTTGTGCTATGTTTTGGCCTCTTACTCTAGCTATTTTCAGCTTACTTCAAGCATGTTTCAGAACTCCTTTTAAGCTGTTTTAGGACTTTTTTGAAGTGTTTGCACCTTTTGAGCTTTGTATTGCATGCCTATAGTGTAGTGATCTTCACTCGTTTGGTGTTTTTGGCTTTTAAACATGTTTTGCGCTTTTAAACATGTTTTTCATGAGTTGCTTGTAAGTTCTAGTGTCATTTTGCATGCAATTTCAACACATATAATATCTGCAACCTCTCTCATTTCATCACTTTTTCATTTGCTTTGAGGGTTGGTTAGCTTTAGGGTTGTGTTTAAGCTTGAGATTGAGATTTGTGCTTAATGGTTTTAATCCTCTTTTGAGGGTTTCTACTAACCAAAGGCATGATCTCTCTTTTACCTTAGGTCATCCCATGGTTGACACCTCTCTCATTAAAGGACTCTCACTTTTGGACTAACCGGTTAAAGAATGGATCGGTAATTAAAATGAGTAAACAAAAGTGATAGGTAAAACTTGAGCAAGATAAGCATATTGTGTTGCATTGCATGTGTTCAATCAAACGTTACATTGAACATGAGGAAGATTGGAGCATTTCATACTCAAAGTGATGAAATGAGTCAATTTCCTTGGTCTCCATTGACTTTGATCACACATGATGAAGTGATGGTCTTGAGTCTTGTTTTTGCATATAATGAAATTGTACTCCTTGGTTCTTTGACCATCATGCATCGAAGATGCTTGCTTGATGGTTTTGGACCCAAGGGTGCCACTCCTTTAATGTTTTGAGATGATAAAAAGGGGCACAGTATAAACATACCCTTGGAAAACCCTTCGTTTTCCTCTATTTGTGCTCTGTTGCAGTGTGGTGACTCAGAACACCAGTGGCTGGCAGTGGCTTATTGGTGGCTAGCAGTGCCTCACTCTTGGCTACCAAGGCACACTTTTGGCCGGCAGGGGGCCTGCAACAATCACCCATGGCCGGCAGGCCACTGGTGTAATCCTCAATATTGAATTGGTAAGGTGGAGCAAAAAGATCCTGGAGTGTGGTCAATCCTGCAAACAGAGCCTCTCAAGAGCAAAATCAGAGGGCTTTTTGGGGCGAAAACCGAGTGCATGCATCCTCTACTTTCCGAAGCGGAGCTGTGGCAATGTAGTTTAGTGCTTTGCATGTTTAATTAGTGTACATTTGCTTTAATTAACTAGTTTGCTAATTAGTTAAAGTGCTGTAATAATTAGTAGTTTGCTAGTTATTTATTTGATTTGTAATAATTAGTCTAATTAGTTTAATTAGATTAGTTAGCCTAGCTTAGCTTAGATTAGCTTAGCTATTATTTATTCGGAACGTCCTTCGTGAGGGCACAATGTTGTAATAAGTGTGCGTGTGTGTGTGCATGTCTTCCAACCCCGCGTCTTTCTCCCTTTTATTTAATCGCTTTCGATGGTTAGATTAGGGATCATATTTCAATTAGCATACCTTATGCTTGCATGTTTGCATCCATTCATTTGTCTTGCATGCACCAAGGCTCGGCGCATCATTGAAATAGCATAGCAATTTCAATACACTTCATTGAATACGTGTTTCAAAGCATGCTATCAAAGTGTTTTAAATGCCATATTAGTAGCCGAGCCTATTAATTTCATATTGCATGTGTTGCATTAGGCATTTTAGATAGTTAGGATCATGTATCTTTGTAATTAGCTTTTGTTTTGGCTTGGAGTACTTGGTAAGTTTTATGCTTTAGCATACTTGTATTAGTGTGATTGCCATAATGCCATGTTTCGTATGCTGGCCATGAGGCTATGTGCTTAAATGCCAAACTGCATGAATGCCTGTGAATGAAGGCTTTGTTGCTTGAATTGGGATAATTCAACAAATGTGCATTTTAAGCCCACTTTGCGAAGTGGCAAATCATGTTTTAAGCCCATCATGTTTGATGGCAAATCATGTTTTAATCCCATCATGTTTGATGGAAAATCCGCGTTTTAGCCCACTTTAGGGTGGCAAATTCAACCCATTTTCGAAAACAAACATGAGTTGAATATGTTCCAATTCTTGCGATTTAGTCTATACTTGCTTGTGTGCGTCTGTAGACACCCCATTTTTGACTATCCTCGGGACTTGGTTGTGCTTGCAGGTACACCCAACAACTAGTTCGGCTGCTCGCTGAGTACTCGACTGTCGCGGCGGAACGTCACCGGTTCGAGCTTCCCGGACCCTGTATCCTTTCTGCCTCATTTTTGGACCCTGACTTGGTCCTTTCAGAGTGACCCTTTTGGTGCACTGCCAGCCATGGCATGGAACTGCCGGCCATGGCTTTGATCTTGCTGGCCATCAATGAGCCACTGTCGGCCATTAATGATGGCCGGCACCCCCCTGTCTCAGCTGGTTTTCCTCCAGATCTTTTAAGCCAGGTGGTTTTTTGATTGCTCCCCTCCATACACGTGTATGGAGGGACGAAGGCCTTGCAAAGCTTCTTGAAGAAGCTTTGGCTTTTCATTCCTCTATATAAGGAAGAGGCTTCTTCCTTAGATAGGGTTCTGAACTTTTGAAGAGGAAAAACTCCCTTTCTCTCTATATTGCTTGAGTTTAGTGCTTAGAAATTGGATTTCCTCGCACTTTTACACTACAACACATACAGACACACCACCACCATTGAACCAAGCTTCTTGGGAGGTCTTCTTGAGGTCTGAAAGTGAGTTTCCACCCCCTGAAATTGCTGGTTTCGAAGAGGGTGGTGAGCATTTCTCCCATTTTTGCACTTTTTTTGCACCTTGCTTTAGCCCTCTTTGCATGTTTATTTAGGCTTTGCTTATAACTGAAAAAAGTCTTGTTTTTTTGTGCTTTTTAAGTTTGTTTAAGGTCATTTTGCTGTTTGGGGTGTGTAGCTCCCTTGCATGCTTTGTTTGGCTTTGTTTTTAGCCATGTCTTGAGGTCTCTGAGCTAGCCTTGGTTTAGCCTTCCTACCACTGAAATCCAGTGGGATTTTGGTGGTAGAGGTGTGGTTTTGAGGTCCTAAATCAGGGGGGGGGGTAGTCCCCTCTCTTTGTGTTCCTCTTTGCTTGTATTTTTGGCCTTCCAAAGGACCATCCCTCTATGCATTTTTGAGGCTTAGTCCAGGCCTATTCTTGTGACTTTTAGGACCTGCCTTGGCCCTGTCCGTGGCTGGTTTGGTCATATTCTACTTGCTTCTAGCATGTGTAGTGCAACTCCATTCATAGCTCATCATAGTAGCATGTGTGCTTAGCTTGTGTTGAGTCCATTTCAGTAGGTTTTTGGTGATGTTTTACCATGCCATGAATCTATTTTGAGTTGGTTTTGTCACTCCATGCTTGCATAATACACTTGTAGTGTAATTTTGCTCCCTAGCCATAGCTTGTTTCATTTTTTAGCCTATCTTCCTAACATGTGCTAGCTTAACTTTGGCCTGCAATAGTCCGTATTTTGCTGTGATTAAGCTCTATTTTGAGGTGTTAAGGTAGCTTGTGCATTGCTTTGCATGGTTGTGGTTTAAATGCTTAGAATGGCCTAAAGGAGAGCATGCTTTTCTAGTTTGTTTTCACTATTTTCCAGCATGTTTTAGGCCCTAAATTAACATGTAGAAACTCTGTTTTGGGCTGGATAAAACTATCATGCATTGCATTACATAGTTGTAGTTCATGTGCTTCAAGAGTCCATTGTTTGGGCATATCATTTGAGCTTGTTTTGGTGTATGATCATGGCATTTTCAGCGTCAATATGGCATGTAGGGTGAATGTTTTGAGGTGTTTGAGACCTGCAAGCATGGTATCATATAGCTCTAGTTTATGTGCTTCATTGGCCTCTTGCATGAACATGCTTAATCAGCTTGTTTTGGCCTTGCTTCCTTGCACTTTGGCCACTGTTTTGGGATGGGCTGAGGTCTGCCCTTTTATGGTTTAAGCCCACCAATGCATATTTGACATGTTGCATTACATTGGTCGAATGCTTGCATCATATCACGTTTGCACGTTTGCACATCATTTAGCTAGTTGCATTGTGTATCCTTGTTGCATACTAAGTGTGTTTGCGTTACGTTAGCTTAGTTTGCACACTCGCATGCTTAGTTGCATAGCATTTGGCATGCCTTGCATATTTGAGCCTCATATTGCATATTTGAGCTACATAAAGCATACATGCATTGCATTGCTTGGATTAAGTATTAATCCGAGCACGTGGAACGAGGGGCGTTACATACTTCAAGTGATAGAACGTGTCTCAATTCTCGGTCGCTGAAGCTCTTGATGATTCATGATAAAGTTCTAGGCTTTACTTGTTTTATTTGTGCATTCTTTTTCATATTGATTTGCACAAGTTGGATCCTTGGCCATCATGCATCGGGATGCGTGATTGATGGTCGTGGATCCGACTAGGCCTTTCCCTTGATGTTTTGAGGTGATTTGGAGTGCCATGATGCGTACATGTCCTTGGGAAACCCTCTCATTCCTCTATTTTGTGCTTCGTTGCAGTTTGGTGTCACAGCACACCAGTGGCCGGCAGCCTGCCATTGATGGCCGGCAATGGACCATCTTTGGCTGGCAGATCTCCTTTCCTGGCCGGCAGGCCACTGGTGACTTCCCCTGCAGTGTTTTGGTAAGGTCCAGCAAGAAGCACTGGAAGACACCCTGCAAATAGAGCCTCTAAAGAGCAACCAGAAGGCCTTCCAAAGCAAGGAACCGAGGCGAGCATGCATGCCTCCCTTCTTCAAACAGAGCTGGAATAGCACCGTTTACTGCTTTCCCTTATTTGTTTGTTGTCTTTCATTTATTAGTTAATTGATTCGTTAATTAATTAAGTTGTGTAATAATTAGTTGTAGCTAGTTATTCAATTTGGTTCTGTAATAATTAATTAGCTTATGAGTTAGTTAATTAGGTGGCTTGTAGTATTTATTCGGACCCTCCGAGCGAGGGCACAATTGTAATAAGTGTGTGTGCGTGTGATGCATGTCTTCCAACCCCATGTCTTTCTCCCTTTTACTTACTTGCTTTCGTTGGTTAGTTTTAGGTCATTTTTCAATTAGCATACTTATGCTCGCAAGTTTGCATCATTCATCTGTCTTGCATGCACCAGGCTCGGCGCATCATACTAACTGCATTGTATTACAATTCCGAGTTGAATACTTGTTAGTTGTAGCATTTCACATGCCATTGTAGAATAACCGAGCCCATAGTTGCATTTTCATGTGTTGCATTAGGCGTTTCTGTATAGTTAGGATCATTCATGGATTTCTAACATAAATTTTGTTTTGGCTTGGAGTACTCGTTAAGTTTTATGCTTTGGCATCCTTGCATGCGTGTGAGTGACTGCCATGATAGCATGCTTACCATGAGACTATTTGCTTATGTGACATACCTGCCTGAATGCCTGTGGGTGAAGGTTGGATTATCTAAGTTGGAATAATGCATTAACTATGAGTTTTAAGCCCACTAGATAGTGGCAAAACCATGTTTTCTACGCCCACCCGAGGGTGGCAAAATCTGCATTTTAAGCCTACTTACGAGTAGCAAACCGCTTTAAAAAACAAACATGAGATGTTTTGTTCCAAATCAGGCGATCCGGTCTATATTTTTATGCTGTGCGCATCACATAGTAAATCTAGGCTAATAACCGGAATAAGAACGTATAATGTTTTCAAAACTAGATATCATGGTTTGTAGAGGCCGATCTTTGATCGGGCGAGCGGGGGTGCTCACGAAGTGACCTTCCCCAATCGTACCCAAGTTCCCGAGCCGAGGCAACTTTGGTGATGACGGACACGTGGCCTTAGGCAACGAGTCAGGGTTTCCTAAATTTCCCAAAATAAAATATTTAGGTGGCGACTCTGTATCTGGCAAAGTAGTCCATGTTTGGCACTTCTTTCAAAAAAATCTGTTTTCAAAAACGATTTGCCGGATTTGGACTCTTTGATGATTCATCAGTCTTGCATTGCACTCTGCGAGATTAGATACAGGACCGTGACTTTGAGTCCTGAACTGTAGTGAGCCCAATGAACAAAACAGGACGGGATCTCCCTCCCGGGACGTTCAGGGACGTCTACAGTTTCTGGCGACTCTGTTGGGGAGTTAGAGAACTTGACTCAAACTCATGATATCTTGTTCTGAATACACTTATGTGTCTCTTTGCATTGCATTTGCATTGGTGCACCTAGGACACCGTGTTTGCCGTATGCTATTCCGGAACGGTTTGTCGGAGGCTCACTTCGAGAAGCGTGCCATAAGGCTGACCGGTTGCGGGCTCTGCCACGACGGGAACACAAACCCCGGTTTTACCGGGGCACCCTTTTTGACCATTCGACCTAGTGCATATTCAGAATCCATAGTGACCATTCGAAACTAGGACAGGTTGCTTACCCGTTTATAGGTTGTTTGAGACCGCTGCGTGCGTAGTGAAACCGTAGCTCTTGACAAAATAGGACAGGGAAACCTTACCCCAACATAGGGGTGTTTTGGCTCTCACTTGTTTGTTATGTGCTTTTAGAGTGTGTCTCTATACGAATGCATGTATCAGTTTACAAGTTTGGGCATCAGGTCTGCGGGCGCCATTTCAGTATTTTGAGTGTCAGGCCTGCAGGCACCAATTCAATATTTTGGGTATCAGGCCTGCGGGCACCATTTCAGTATTTTCGAAATCAGTTATCTGCGAGTATCAGATTCAGCTTCAGGGACAGTGATTTGGGAATAATGATCAGTCTTTGAGAATGGTGTATCAATTGCGTGTTAAATATACCCGACTGTGTGTTGTGTTTATTTACGCTGTTATGCTGTCTGTTTGTCTGCTCGTTTATTTCTCTTTTTGTTGGGTAGTTTAGCACAATTGTTTCAGACCAAGCAGATATTCCCCAAGCACTCTGGACAAGAGGTCGTCGACTCAATCGATCTGAGGATCTGGTCGATGGACAACCAATGTTCCACTCTCTACCCCCAGTTATCAGACGGAGGTCAAGAAGACGCAGTGTATCTGAGTAGAGGTTGCCAGAGCAGTGGATTACTCCATCAGTGGACAGTCGGACTGAGATCTCAATTGTTGCTATAGAGGTAGACCTGCCAATAGTTCAGACAGATCAGGGCAGTATGGCGGTACCGACAGGAGTTGAAGAAATGATGCGCCAGATGCAGGAGACCATGAGAGCCATGCAGTAGGACGCTATTCGCTGGGATGAGTTTGCCAAACAACAAGCCGAGATCATGGCCCAACAGGCAAAATTAATTGCCAGGTTGCAACAACAAACCAGGGCATCTGCTTCGCACCCAGCTCCTTCCCCACCAGGAATCCCGGCACCCGGGGAGGCACCAAATGTCCAGGCAGATACGGACATACCAACGGGACTAGCTCTGTCACGACCCGAACCCGCCCCCGTGGGTTAAGGACGTAACCGGCCAGTAATCATGAGATTACCTACGGCCTCATACTGTTCTAAACGTATTCTAACAGAGTTAAATTTTAAAAAATTAATCATGTAATTTTTATTAATTTTACATAATTTTATCATTGATAGATAAAAATAATTTTTAAAAAATTTAAAATATTTTTTTGACATTTATTTTTGTTAAATTAGTTTATATTTTATCAAATTGACGATTTTACTCTTGAAAAATCTAATGATATTTTCAATTGTCTTTATTTAGAACAAGATTAAAAATTCAGAGTCATATGTGTCACAATTAAAAAACTAAGGACCAAAATGACACAAGTCCCAAATTATAGGGACTATTAGTGTAATTAACCATCTAATTTAGCCTGTGTTTGGCAAGGGCTTTTTCAAGCTTTTTTTGGCTATTTTAGCCACAAAAAACAAAATAGGCTATTTTAGCCATAACAAACAAAACATCACATCCAACCTATAATCATTACATTCTTCTCTCACAAAAAAAGTCAAAAAGGTCAAAAAGCCAAAAAGCCCTTCCCAAACCAAGCTTTTTAGCCCAGGCTAAAATAGTCAAAAAAGCTAAAAAGCTAAAAAGTCAACCCACTTCCCAAACGGAGGCTTATCGTTTATTTTATTTTATTTTTTATATTTCAATACCGGTTGAAAAAATCTTACTGATAAAATGCGCCGGGGTTACGGTAGATGTCGCCGGCGAGTTCGTCACCGTGGTCGCGGACATTTGATGAGAGCTTTCCACTCGACGCCGCCTTCCGAATCGCAGCTCTTGCCCGCGCTAGTCCTTGCTCCGATCCTCGCACTTCTTCTCTCTGCAATGTGAAATCAATTGATCAGAAAAAGAAAAAAAACATTTGGAAGATATTCACGTAGCAGTTTCTCAATCATTCGGCTGAAAATCATTGGATATACAATGAACTATCAGCTTCTCAGTTAATCCATTAATTACTCACTCTGCAACCTCACAATCAGATCCACAGAAACAGATTAAATACACTTGATGTACGTAACATTGATGAATTCAGAGATAGTGAATGAATACTTACAATGACAGTTCGGTTTCTGAAACGACTGTTAACGGAGAAACCAGTAGTAGCATTGGATCGTTCAGAGGAAACAGCTCGGAACTCATTGGAAGCTCCAGTAATCTTGGTCTGCAATAGGACAATCGGCACTGTGAATTCGGATTTCCAAGTATCGAAGCACATGAGCGAACTCAAGTCGCCTGAGATTATGAAAACCAGGACGATTGATAGCACAAACACCGAAGCAATCACAGAAGCAGAGACTCCATAACTCGTCGTCATCATCTCAAAATTCTCTCTCTCTAACTACTTTCTCTCTCTACAGCGAGCGCGAGATTTCTCTTTCTCCTCCTCTCTGACTGTTGAAATTTATGGCGGAGAAAAGGCTGTAGGCGTGACAATATGAAATGAGATTGAAAATTACGATTTTCACCCTATATATGTTACCCTTATTATGTAAATAAAATGAAATGAAAATGGTGTGTAATAGTTGTTCAACTGCAAATTACCAGCCACTAATTCTTGGATTTTGAGAGATTTTTTTCTATATATGGTTTTTTTTTCCTATCAAAATGGATATACAGGTAGGTTACTCTAACATAGACTCAGGGAGTATTGTCCCTTAGCATCTGCAACATATCTACAGAAAATCTTACCGCACTTACGTCAAGGCCGAAACTTAGGCCACCCGCATGCTCAACATATCTACAGAAAATCTTACTGCACTTACGTCAAGGCCGAAACTTAGGCCACCCGCATGCTCCAGACGCTAAAGCGTATGTTTAACCCCAACAAGGGGTTATGGAGACTCGAACCTATGTCTTGAGCGAGGGATTCAAAAGTCTTATCCACTGAACCAATCCTCTGTTGGTCTCTAAATATGTGATTAGTGTATAGGTCCAGGACAAACGTAATAAGTTGAACAAGTAATATTTATCAGATCGATTTAATTTTTTTTAGACGAAATACACGTAATGTTCAACAAAATAAAGTGTTCAAATAATTGAAACAAGATTTATAATGAATCTCACAAACCCAAATAACGTCCTTTAATTCGAATCCTCCTCATTTAATAAAAAATATAACTACATATATATAAATACAAAGTTATAAGATATTTATATAATCTAATCTGTACTCAATAATTTCTTTTAATTGACAAAAATGCCCCCTAGTGGGACGATTCAACTTATTTTCCTTAAAAAATAAAGGAAAAAGAAAAAGAAAAACAGGTTTGCAAGTCCAACAATTTCACCATTTGGCCCGAACTTTAGGGAATTCTATTTAAACTCAAAATATATCTAATATGTCCAATTTAAATTTATAAATTTTAATTTTTATTATATCCTAATATGAATTTATTAATAAAAACAACACATATTAAATCTTAAAATAATTTTTTTTTCTTCTTATGGTACACCATAATCAGTTATTTCTATTTAAATCTCTATATGTTCTTTCCTAAGAGATCAAAGTTATTTCTTCTTTTTATTCTTCCTTCCTCCAAAACTCTAATCCACCCTACCAAAACTCACCATCATCATCAATATCATTGTTTTTTATTATTTTGAAACCCTAAACCTTAGAAGAAAGTTTGAACAAAATCAAATAATGGAAGAAGGTAAAAAATCAAAATAGTTTTTTGAAGCAACTCATAAAAAATGAGGTAAGTATTCATATAAAGGGATTTCACAATTTTTGTATGGCACCATCAATTATTTTCTATATCGTTTTTTTTTTTTTGGGGACAAAAATTAAAGGGTCTAGTATATCCTAATATAAATTTATTAATAAAAACAACACATATTAAATCTTAAAATAATTCTTTTTTTCTTCTTATGGTACACCATAATCAGTTATTTCTATTTAAATCTCTATATGTTCTTTCCTAAGAGATCAAAGTTATTTCTTCTTTTTATTCTTCCTTCCTCCAAAACTCTAATCCACCCTACCAAAACTCACCATCATCATCAATATCATTGTTTTTTATTATTTTGAAACCCTAAACCTTAGAAGAAAGCTTGAACAAAATCAAATAATGGAAGAAGGTAAAAATCAAAATAGTTTTTTGAAGCAACTCATAAAAAATGAGGTAAGTATTCATATAGAGGGATTTCACAATTTTTGTATGGCACCATCAATTATTTTCTATATCGTTTTTTTTTTTTTGGGGACAAAAATTAAAGGGTCTAATTAAAAATTTTGTATATTTTATTTATAAAAAATACTAAATCGATTAGATAATTGTAATTTATTTAATTTATTATGTTTTTTACTAAAAAAATAGATGATAGTTTGTGTTTTTAAAAATAAATCATATATTTTTTTGATGAAAAGCAAAATAAATTGAACAAATTATAATTATCGGATTGAATTATTTTTTTTTTTGTGCGTGTGTGTGTATTGAAAAGTTTTATAATGCTTATATAAAAGTTTGATTTTTTTCTGTATTTATAATGCTTATGTGCTTATAAGTTTGGTTTTTTTTCTGTATTTGAGAATTATTTTCTATATTGAAAAGTTTTTGAAATAATTTAATTTTTTTATTATTTATTATTTGGGTTTACCCTGGGGGTAATTTGGAAAAAATAATATGGTGTAATGAGAGTAAAATAAAATTTTAAATAATTAAACAAGATATACTTAGAAATTAGGAGTACTTAATAATTTTTTGAGTGTAAATAGAATCCCCCGTACTTTAGCATTACACACTCACTCGGAAGTTGCTATAAATACGTACAAAATAATCCACAAACCATACTTCTAAAGATCTATTCATATAAACACTATAAGAAATTGCACTTTTGGCGATAAAATTTTTAGTTGCCAAAAGTCAAATTTTAGTCGCCAAAAAGATTTCCCGACTAAATAGTTTGGTCGTCGGCTTGGTCATGGGAAGATTGTCGGGGAAGGTATTGGCGACTAAAAAATATATAGTCACCGAAAGTCTTAAATTGGCGACTAAAAAATTAGTCGCCAAAAGGAAAGATATTGGCGACTAATTTTTTTTAATCGCCAAAAGTTGGTAATTGGCGACTAAAAATTTAGTCGCCCAAAGTTTCCAATAAATGTGCTTTTTTGTTTTAGCGACAAAAATATTTAGTCGCTAAAAAAGTCACAATCCTTTTTGGCTACCAATTTTTTAATCGCTAAAATTACGGTGCTCCTTTTAGGCTACTAATTTTTTTGTTGCAAAAAACTTTCATTTTTTTTGGCTACTAACTATTTTGTCGCCAACAAATTCCTTTCTTATTTTTTGGCTACTAAATGTTTAGTCGCTAAAAGCTCTATTTATTAATTTTTGTAAAATGCATAAATTAAATATTTTTCATTAATTTCTAAATTATATGCATTCTATTATTGATGCAACCTATAACCTATAGATATATAGAATAATACATTTGATGATACAGCGTGTTCCAGATGAAACGGGTCGGACTGATCCACGCTTCTCAAACTGGAGCCTGAGGTACCAAGCCCATGGAGAGACCTGCACAAGAGTTCAACGGGGAACTGGGAGTCCCCCAGCGAACCCTCCGACGAGCAAGTTAGAAAGAGAGATGGAGTGTAGAGATAGATTAGTGATAGAAAGCTTAACCTTCTTCTTGTGTTCGACGTCTACTTATATCATCTGGTAATCATTTCGTTGTCCCTTCCGACCTGTCATCTTGGCCGAAAGTCTATGCTCTAGCCTGCCTTGTTCATGGTGAGGCCATTCTGTCTCGACGGGGAGGGGTTATCGCAATAAATGCTGTAAGGGACTTCATTAATGGCTGATGTGCAGTGCAATAACTTTGTAGGATCTTTGTCTACTTATGTGGCTTGTCCTTCTCTTGCCACGTGTTTAGATGTCATTGGCCCTTAATGCCATGTTGAGCTCTAGTACGTTGGGCTTTAGTATTTGAATTATGTATTGGGCCCTAAGTGGGGGGCTATATCCTCTGTGGGCTTACCTGTGTCAGTAGTCCCCCATTCCCAAGTGCAGCTTTAGTCCAACGAAGAGAATAAAGAAGGAAACAATAGTTGTGAGAGACCGGCGGAGCGAAGACCGACCGAAGGGTGGGGCCGACGGCGATGGATGGCCAAGTAGAAGCCGACCGCGAAAGGTGACCGAGTGGAAGGACCGACCATGAGGAGGGCCGATCGCAAAGTGAGGCCGAGAGGAGGGCCGACCACGAAGGGTGATCGAGTGGAGGGACCGACCATGAAGAGGACCGATCTCGAAGGGTGGCTGAGAGGAGGGACCGACCATGAGGAGGGCCGACCACGAAGGGTGACCGAGTGGAGCGACCAACCATGAAGAGGGCCGACCACGAAAGGTGATCGAGTGGAGGGACAGACCATGAGGAGGGCCGACCGTGAAGGGTGGCCGTGAGGAGGGACCGACCATGAGAAGGACCGACCGCAAAGGGTGGCCGAGTGGAGGGACCGACCATGAGGAGGGCCGACCGTGAGGAGGATCGATCGCAAAGGGTGGCCGAATGGAGGGACCGACCATGAGGAGGGACCGACCGTGAGGAGGACCGACCGCAAAGGGTGGCCGAGTGGAGGGACCGACCATGAGGAGGGCCGACCGCGAAGGGTTGCCGAGAGGAGGGGCAAGTAGCAGTGTGCGGGGCTCGAGGAGTGGCAAGGCACGTGGTGATTTGAAGTGGAAAAGACAGGGTAGGAGAAGAGGGCAGTGGATCGTGGTCGTACACGTGGCGGAATCCCGTGATGGGGGGAGGTTAGGCGTTAGGCAAGAAACGAAAGGGTAGGTTAATATAGGGTGTTGAAAAGGCGGTTTTGGCGGATTTTTTTGAAAATTTTCAAGCTGACAAAATTTAATCGTGACCCTTGGAATACAGACAAGTCTTGGGCTTTTGGTATTATTCGCTTTACCTACCTTTTTGCAAAAAATCAAAACATTCCAAGAGTAAACTCCTTTGTGTCGAGTGATACACCTTTGCAACATTTTGTGAACTACCTTGTACCAGCATCTGAAGCGATACGCAGGAATACCAGAGAGATGGCTTGAGAGGAAGTGTCCAACGTGAGACTAGATGACTTGGGGGACGACGACGTGGTGGACCTGGCGGAGCAATACAAGACGGAGAAGCGAGCACGGAGTGAGAGGGAGACGGCAGGGCGACCCCGCTCGTCGACGCTGATAGCGGCTGCGAAGCCAATTAGTCTGGTTGAGCCAGATCACTGGCACACGAAAGCTGACAAGTCGACCGTTACCACGGAGGAGTTGGAGGGTATGCATAAGAAATATCAGTTTCTTGCGAAAATAGAGTTAAAGCTGCTGACATCGAAGGAGAGGCCATCCGACGCCCGACCGGGGGAGTTTGCCCTTTACGAGGAGGCGTTGAAGGGGGGGTTGAGGTTGTCGCTTCCGAAGGTGGTAGTGGATGTGCTAAACCAGTTGGAGGTGGCGCTGGGTCAACTAATGCCCAACGTGTGGAAGATCTTACTGGCCTGTGCAAGCGTGTGGCCGCGGACGAATGAGGGGGCTGCAATGACAATGGACGAGTTTTTTGCATGTTACAAAGCTTCGGGCCAGCAAGAGACTTGGGTCACGTTACAAGCGGCGGCAGGGAAAGGGCTGGTGGCGGGATTGCCGTCGTCAATTAAGGGGTGGAGGCCGCGGTGGTACTATGTGTCCGCCAACGGGGAAGTAAGAGTGCACACTGTGTGGAGGGTGCCAACCAAATCGGTGGAGCCAAGGTTGGAGGCAGCTATCATGACCCAAACCCGCCTCTATAGGTTTAGCACCGTAACCGACCAGTAATCCGTGGATTACCAAAGGCCTCTGAACAGATTTATAAATAATAAGGGGCTGCAGAAGCAATAATATAAAATAGACAAGGTCCAATGAGCTGTGATAACGTACATGGGACATAACATTTCAAAACTTATTTATATATACATAAACATGCCAGTCCAGATACACAATATCTACAAGGTATCTACAGAATGTACTTCCCAAGACTTGACTTTACAAGACTAGCATGAATACAAAAACAGCCATGACATTAGGCTTCGTTCGGAACCTCTTCGGGAGGCACAACGGTTGACTGACAAAACAAAACAGGAGGCCGTCAACTCTGGCCCTGGTCATGTGCCGGCTCATCTACACACATAATATAAACTGTGAGCGGAAGCCCAGTGAATAATAATAGAGTAAAGGGTTTCAATGAATGAGTTCGTACAGATTTAGAAATCATAATTCAGTTTCATGTCAAAATCATAGTTTATCCAACTCGTATACAGACAGAAATCATAAGTCATAATTAAGTTTACGTGATACATCCATTAGCATTAATAGAACAGAACAGAACAGAACGTATACACGTGAGGTTACGAATAACCAGTTCCATTAGGAACCTCCGGATCTGGGTAACAGAACAGAAGCTGAGCCCCCATGACAGGGCCTCCGGTACGGGTAATAGAGTGCAGACAGAAATAAGTTCCATAAAGGAACCTCCGATACCGGGTAACAGCTAACAGATATCACATGATGCTAAGGATGTCACGAATACATATCAGAAATTAAACAATCATTCATTGTATAGAACATATCATTTCGGAAAACAGATCTTGTTTTATCACATAGAAAGTAGATACAGTTTGAACATAACTTTACTAAATTATTACTCACAGTTGACCTTGAAACAGACAGACGGAGAAGATTGATCACACGACACGCGGCATATGACCTACATAACACATAACGGACACACACTTGAAACACACATTCTAATTGCACAAAACTTACGTCGTTGGTTCTTAATGTGTTTCTAACCTTAAATCCTCACTATAGAGTCTTAAACATGGCCTAGGAATGCCTAGGATGGAATGAGGATGCAAAGATGTCTTGGAAAACATTTTTCAAAACTTGCTGAATACAGGGGTCTCGCTCGAGCGTAGCTTCCTTCGCTCGAGCGAGCTTGTCAAAACAGAGGGGTCGCTCGAGAGTAGACTCCTTCGCTCGAGCAGTCTGTAAAAAATGCAAAAGTACTGGTTGTTGAAATTTTATGCTCGATACCCGCTCGATGCTCGCTCGAGCGTGAGACACAGCTCTTCGCTCGAGCGTAGGTCTCGTCGCTCGAGCGTGCGTCTGCGTGCACCAAAAACCTGAGAGCTTGCAATTTATGCTCGAGCCACCCTTCCTTCGCTCGAGCGGAGCTCTGAACAAATGATGGTCGCTCGAGCGAGGAAGCCAAATTCTGGAATTTCCAGATTTGCCTCCCAAGCTCAAACCAAGCATTCAACACCTCAAAACTCGACCTCTTGGGCCCATTTTCTGGAAAACACTTGTAAACTCATAGTATAAGATGTTTCAAAGATCAATTTGTAAAATCAAAGCCTAAAGGTGAGTCAATTAAACATAATTTCAAATAAAATATCAAGAACATAACTTAAATGTAACATGCATGAATTCTCATGACTTCTAATGCTCCAAAACATGATCCAAAGCAAGATTAAGGTCAAGAATAGGATGAATTCATGGACTATAACAAAAATGTGGACATGCATGTGGAAATTCATGAAGAACAACTCCAAAATCCAAGAATATGTGCATGCATGCATGAATTCACCTCAAATCCAACTCTTTAAACCAATTCTAGACTTTAAACTCTAGTCTTCCATGAACCATGCAAAAATTAATCTTAAATTCAAAATTGAAAGAGAAATCTCCTACCTTAAGTCTTGAATTCCAAGTCTAGGAGCTCAAATTTGCAAAGCCTCTTCAATTCTCCTAAGTTCCAAGCCAATTCTCTAGATGAATTCTATTTTCTCATAACTCCCTCTCTCTAGTCGATTTTGAGTCTAAGAAAGAATGACTGAGATATGTATCAAAAGCTCCTAATTAAGATTGAACAAAGTGGCCCACTAAGGGGCAAAAATGTAGTTACTTGCATTCAACTAACCTATGTTTAGCCTAGCTTTAATCCAATTTAATCATACCTAATCAAATTTTAACTAAATTTACCATAAAATCACATTAATTCTAATTAACACAAAATCGGATTCGGCCGCCGATAAGGCCTTCAATTTGCAGTTTAAAACATAAACCATGAACAGATCATTTTATGGAAAACAGATAAAAACACAAAGATAATGCCATACATATGCAAATTAATTCCGGATTCCTTCTAAATTACTGTTAGGCATAAATAATCATGGTTTAGCATTAATCGGAGGTCGGGGTTATTACAGCATCGGCAGAGGAGAGGGTGAAGAAGGTAAAAGCATGGAGGGAGAAGGAGGGCGTCAAGTGGAACGACCTCATTCAGCCCTCACCCTTGTTTGCCTCAAGACTGGGTCCTCAGCCGACCGACGGAGATCTGGGACCAACGGAACTAAAGGCGAGGAGGAAGGCGCAAGAGGCGGAGGATAAGACAATTTTTGCCAAGGCCAATAAATTCAAATAAGCATAGTTGGGCCGTTTGCCAAAATCAATCGCGAGGAAAAGAATCTGACCGCACCCCAAGCCGCTAGGGGAAAAAGACTTTGGCGGTTTTGAGCCACCACCTCCCCTAGTCGATCCATTGAAGGAAAGGGGTAACAAGGAGGTGGAGGCTATGTTGAAGAAGAAGAGAGTAAGGGAGAATGAGGAGGGGCTAGCCTTGAAGAGGATGAAGGAGGTGATGGCAGAGGAGACCTCCGATGTGGGGTTGGCGGAAGCAGAGAAGGGGGTAGAGAGTGAGGCGACTGGCCTTGAAAAATAAGTGGAAGGTGGGGCGACTGGCCTTGAAGAGGGGGTACAGAAACAGCCCAAGGGGGGTCCTACGCCTTAAGGAGAAGGAGAGAGGGCCAGGTTGAAAACCGCCATTTACCACGTTCCAGCAGTATCTGAGCGATTGGAGGGAGAAGGAGGCGAAACCAGGACTGCTGCCGATCAGCTTTTGGGAATAGTGGAGGACACGGCCGTGCGTTCGCTGGCGAGCTTCATAGAGGCTGAACTGCTAAGGGGGTTGTGCTCAGCCCAGATGGAGGCGACGGCCTTAGCAGGTGCCTTACTGAAGAAAGCGGTGTTCGCTAAAGGTGAAGTTGAGCCACTGAAAACAAAGTTGGAGGAGGTGAAGGCCCGGCTTGAAAATTTAATGAAGGAGACCGGAGGTGGAGGAAGGCTGCGCGGAGCACGTGCATAAGGGGGCTGGAGTATTCCCAAAACGCCAAGAAGATGAAGGTGTTGGCGATGGTGCAGGGCTATTCAGCCGACCGTGCCAATGCTGATCTACTCGCGACCAAGTTAGAGCTGGAGATGGAACGCCGCAAGGTGGTGTCGCTCGAGTTCCAACTGGATAGCGAGTAGAAGAAGCTGGAAGAGGCCCAGAAAGCTTGCATCGTCGCCAACGAAAGGTGGGACGAGGCCATGGTCTGCAATGAAGACCTGCGTGCTCAGTCGATCAAAGAAAAGGAAGAAGCAGATCTGAAGATTGCTGAGTTGGAGCGGGTACTGGTGGACGAGAGGGCCAAGCCAGTGGCTGAGAATGCAGGGCTAAAGAAAGCCTTGGAGGAGGAGAAGACCAAGTTGGCGTCTGAGAGGGCGGCGTACCCCGACCTGTGTGTTGTAGCAGTAGAGCAGTTCAAGGGGTCCGCTGACTTCCAGATGGCCATTGATGCCGTAATCGCCAGCAGCTTGGCGAGAGAGGGGGATAGAGGGGTTGGCCCGTCGAGAGCGACCGCTGGAAGTAGGAGCGAAGAGGAAGTGATCCAGAGCTTCCAACGGTCGGACTTCTACAAACATGAGATAGCTGAGTTCTGGGATAGCGGTTGGAAGATGTTTAAACGTAAAGCAGAAGAGCTGTTCCCAGACTTGGACTTCAGCAATGTTAGAATAGACGAAGACGACGTGGCCCAGACCCCCCTAGATGAAGGGATTGACAGAGAAGACCTTGCTTCGAGCGAGGATAAATGACTGATGTAAAATTTGTGCATGTTGTTTGCAAATAAAATTTTTGTTCTTGTTGTTCTTGTTATTTTTTGATTGTGTAATTTCTGTAGAAAGTTGTATGTAAGGCACAAGTTTTGGAATAAAACAAATCTTTTGTATCATTGTTGCCCTTATTTCTTCTGAGCTGTAAATTTGGAAGTAATTCAACGAAAAATGGGTATGAAATTTAGACTTTTGTGCAGATTAGCCTAACTTGTGAGAGAGCCATGATGCCAAAATCATTAAAAAATGGGGGTACACGAAAATGTGAAAAAATGAAAGATGTAAGACTGATTTAGACAACGACGAACCTAAATTTTAACCATGTGGAAAATGTGAGATTAAAAATATAGACAATGCATAAATGGGTTGGATTTTGACTAAGTATGGCCACCATGCTATAATATTAAATCATTAAAATTAAGTAACTCAGTCTAGCCGAGCTCTTCGTGCTCAATTTGGCTGAGGCTTTAAGTAACTGAGTTTGGCCAAGTCCTTCGTACTCAGTCTGGCTGAGCTCTTCGTGCTCAGTCTGGCTGAGGCTTTAAGTAACTCACTTTGGCCGAGCCCTTCGTGTCCAATCTAGCTGAGGCTTTAAGTAACTCAGTTTGGCCGAGTCCTTCGTGCTTAGTCTGGCTGAGGCTTTAAGTAACTCAGTTTGGCTGAGTCTTTCGTGCTCAGTCTGGCTGAGGCTTTAAGTAACTCAGTCTGGCTGAGCTCTTAGTGCACAGTCTGGCTGAGGCTTTAAGTACCTTAGTCCGGCCGAGCTCTTCGTGCTTAGTTTGGCTGAGGCTTTAAGTAACTCAGTCTGGCCGAGCTCTTCGTGCTCAGTCTGGCTGAGGCTTTAAGTAACTCAGTCTGGCCGAGCTCTTCGTGCTCAGTCTGGCTAAGGCTTAAAGTAACTCAATCTGGCCGAGTCCTTCGTGCTCAGTCTGGCTGAGGCTTTAAGCATGGTGTTATTTGAAATACTATGCAGATAACTGAGGTATAAGATTGTTGTCATTTAAAGTGAAGTCCATTGATCACAAATTTACACCATGTGAGAAAAGAACAAAACCATCCAAGTGCGTAGATTGTCAAAAAGAACATACAACAATTGATCAATACAAAAAATAAGGCTTTATTGAAAATAACGCTTCAAGTGCTCGGCGTTTCACGGATGGGGGAGATCTCGACCTTCCATGTCCTGAAGTCGGTAAGTGCCCGGACGAGGTCTGGCCTTAACAACATAAGGTCCCTCTCACTTGGCTGCCAGCTTGCCCTCAGCTAGATTTTTGGTGGCAAGAGTTGCTTCGCGCAACACAAGGTCCCCCACGGCGAATTCCCTCGGTCGGACTTTGCAGTTGTAGTGCGTTCTCATTTTTTGTTGATATGAGGCCCGCCTGACAGCAGTGGTCTCTCGAAATTCTTCAATTAGGTCCAAGTCTGCCCGACGCAGTTCTTCAGTTAGTTCTAGATTTGGGTGTTGAACCCTCGGGGTAGGCAGACCGATTCCGCTGGGATGACCGCCTCAGCGCTGTATGTTAAGAGAAAGGGGGTCTCCCCAGTGGGGGTTCGGGCGGTAGTGCGGTAGGCCCAGAATACATTTGGTAATTCTTCAGTCCAGAGTCCCTTAGCAGCTTCCAGCTTAGTTTTGATGATCTTCAGAAGAGAACGTTTGGTAACCTCAACTTGGCCATTGGCGTGGGGATGACTTGGGGAAGAGAAACATGGCTGGATTTGAAGTTCTACATAGAATTTCCTGAACTTGGCATTGTCAAATTGTTTGTCGTTGTCGGAGACGATGGCTTGAGGGATGCCGAATCGGCACATGATCGCCTGCTAGATGAATCTGGTTGTGGTCCGCTCGGTAATTGTAGCAAAGGGTTCCGCCTCCACCCATTTAGTGAAGCAATCAATGGCGACGATTGCGAATTTGGTTTGGCCGCGGCCGGTGGGCAATGGGCCAACTAAGTTGATCCCCCATTTGGCGAATAGGTATGGACTGCAGAGTGTGATCAGTTCTGTAGAAGGAGCATGGGGGATGTTGGCAAAGCATTGACACTTATCACATTTAAGCACGAATTCAGTGGCATCTTAATTGAGAGTAGGCCAGAAGTAACCGGTGCGAAGTATCTTGTGGGCTAGTGACCTGGCACCTGAATGATTGCCACATATATCCTCATGGACTTCCCTCATCGCGTAGGCCGCTTGAGCAGGATTGACGCATCGCAGGTATGGGCGTAAAAAGCCACGTTTGTACAAGAGGCCGCTGATGAGAATGTAATTGGACGACCGGCCCCTGACCTTGGCGGCCTGGTGCTTGTCGGCGGGTAGTTCCCTATTTGTCAAAAATAGCAGGATATTTGCCGCCTATAAGATAGGTTCATTTTGGAGGAAGTAGACTTGCTGCTGTGGTAGGGAAATGGCCGAGTAGGCCAGGTATTCAAGGCGAATGCCATGGCTGAGGTTTGACTGGTCGACAGAAGCTAACTGAGCCATTTCATCTACCTTGGAGTTTTCCATCCGAGAGATGTGCTTAATGTGGAAATTATTGAAGAGACGAGCAAGGGGGAGTGCAATATCCCTGTAAGCCCGTATTGTGTCTTCCTTGGCATCGAATTCCCCCGTGATTTGTCCGACAATGAGCTGGGAGTCGCTGAACACTTGGATATGGGTGACACCAATGTCTCTGGCAAGGTGGAGACCTGTGATCAATGCCTCATATTCAGCCTCATTATTGCTCGCGTCGAACAAAAAACGGAGAGCACACTTGAAATAGCCACCCTCGGGGCGGTGAGGATAAGACCAGCCCCACTACCTTCTTTGTGAAACGATCCGTTGACGTTGAGGGTCCAAAAGTGGGGGTCTTCTGCCTCAGTGTGGGATTGCGGGGGCGGGGGAGCCGTGATTGGAGTGGGATTGGTGAATTCCAGGATAAAATCGGCAACAGCCTACCCTTTGATCGTCGTTCGAGGTCAGTAGGAGATGTCAAATTGGCTGAGCTCGACCGACCATTGCATAAGTCTGCCGGGCAGCTTTGGTTGTTGCATTATCTTCTTCAAAGGTTGGTCAGTGAGGACCACGATGGAGTGGGCTTGGAAGTAAGGACGGAGTCGTCTTAAGGCAGTGACTAAGGCCAAGGACATTTTTTCTAGCAATGGGTAGTTCTGTTCTGCGCCTCTGAGAGCCCGGCTAATGTAATAAACTGGCTGCTGTACTGAACCGTCCTCCCTGATGAGGGCTGCATTGACTGCGGTGCTCGATACGGCTAAATGGAGAAAAAAGAACTCACCCGTGAGCGCCTGGGAGAGTAAGGGAGGGTTAGCCATGCACTGCTTCAATTGTTGGAAAGCCTCTTCAGACTCAGTCATCCACTCAAAAGTTTGCCGAAGAACTTTAAAGAAGGGGAGGCACTTATCCGTTGCGCGGGAAATGAAGCGGTGAAGGGCGGCGACTCTGCTAGTAAGCCTCTAAACCTCCTTAACCGTTCTGGGTGACTGCATTTCTATCAAGGCCTTGATCTTTTCGGGGTTAGCTTCGATTCCCCGCTGACTGACCATGAAACCCAAGAACTTCCCAGATCCTACGCTGACGGCGCATTTCTCCGAATTGAGCTTCCTTTGATACTTTTGTAGGGTGCCGAAAGTCTCTCACAGGTCGGCCAGATGATCAGTGGAGAGTTTGCTCTTGACTAGCATGTCATCGACATATACTTCCATGTTTCGGCCTATCTGATGATGAAAGACGGCGTTGACCAACTGTTGGTAAGTGGCTCCAGCATTTTTCAATCCAAATCGTAGGTTCCCCGGTCGGTGATGAAGGAGGTGTGTTCCTGGTCAGACGGGTGCATCAGAATTTGGTTATACCCAGAGAAGGAATCCATCAAGCTAAGCATTTGATGACCGGCCGTGGCGTCAACAAGCAGATCTATGCGAGGAAGGGGATAACTGTCTTTAGGGCAAGCTCGGTCGAGGTCGGAGTAGTCGACACAGAGTCACTATTTGCCGTTGTTTTTACGGACCAGGACCACGTTTGACAGCCATCTGGGGTAGTCCACGTTTGTGATAAATTGTGCCTCAAGGAGCTTATCTACTTTAGAAGTAATAAGAGTATTGCGCTCCGGGTGAAAGATGCGCTGCTTCTGGTGGAAGGGTCGGAAATGGGGCTCAATGCTGAGACGATGGGTGATGAAGGAGGGGTCAATACTTTGCATGTCGGGTGGGTCCAGGCAAATACGTCATTGTGCTTAATCAGGAGGGCCGTTAGGTCGGCCTTGGCCTGAGAGGATAGTTGGCTGTCGATGTTGGCAGTTTATGTCAGGTTGGTGGGATCGTTGAGGACCTCGACAAGCTCTTCCACTAGTTCCCCTCTGACCAGCTCATCCTCGTCTCTGACGTCGAACCCTTCAATGATCATGGCCTCCTTTAGCTGGACCTCTTTAAGTGAAGCGACGTAACATTCTCTCGCCACGGTCTGCTCTCCCCTCACTATGCCCACCCCAAGGTCGGTGGGGAATTTGACGGCAAGATAGAAAGTAGATGTGATAGCTTGGAAAATATTTAGGGCGGTGCGGCCGAGGATGACGTTGTAAGCAGAGGGACAGTCGACGACAAGGAAGGTGAGCAACTTTGTGGTCTGCCGTGGGTATTCTCCGATTGTGATGGGAAGATCGATGGAGCCGATAGAGGTCACTCGATCGCCAGTAAAACCGACCAATGGGGTTTGGAGAGGGGACAGACTTTCTTCCCCGACCTTAAGCTGGCGAAAGACATTTAGGAAAATGATGTCTGAAGAACTGTCGTTGTCAACGAGAACTTGTCTGACTTTGTAATTGGAGAGGAGAGTAGAGATGACAAGGGGGTCGTCATGGGGGTAACAGATGCCTTTGCAGTCGGCCTCCGTAAAGATGATAGGCTCCATCCACTGTTTGGGCTGTTTGGAAGGGCGGTCCAATTTGGCAACTTCTTTGTCCAAGCCCTGCCTTATTTTTCTGAGTTCTGCCCGCTGAGCCAAGCGGGATGGTCCTCCACAAGCAAGCCCGCCAGCAATAACTCTGATCTCTTCAATAGGGGACGAGGTTAACTTGTGCTCGGGATTGTTGTGGAGGGCGATCATGACCTTGGTTAGGTTGTGCGGGCTGTCGAGGAGGGGTGCGGCAGTGGTTGTTTCTGATGGGTTCAGTCCTTTGCCTCTGCTGAGGGCGGGCTTTCGTGAACCGACTGAGACGTCCTTGACATATCAAGCCCTCGACCTGGTCTTTGAGGTTAACACACTCCTCTGTATTATGGCCGTGGTCCTGATGAAAACGATAGTATTTGAACTGGTCTCGTCGATTGGAATGAGACCGTAACGGTTGGGGCCATTTTAGGGGATAATCTCGTTGAATCTGGTTCAAGACTTGTTCCATGGGGGAGTTGAGGGGGGTGTATCGTTCGAACCGGCCGGGCGGTCGGGTTGACATCGACCGGTCGGCTCGGGGTGGTCGGTCGGTATATTGAGGTGTTTGGTGAGTGTACTAGGTGTTTCTGGTTTTTGAGTCCTTTCTCTTCTCTTTAGGGGTTGGGTTTTTGACCGTAGGATCTTGTCGGGCGGCTAGGGAATCTTCGGCATTCATGTATTTTTAGGCTTTGGAAAGTAGGGTTGCCATGGAGGTCAGGGGGTTTTTGGAGAGGGAGAAAAGGAAATCAGATGATCGTAGACCGGCCATGAAAGCTGTGAGAATGACCTTGTCATCATTTTCTGCCACCTGCAAGGCCTCAGTGTTAAAGCGGGTGACGAAGCTGTGCAGCGACTCTCCCTCCGTCTGACGGATGTTAAGGAGTTGAGTTGCCGAACGCCGTTGACGCTGGGCACCAATGAAGTGGCTGAGGAAGGAGTCACTCAGGTGCTGAAAGGTAGAGACAGAGTCCATTGGTAGCTAACTAAACCGTAGTCGGGCTGACCCCTTAAGTGTCACAGGGAAAGCCCGACACATGATTTCATCAGGGAATACATGGAGAATCATGGGGGTCTTGTAGGTCTCCAAGTGATCGACTGGGTCCGTTGTACCATTGAAAGAGTCAATCGAGAGCATTTTAAACTTAGAAGGTAGAGGTTTGTCCTTGATGGAGGCAACAAATGGTGAGTTGGCTGTGGTAGATGGTTTATGCTGTATGTTCTGCATGACTCCCTAGAGCTGGAGCTTCATGGCTCGGAATTCCATGTCTCAGAGTGGAATATGGTCACCACCGGAATGCAGTAGGGGCTAGACACTACTGGCCTCTCCCTCGGGTGTGGGTGCCTGGACCGATGGAGGTGGGACCCGGGGTGGCTGGTTTATATGTAGGGGAGGGGGTCGCAAGCCTTCCAAGTTAGGTAGATGGGGCTGCTGGATAGTATGGCTCGGGGCTCGTTCTTGGTTGGGTAGGATATCTGGAGGTGGTGGAGGGGGCACAAAAAGGTTTCTTTGGAGTAGAGCATTAATCAGTGCTTGGTTTTGCTTGGCCAGGTGGTTAATGCTGTTGGTGAGCTCGGTAAAATACTGCGGTGGGTTGTTTGGATTGGGAGGGTCAGCTTGGTGGTCGGCAACATTGTGGTGAGAAGCCATGGATCTAGTCGTGACCACTCACCTTGGTGGGTGGCAGGAAAGGGTTATTGGGGAAGGGTTTCCGGCGACAATGAGCACAACTGGCGCGCGGAGCAAAAAATTGTTCCCACAGACGGCGCCAACTGATGATATAGCGTGTTCAGATGGAATGGGTCAGACTGATCCACGCTTCCCAAACTGGAGCCTGAGATACTAAGCCCACGGAGAGACCTGCACAAGAGTTCAACGGGGAACTAGGAGTCCCCCAGCGAACCCTCCGACGAGTAAGTTAGAAAGAGAGATGGAGTGTAGAGATAGATTAGTGATAGAAAGCTTAACTTTCTTCTTGTCTTCGACGTCTGTTTATATCCTCTGGTAATCATTTTGTTGTCCCTTCCGACCTGTCATCTTGGCCGAAAGTCTATGCTCTAACTTGCCTTGTTCATGGTGAGGCCGTTCTGTCTCAACGGGGAGAGGTTATCGCAATAAATGCTGTAAAGGGACTTCATTAATGGCTGATGTGCAGTGCAATAACTTTGCAGGATCTTTGTCTGCTTATGTGGCTTGTCCTTCTCTTGCCACGTTTTTAGATGTCATTGGTCCTTAATGCCATGTTGAGCTCCAGCACGTTGGGCTTTAATATTTGAATTATATATTGGGCTCTAAGTGGGGGGCTATATCCTTTGTGGGTTTACCCGTGTTAACATCTATCAATTATCATCCAAATCCATTATCAATAATACTCATTTCATTATCAACTATCTAAAAACTTTAACTTGTAACATCATATTCCAAATATCATATAAATCCACACCAATCAAGTATAATCTATCTAAATTAAATTTTATACACAAAAACATTGAATTTCCAAAATAGAGGGTTGTAGAAAAATAAATGTCTTCCATATACAGAACAAATGCTTTTTGTGCACAAAAAATAAATATTCACAATAGCCCACACAAAAGCAATCTGTAAAAAATAAATAAATAAAATAACCATTAGCACTTTTTCAATAAAATTGACATTTCCAATTGTAACAATTATAAAAAGAAAACTAAATATAATCCATCCTCATTATTGAAGTCGTCAGTATCATGATCATCAAAATTGTGATCGCTCTGCTCATTATCAATCTGCAAGCACGTAGAGCAAACTTCAACAAGCAAACACCCAAAGATATAGGTGTTACATAAAACAAGCAACTTTAGCCTGAAGATTTGGAGTTGTCAGGCGACGGTGACCAACAAGGAGGTGAATCGATGCTCCGGTTGTCGACGAACGCGAGGAGGAGCGACGGTGAGAGATGGAGGGGAGAGGAGTAGCAGAGAGGGAAAGGGAGAGAGACGCCAAAGAGAGAGAGAGAGAGAGGCGTGCTGGTTTTGTTTAGGGTTTGGTTTGGAAACAAAATATATAGAGAGAGGCGATGGATCTGTTTGGGGTTTGGTTTAAACAATATATATATATATATATATGGTACAATTGGCGACCAAAACTCTTTTAGTCGCTAATTAATTTTACAAATCCCTCCAAAATTTAAAATGTCTCCCTCCAAATATTTTAGTTCTTTGGTGACTAAAAAATTTATTAGTCGCTGAAAATAAATTTTTGGCGACCACCAAAATTTTGGTTGCCAAAAATAAAAAGTAAATTTTTATTTTTCATTTGGCGACTAAATGGTTTTAGTAGCCAAAACTCAATATACGGCGACTAAAATTCTTTTTTGTCATTGGAAATAAACTTTTGGCGACCAAAGGTAAAAAATAATATTTTATTTTTCATTCGGCGACTAAATGGTTTTAGTAGCCAAAACTCAATATACAGCAACTAAAATTTCTTTTTTATCGCCAATTCTGGCATTTTTTGGCAACTAATTTTTTTTAGTCGCCAATAACCAATATACCCCAACTAAAAAAATTAGTAGCTAAATATTTTATTTTTGTCGCCTAAAAAAATTTTTGGTCGCCAATTCCATAACTTTTAGTGATTAAATGTTTTTTAATTGTCAATTTTGATCGCCGAAAGTGCATTTTGTTGTAGTGAAATGATGTATTTATTTTCAATTGAGTCGCATAGGTTGTTGCCAGCAATACAAATTTGGAGAGAGTACTTTTATTTTGTTGATATGTTATCACTTCAATGAGAAACCCTAGACGAAAAATATTATCTATGCATAATTTTTCACCAAAATGATATGATAATGATATAACTTTGTAATTAAATTCTATTTAATGGAAGTATTGTTTTAAAATAATAAATCTTAACAGAGCCATATCATTATGTATATATAAGCATCAGGTAGAGTGTTTAGTGCTTAGAATCAAAAAATGATTTAAATAAAGTAACAAATATTTTTGATTATTTACAAGTTTGGAGAGGGATGGTAAACTTTTGTATTTAGATTATTTACATTAACTAGTGGAAACCCGTGTTATGCACGAGATGTGAAAATTTTAATGAAATATGTTTATATAATATAATATAATAAGTTAGATTTTTGTATGTAAATTATGAAGAAAAAAAATTGAAACTTATAATTTAAGTTTCATAGTTTTATCACAATTATGTATCAATTTTTAATTTGTCACAATTTCAATCAAACCATAGACGAAAAATATTATTTATGCATAATTTTTCACCAAAATGATATGATAATGATATAACTTTGTAATTAAATTCTATTTAATGGAAGTATTGTTTTAAAATAATAAATCTTAACAGAGCCATATCATTATGTATATATAAGCATCAGGTAGAGTGTTTAGTGCTTAGAATCAAAAAATGATTTAAATAAAGTAACAAATATTTTTGATTATTTACAAGTTTGGAGAGGGATGGTAAACTTTTGCATTTAGATTATTTACATTAACTAGTGGAAACCGTGTTATGCACGAGATGTGAAAATTTTAATGAAATATGTTTATATAATATAATATAATAAGTGAGATTTTTGTATGTAAATTATGAAGAAAAAAAAATTGAAACCTATAATTTAAGTTTCATAGTTTTATCACAATTATGTATCAATTTTTAATCTGTCACAATTTCAATCATGTAACTTTCAATCTCCTTGCTAGAATTGCAAATTTGGGCGAGTTAAAACCAAGCAACTCAAATCAAGCCCGTAATTTTTTAAAGATTGGACAACATAATTTTTAATTCGGTGAGAACCTATGTAAAATTTAAAAATTTGAATACACTTAAATAGACTTGGGCAAAAACACCAAATAACCTAAGCAATCGAAACAAAATTGTTATATAAATATATAAAGTTATTTGCTAATTTATTTTTTAATGATAAATAAGATTAATTAAAATGTTAATATTAATGAACAAAAGCAAATACTTTTTAGAAAGGGATCATCGAATAAGTTGATATTAAAAAAAATTACATTTTATAATGACATAAAATAATTTAAATATGATTCTTCAAAAATTATTTTTAATTTAAAAAATACAATAAAATATTTTAATATAATAAAATTAAATTTCCTTCAAAATAAAAGTATCTGAATAAATATATATATATATATAAAAAAAAGGTAAGAAGAAAATTTAGAATAGTATTCTCATTTGATTTGAAAATAATTCTAGGTGATCAACAAATTATAACCTATAATCCTCATTTTTTTTAAATAAAAAAAGATATTTCACGAACCATCACTTTTATTGGAAAAATAATATTTATTTCTATTTGTTTTAGAAAAAGTCACTTTTTAGCAATTTGAGCCAATTTTTTTTTTTCATTTTTTATTTTAGTTTTTTTAATTGACAATTGAGATTAAAAAAAAAATTTAACATGATCCACCATATTTTGCAAGTGCTAAAAAAGTTTAGATAAACAATAAGGAAAATGTTTGAAACCTACAAAAAAAAAAAAAAGAAAAGAAAAATATCCACAATTGTACTCACAATAATAGCGGTGTTTGGGAAGCTTTAAGGTAGGCTATTTTAGCCTCAAGTTTGGAAAAAGCCTTTTAGCCTCTACTGTAGCTGACCTATTGATTTACATTATAAAAATAAAATTTAAAAAAATGTAGCTTGGTAGCCTACAAACAGTGGCACTGACGGCCTACCACTGTACTTGGCAGGCTGTCCCATCGGTAGTAAATTACACTTTTGCCCCTTTACATCAATTTTGAAAAAAGTGAGATTAGGGACAATTTGTCATTTCAACCTCAAATATCATTTTAAACACATTTTTCAATACGACAACTTAAATAAAAATTCATCACATCTTCCCAAACACAAAAACTAAAATAGCCTATTAAAATAGCCAAAAAGCCTAAAAAATAGCCAATTCCCAAACACCCACAATGTGATATTATATGTGTTAACTCTTACTTTACTATATACTCAATGACATGGGGCCTAACTCCCTTGCCACATCATTGTAGGTGAAAGTGTGGGTTTGTAGCATTGCTAGAACAACAAATTACCACGTCTAACTCTCATTTTTTTTTTATTATATAAAAAAATAAGTTTCACCAACTATAACTTTTAATATAAAAAAAAAATTAATAGAATCCATTATGTTTGGCAATTGTTAAAAATATCATTCATTTGCTGAATCCATGGCTCGTATAGTAATCTTTTTATTTGCAACGAAGGTATTGTCGTCGCCGATAACCTGTATTTGCGACGGGGGAAGGTTGTAGTAGCAAAAAAAAAAAAACTCATTTTTTTGCCAAAAACCTCCATGTCCATTTTGCTATGCAATGAAAGCTAGGAAGAAAGAGAAATAGAAAATGAGAGAGAAACAAGAGATGATCAGCGAGAGAAAGAGAGAGAGAAAAAGAGATGAATGAGAGAGATATAAAAAAAAAGAGAAGAGAGATAAGCAAGAGAGACAGAGAGAGATGAGAGAGAGAGATAGAGAAGAAAGATGAACGAGAGACAAAGAGAGAGAGACCCATTTCATTTTTTTACTTTTTCCTCTTTTAACAATAATGGGCTCAGAGAAAGAGATAAGTGTGATTGAGAGAAATGAACGATTGAGAGAGAAGAGAGATGAGTGAGAGAGAGAGAGAAAGAGAGATAGATAGAAAGAAGAAAAAAGAGAGAGAAACAAGATGAGCGAGAGATAGACAGAGAGAGAAAGACAGCAAAAAGAGATGAACAAGAGATATAGAGAGAGGAGGAGAGAGAAGAAAGATTAGTAAGAGAGATAGAGAGCAAAGAGAGATGAGAGAGCCAGAGAGAAGAGTGATGAGTGAGAGAGAGGGACACAAAGAGAGGAAAAAAAAGAGAGAAACAAGATGAGAGAGAGAGAGAGCAAAAAGAGATGAACAAGAGATAGAGAAAGAGAGACATAGAGAGAGAGATGAGAAATGAGAGATAAAGAGAGAGAAAAGAGAGATGAGCAAGAGACATAGACAGAGAGAGGCCCATTTTATTTTTTGACTTTTTTCTCGTTCGACAAGTAATTAAGAGAAATGAGAGATGAGTGATTGAAAGAAGAGAGAGAGAGAAAAAAAAAAGAGATCAACAAATCGAGAGGGAGATCGATAAATCGAGAAGAGGGGGGAGAGAGTGAGCAACGTGAGCATAGTATGGGGGAGAGAGAGAAGAGAAACATACAGACAGAAAGATAAAGAGTGATAAGTAAGAGAGAGAAAGAGAAGAGAGATGAGCGAGAGAGAGAGAGAGAGAGAGATAGATAGAGAGAGACAGAGAGACAGGAAGATGAAAAAATGGGTGAAACACTACAAAATTTTCAGCTTTTTGCGATGGCAAAATGCCGTTGCTAATACTTCTAATGTCATCTCATTAAAACAGTCTCGTTTTTTCTTTCTTTTTTTTTTTTTACTGCAGTTCATGTTGTCGCAAAAAACAACTTTATTTGTGACAGCATAGGTTACCGTCGCAAAAAATGCACATTATTTGCGACGGCAATTGTTACCGTTGCGAAAAGTTGTTTTTTTGTGACAAGAAGGGGTATCGTCGCTAAAAATCCATTTATTGGCGACGGCAAGTGGTGCCGTCGCAAATGCTTCCGTGTTATAAAACCCATTTTCTTGTAGTGACTATTGGTTTGTAATATGTGATAGCGTTCTTAATTCTCAGCTTTTGTTATTGTTGCAATTTTCTATTTTTACTGAATTATGTTGAATTTATTATTACCTTGTTAGGTAAAAAAAATTGAAGTTTTGTGTTTCATTGTGTTTTGAGTTGAAGCTTTCAATGGGTTTGATCCTTGATTATGTTTGTCTCAATGGAACAATTTTGAAGATTAAATTTGCCCTGGTCAATATGTGTTATCTGTAATCACTAATGATCTTGAGAATGCAATGATGGTGGAGTACATATTTTCCATTTCTTGTTCAGGAGTTAAATATATCTCACTTCCAACATGCCTGAAAAATAGTGGCCAGTTGAAACAATGTGGCCTTGAAGTTCATTTGTGAGTTTGGGGTTGCTCATGTTTTCTGCTACCAAACGCAACAAATTCATCGCAACACCTCTTCAACTGAAATTATGAACGATAAAGTTTTTAAGAAAACAATTGGGACTTGAGTTCTTATTGGTGTTGCCTATTGAAAATGCAGGAGCCCTGATTGGTGATGCACTGTGTGTTTGTGTGTGTGAAACAAGCCCAATGACTTGTCGTCTGATCTGATGTCTTTTATGTGGGAATTGACCGGAAAGGGTTTGTTATAAGTTGCTAGCTGGTTGTTGCATGACAACCATGGATGGTTATATAATTAGGGCAAGTTACAAGTTTTGTTTATATATATATATATGCTCAATTTTGGGCTGTTGTCATTTCAATTTCCACATTTTGTTTGGAAAATTGTGGAAAATGACTTTTGAGTTGTGGACACACATATTTCATGTTGCTTTTGTCTTTTCATAACAAAATGGTAGCAGAAAGTTTAGATTGAAACAAATCAAAAGATTAATAATATAAAATTTAGCAATTTTTGATTGGAGGGAGGAAGTAACAATGGTTCATAGTTGATGGTGGTATGTGTAGTTTGCACTTATAATTACATCCATACTATTTAAAAAAAGGGCAAATTACCTACACCTCCGTTGAGATTTAACAAAATTACAGATTTCTCCTGAGATTTCAAAAATTACATCCCATCTTGTCGCAATTAACGCCGTTAACGAATATCATAAATTGACTAAAATGCCTTTTTGACAAATAAGGGCAAATTACCTATACCCCTTTAAGGTTTAGCTAAATTACAGATTTTCCCTTAAGGTTTAGCTAAATTGCAGATTTCCTCCTAAGGTTTAACTAAATTATCATTTTTAAATAAGTTATGAAATGCAAAATTAAAATGGAAAAACATTTGTCACACTACAAAACATTAAGGTTTTAGAGACCAAAATTTAGGGACAAAATTATTTTTAGGAGACCAAATATTTTTGTTGCGAAAAGTGTCATTATATTTTTAGCAATGAAAATTGAACATTAGTGATTAATTATTATCTTTTTGGTATCAAATTTTTTGTCTCAAAAAATAAACCATTTTGAGACCAAATTATTTTCTCTCTAAAAGTCTATTTATTATTGACATTTTCAAAATTTTATCGCTAAAAGCCTTATTTTTGACTTTTTAGGGCGACGTTTTAGTGACTATTCTCATGACGATAGAAATTAGTCCATAAATGTCTTTTACAACAAAATTTTCACTTTTAGAGATCAAAAAAATTGGTCTCTAAAACTCGTGTCAGATGGTAAATAAGTTAAAAATATAAGAAATGACTTGTCAAAAATTCGTAGAATATGTTTGGTTTGATTTTTAGAAATTTATTTTTAAAAAAATTAAAAATTAATTTAGTTAAGAAATAAAAAAGAATAATTATTTTTATATAATTTTATCTTTTGAGTGGTTAGAAATAATTTTTACAAATTAAATATATTTTTTCATATTTATTTTTATTAAATTATTTTTTATTTTTTATTTTTATTTTTTTGAAATTTTTTTTCCAAACAACAAATCAAACATGATTTCAAATTTTTTTTTTTTCCATCTAACGTAATTCTTTTGTAAATTTTGTTGATTTATCAAAGGGATTTCAGCAGGGGCAATATCGTCCATCAATTTATTTTTTGGTGATGTGAGCTAACCATTCTTAATGTTTAGTTAACGGTAGGGGTTAAATTGTTATGTGAATATAAACCTCAGGGGGCGGGACGTAATTTTTGAAACCTTGGAGGAATCTGTAATTTAGTAAAATCTCAAGGGAGTTGTAGGTAATTTGCCTTTCAAAAAAAAAAAAAAGTGAATATTTGAAGTTTCTTGCTAGTAGGGACTTGAAGACCTAAATACAAGCATTGTTACGACCAGCGTTTTAAAAGCGAGGCTCTCTAAGGCACACATGAGACGCTTCAGACAGTTTGAGGCGAGGCGCAGTAGAAAAGGCACTTGAGGCGCGCGCCTTAGGCTTAGATGCGAGGCACATGTCTCATGCGCTTCATTTAAATTTTGCTCTATCTTTATTCTTTGTGTGTGTAACCATATAAAATTACTACCCCTTTAATATAAAATGTAAACATATGCTTTGAGCATCAATTTTTATATCAAAAAAAGCTCTACGCATTAAGCAAAAGCTCTGGGATTGCAAGATGGGTATATTGGCTTTGGGATTCCTTTCAATGTAGTAAATTACAACAGTTTCGGGCCAATGATTGAAGCTATCATGCAATTTGATCCCGATTTTAAATTAAAACTACTAAGATATTATATGATGTGAGTTCTTTATCTAGAAATGGTTGAAGCTATTTGGCAATTTGGTCCCGATTTAAAATTCAAATCACTAAGGTATTACATAATGTGAGTTCTTTATCTAAAAAAAAAAAAAATCATGTTAATAAATTGATAAAGAAAGGTTAATAGTATAGGGCAAAGTAAGATTGAATGTTATTTTTAAGAAATTTTTGAAACGTTGAATATTATCTTTCATGATTTTTGGAATATTGAATGTTGTTCTTATTTTTTTTTTTTTTGAAATTTTAAGAATATTTGTTTTATGTTAAAAATTTTGCCTATATTAATATTTTGGTTATCTTCAACAACTTGTGCCTCACTTCGGTGAGGGGCGCGCCTTGCCTTGCGCCTCACGCTTAAGCTCCAAGAGACTTTAGTGCCTCAATGCGCTTAAAACTTTTTAAAACACTAGTCACGACATCTGATTGCTTGAGAAAAAAATTATGGCTTGAGAGCTTGTATTGATAGTGATTATGTACTTGGTGTTGCAGTCATTGGACATGCTCTAGATTGTCTAATTTAATGGGAGCCATTGTGTGAATGATTACTTTCTTTGTTTCCATTTCTTGTTCATGTTTGTGGATTATAAATTAGAAAATGCCAATATTGACCTGTCTATCTGGAAGAATCTCAATCAATACAACACTAACGGGAAGTGGAAGTAGCAAAATGATTTTGTTTTGCAGAGTGAAGCCTCTGCATATTTGTGTGCATATATATAAATATATTTGAGGAGTTTAAGAGCAGTGTCCTCTCTTCCTCCTCAATTATATGTGCACAAATCAGAGAAATTTCAACTTATAGAAATTTTTTAACACAAAGAAAATTAGAGAAATTGAATTTGTCTGTGTTTTGAAATTTTTTTGGATCAAAATTTCTCTAAGACAATATTGAGGGATCCCAACTACTATGAAAATATTATATGTCTTTTGTCCTATAAAATCTTAATTAGGGACCTTAAAAAAAATTTCCTAAAATGTATGACAAGTTTTTAAAAATATATAGAAGTACTTACAATGTGCAAAAATATATCTCTATTTTTTTTCTTCATATTTTAACATTTTTCTCATTTAACAAGATAGTTTATAAAACTATTATTAGCATACTCTTTCAAATAGTATTATTTCAATGTTAATAAAGATTAGAAGTTTCAAGTCTTAACCGGACGTGAAAGTCATGAAACTAAATAATAATAAAAAAGATCTTTATAGGGTGATTAGGGCCTACCTCTCCTCTAATGTTAGGTTAGATCATATAAAATGCAATTTATAATTAATATATATATATATATATATATAACTTCATGATTCGAAATGGGTAGCTTTGTATGGACAATTAGTGTCTGCATCAATCTTCTAAATTATGAATATTGAGGGAGATGCACTTGTCCTAACAATGAGGTACCCAAAAAAGTTTGAGCCACATAATCCAAAAGTGGACCCCAAAAAAATTCACTAGTTTTGCTTTCCAAAATCTGATGTAACTATGACACATTTTAAAATTTATAGAAATAAAATAGAAAGAAAAAGGACAAAAAAAAAAAAAAAAGAATTCATGGGCTAATCCGGTAGTTAAGTACAAACAATGTTTCAAAGCGATGTAATAGATTGTTTTATTTGTTTTAAATTTTGTTTAGGGGATGCTAGAGTTCAAACTTGTCGACCATAAAAAAATAGATACGACACAAAATTTTTAAAAAAAAAACAAAATTTGATGTCATTTTTTAAACAAAAAATTAACTTTTGATGTTATTTTTTTGACACACAATAAATTTAGTATTATTGCACTTCTCTTTAATAAAACTAATTTATAAGTTTGAAAATCATATAGATGGATCATGGGACTCCACCCACATTTATCAATAAATGCCACTCTATTAAGATAGCTAAATTTCTATACAAATAATTAGATTATAAAACATAATATTAAGAAAAAAAAATGATATATAAGTCTATTTTTTAGATCCAGAGATGTGTCACGGACTGGGCACTTATCATCTTCTTGAGAAACAGGCTCCACGAACGGTACTGCATACCCCATGCATTATGCCAAAGGTCTAACCCAAGTGATACGATAATGATCTACCCTGCTTGCCTTACCGCTCACAAACTAATGTGTTTGTAAGGTATTTAGTGTAAAACTCGCATCTCCAATGAGTTGGTGCGTGACATGCTACCACTGCCAATCCTTGACACCCTCGTTAGGGGGGAATTGCCCCGCCTGCCTTCATGCTTGTCCATTCCCCTATCCATAGGAAACCGCCCCGCACAGACACCACCCTTGGTGCAGACCCCACAACAAAGGTGCTTGGTGTAAGTCCAACATATAATCTCCATCACAGACTCACAGTGCCCCTAGGCTGGCTTTGATACCACTTGTCACGGACTGAGCGCTTGTTATCCTCCCGAAAAGTTAACTCTATGAGTGGTATTGCGTGTTTTCTTGACACATCATTGGATCTAAAAAGTAAGTCTAACTTTTAAGTTTGAATAGCAATGCACTATTAAGAATGAAGGTAGAATGTCAAATAAATGTGAAATGGTGAAAGTAATGACAAACACAAGGAGTACAGTGAAAAATGTACTAAATGTAAATTAGAATTGTGTTTTTTGTTTTACAATTTTCACTTACATTCCACTAATTGTAATTATTTATCTAACATTTCTCTCAAAACAAATATAAATTTGGATAACCAAAATCATGTGTAGGAATGGGAATGTGATCATGTGACTCATTCATGCAGGAATGGAAATGTGATCATCGAACTCATTCACTTTTGTTTAAGAGTAAGAAAAAGCTGTCAGAATGAGACCCATTTACTTTATTTATAAATCAAAAAAATAAAATTATATGCAATTTTTTTAATAAATAGAGTGGGACAAAAAATATTCATATTCCTCCCCTCTTACATAAGTCCATTAGTTTTCATTCATTTTGTATGTATAACTAGTATAATACGAATTATCCTGCCCTTCAGAAATTCTAATTAGACGGTGTACTTTTTTAATTTTATTAATTACTTTATTGTGACAATCCCCATCTCTGATTAGCGTTAATTCATGATTAAGCATGATAAGTAATTGATTAAGATAAAATCCTAAATTGATTACATAAGTATGTTATTTTAATTGCATTCTTATCTGTTCGATATAGGAAGATCTGTTCGTGTTTTGATTTTTTTTAATTTGCGAATTGAAAGCCTTATCGGCGACCGATTCAAAAATTGATTTGATTTTTATGCTAATTAGGAATTATAGAATTTCATGGTAGGTTTAATTAAAATGCAATTTGGAATGATTAAATTAGAATAAATAATGTTAAATTAATTGAATCTAGGTTATTTACACTTTTGCCATTGAGTGGGCTCACTCTAGATCATTGCTTTGTTCCTATTTCATATATGTTTGACACCCTTGGCCTCCATCTTCTTGCACAAACCGTGAGAGAGAGAGAGAGAGAGAGAGAGAGAGAGTTGGAAGAAAAGTGAATTCAACAAGAGAATTGCTTGAATTTAGAAGTCATTGAAGAGGATTTGGAAGATTAGGCTTCCACACTTGAAAATTCAAGACCTAAGGTAAGAATTCACTCTCTTAATTGTGAAATTAAGTTGTTTCATGCATGGTTCATGGATAAATTGGAGACTAAAGTCAAGAAATAGCCTAAAAAGTAGAATTGAGATTCAATTCATGCATGCATGTCCATATCATGGAATTTTGAAGTTGTTTTCATGAAATTCTTACATGCATGCCCATATTATGGTTGTACTCTAGAATTCATCATGTTTTTGAATTCAATCTTGCATTTGATCATGCTGTGGAGTTTTGGAGTTCATGAGAACTCATCCATGACATGTTCTTGTAAGGTTCATAAAGTTTTAATTGAAATTTGGTTCAATTGGCACACTTTTGGGCTTGAATTTTATGAAATGATCTCTAAAACATGTTGTGTTGTGAGTTTCTAAATGTTTTCCAGAAATTTGGCCCAAAAGCATAAGTTTTGGCATGTTTGATGCATGGTTTGAAGCTTGGGAGCAAATCTAGAAAACCCAGAATTTGGCTACCTCGCTCGAGCGACCACCTTTGGTTGCAGACTTTCGTTCGAGCGACGGAATGCTGGCTCGAGCATAAATTGCAAGCTCTCAGGTTTCTGCGTGTGCAAATGCACGCTCGAGCGACAAGACCTACACTCGAGTGAGGAGCTATGTCTCAAGCTCGAGCGAGCATCGAGTGGAGATTTTCAGCAACCAGTACTTTTCACATTTTGCAGATCGCTCGAGCGAAGGAGTTCACGCTCGAGCGACCACACACATTTGTCATGCCCGCTCGAGCGAGACCCCTATTTCAACAAATTTTGGCTAAATGTTTCAAATACATTTTTGCATCCTCATTCCATCCTAGGCATTCCTAGGTCGTGATTAAGACTCCATAATGAGGTTAAAGTCTAGAAACACACACTAAGAGCAATGAATTAAGTTATGTTCAGTCCGAGTGTCGGAATTCAACGTATGTATCTATCATGTTATGTAGGTCACGCGCCTCGAGATAAGTGAATTGCCCACTTTGTTACCTAATTGGAGCTACCAATTACCTGTGAGTAATAACTCTATAAAGTTATGCTTAACTTTAATTATTTTTTGATGATATGAGGTGATGAGTTTCTGAAATGCTGTGTTTGTATGAATGAATGATTGTCCAATTTTCTTTGAAACATAATAGTGGTATCCTTAGCAGAGGCCCTCGCCCAGGGGATATAATATTGGGGCTTATGTCATGAGGCCCTCGCCCGGGGGAAAGAATACCGTGGCCGATGTATGAGATATGTTCCCGGTACCGGAGGTTCCTTTATGGAACTTGATATGCTTGACCAAAAAGACATGATTAAGTAAATGGACGTACCACACATGATTGAATAAGGACAAGACTATGATTCTATTTCACTCTCTGTTTATGATCCTGAATTGTTGTGAGACAAGTTATGGACATCATTCATTAAAGCCTTTACTTTGTTATTATTCACTGGGCTGTCGCTCACTGTTTATTTTATGTATGTAGGTGAGCAAGCTCACGACCAAGCCCATAATTGACGGCCTAAGTTTTAGTTTTGTCAACCAACCATTGTGCCTCCCGAGGAGGTTCCGTTGAAGTCAAGTTTCATGGCTGTTTTTTTGTAATCATGATAAGCTATGTTTATACTATGTTGTGTTTGGCCAAGATGTCTGGCAATGTATGTTGGGAAGTGATGTGTGAAGTTTATATCACTGTTATAAAAAGTTTTAAGTTAACCGTTCTATGTATGTCTGCACAGCTCTATAGATTATGTATGTCTTAATTATTTGCTTCCGCAGCCCTGCTATGTACTATTACGCCAAGAGGCCTTTGGTGATCCAAGGATTACTGGCCGGTTATGATGCTAAACCTATGGGGGCGGGTTTGGGTCGTGACATTTATGTAATATATAGAAAATAAAATAAAAATAAATAATAAATATGTAACCAATAGAATTATAAAACTATATCACATAAAATATAGAACAAATTTATATTATAATTTTTCCACCAGCCCCACTGCAGCCCCAAATGCCAAAAGTTATCATTTTCATCAATAGCTACATTTAATGTGGCATAAAATGACAAAATTAACTTGAGTATGATTTGATTACACATTGGTTTCAAAATCAAAATCAAAGCAAATATTCTCTCAATAGTATCAATGTAACTTTCTAAAATTACGATCAAAACTAGCAAAACTTGGCTTTATGATTCAAATGTAATTTTATTGTTTTTATTGATAGATCAAAAAAATTATTAGTATACTCTTTTAACAAATTGATACTGTATATATAGAATCAATCTGACCCATTTGACACATTGGTTTCAAAACCAAAATCAAAGCAAATATTCTCTCAATATTATCAATGTAACTTTCTAAAATTACCATCAAAACTTGCAAATCTTGGCTTCATGATTCAAATATAATTTTATTATTTTTATTGAAAGTTCAAAAAATTTATTACTATACTCTTTTAACAAATTGATACAATATATATAAAATCAATCTGACCCATTTTAGTAGTGTGTGTAGAAGACAAAATTGGCCCTCATCCATCATGTTTTACAGGATCTTATTGGTTGAAACACCACATATATTAGGATAATTTATTAATAATAAATAATTTTGCTAAATAATAGAAAGAAAATAGAGACAAAAGAACTAAGAATTGAAAGCTAATGAACTAGGTCAACAAAGCATATGCATCCATGATTCTTAATGGATACATATAATGTTGTTTTTGATTTCTAGTTGTATTATGCATTAATAAAATAAATAAAAGATGTCTTTAAGGCTTTAGTGTTTTTTTAAGATTGTTTTGGAAAGATGGTTAAAAGTTAATTTTTTGATTTTTTTTTACTATTTTATGTGAAAAGTAATGTGACCTAAAATAAATTAAAAATTGACTTCTAACTTTTTTGATGTGTTGCTAAAACATCCCTTAAAAGCATTTATAAAATGAGAAAGCCAAAAGGCAAAAAAAGGAGGGGGCCTAAAAGGCATCAAAACTAAAAAAGAGGAAAGAAAAAGGTTTCGTAAAACAAACAAATTAAATTAAATGGGTTTTAATTTTTGGTTCAATTCCGTGTTGGCTCACGCGTGGCCCCTTTTAACTCCCACTGCCCCCTTCTTCATTGGCTACTTTTTTTTATATTTTATTATATATATATATATATTTAATGCTACCCTAACAAAGAAAGGTGATGTTGTGACAATCTATTTGAATATTTAAGACAATTCTCTATTTTACATATGTCTTTTTTAATTATTAGTCAATCACTTTTTTTTACATATAACGGGATCATAAAACTAGAGTAAGTCTATGAACCCCACTTTAACTACCCCACATGGGAATGTGTGGTTGAGATTGAATTTGTGTAGTGTGGGAGTCCATGTGCAGAATAAATTTGAACCATGAGATGATAATTCTAGATAATTTCTAGGTAGTTAAGTCTGAATTTGTTATATTACTATTACAATAAGTCTAAAAAATGAACTTCTATATATTTTTCTCTTATTCTATATTACTTTTAGTGTATCATCTATCTCCACCCTTGCAACGGAGATAGATATTAGTAGTGAAACTCATTATATCAATGATAGAATGACATATGAGAAGAATTAAGTATGCTCCATCTCAGCTCTCTCTCTAGTTTGAGAGCTTCTCTCTCTAGACTTTTCTTCTCCTAGGGTTTTCAGAGGCTGTAATAGTTGGTGGTGGATGAGGGTGTTCTGGTGGCCTCTGCCCTCCTCTACCCTCCCCCTACCCCTCTTTTTCTCTTTTCTTTTGTTGCTTTGCTATCTGATAACTTGGAAGCTTTGGCTTTCCATCCTCTCTTCCTTTGTGAGGTGTTTCTTTCTCCCCTTCATTTTAACTCCGACAATGGCCTTCATAGATCCGTCGTCACGCCTCTTTTCTGCCTTCCGCCGGCGTCGCCTCCTCATCCACCTTATGTTTTCATCCATCATCACCTTTTTCCTCAGATCTACAGGATGTTCCCCCAGATCCCATTTTTCTCTGCCGAAATCTTAGCCCCTCTTTCCTACCGCCTTCACCACCGCAGGATTCGCCGCCGCTGCTGCCAATAATTTGTTTGGTTGTGGGTTTATTCGTGTTTTTTTTTGGTTTCTTTTATGTTTTGTTCTACTGTTTGTTTGGTTATTTAGAGTCCATCAGTGTGGGATTGTTAAGCTTACCCTCTCTGTGGTTGGGATCCATAATTTATCTCGAACATTCTCTATTGTCGAACTTTTATGATCAGCTCTGTTTCGCAGTACGAGCACGAGCACAAATTGTGCGTCTAAATATTTTCATAGTTTTCTTTCCTTTGTGCTTCTCGCTCTATTTTCACTTGTTTGGTGTAATTTTTGAGTTGGATGGACTCTTGTAAGTGGCGTTTGGCTTTCTTGAATGAAATTTTCTTCGAATAAAAAAAAGAAAAAAAAAATGACGTATGAGATGATACATAGCAATAGATAGTATAAAGGGCAAATTACAAATACACTCCCTAAGGTTTTATTAAAATATGAATTGCCTCCTGTGGTTCTAGAAATTACACTCCACTCCTTGAGATTTCTAATTTTATATCAAATCGCTCATTTTATTAATAAATCATCAAGTCAATTAACTATTTTTAATGATGTTAGAAATATGTTTTAATTAATAATTTAGGTAATTTTATTATTGTATAGAAGAGCAATTATGAATTTCAATTTTTAATTAATTCTATTAAATAAAAAATTCTAACAATGGACATTTGTAATTGTTCAAACCACAGGGAACAATCTGTACTTGAAGCAAACCTCTGGAGATGTATTTGTAATTTACCCTAGTATAAAAAGTGATGAATGTGACATTATTATTCTCCCAATAATAGAGATCTCCATTGACATCCTTCAATTGCAAATTGCTTAATGCTAGTAATATTATTAAGAATGTTGATAAATTATATCAATGATAGAACGACATATGAGATGATACATAACAATAGATAATACAAAAAAAGTGATAAATGTAACGTTATTATTATTCCTGTTACAATATTATGTTATGTGTATATTAAATATTGCGTTGAATAATTATGTAATAATATATACAAGACTCCTTTGTATAGGAAGAGAGAAACCTAAGTATGGTAATGAATAATATGGTATGTATGATAGGCATAATATATAATTACTATATTTAACAATCCCAATAATAGAGATCTCCATTGACACCCTTCAATTGCAAATTGCTTAATGCTAGTAATGATATTAAGGTCTCGTTTGGAAACAAATTTTTTTAGTAACTTTTTAGTTTTTTGGTTAAAATATGAGGTAAAAAAAATTAGTATGGTTGGAATGATTTTTTAGTTTTTTTACGATAGAATGTGCAAAAAGTAAAGAAAAAATGAAATCTTTAATTTTTTGATATAGGTTGTTGGCTTTTTGATTTTTTTAGTGACTTTTTTACTTTTAAGCTAAAACAATAAGTTGCCAAACAAGGCCTAAGAATGTTGATAAATTATATCAATGATATATGAGATGATACATAACAACAGATAGTATAAAAAAGTGATGAATGTAACGTTATTATTATCCCAATAACATAGATTTCCATTGACATCCTTCAATTACAAATTGCTTAATGTTGGTATTGATTATGTTGATAAATTATATCAATGACATATGAGATGATACATAACAATAGATAATATAAAAAAGTGATGAATGTAACGTTATTTTTATCCCAATAATAGAGATCTCTATTGACAACCTTCAATTTCAAATTGCTTCATGTTAGTAATAAGATTAAGAACGTTGATAAATATATCAATAAGTATATCAATTAGACTGATTTTTGAATTTGGAGTACTTTATAAATCAAGAAAAAGTTACATATTTAAATATAATATTTCGTTTGGTTTAATTTGCTTCATATAAAATATTTTATAATTGAAATAAACCATGCTGATAAAAGATTGGTTAAAAATTGAAATTCTGATTGTTCTTGGACAATCCACTTGGTTCGACCAATTTTTCTTACACCACTATTTATTTTTGTATTCTACTTAAAGGGCATGTTTATTTATGTATATTAATAATGATTATGCAAAAACATTTATTTTATTTTACAATTAATTATACTAAGATCCTTAATTATTAACAAATATTACTTTACTTATTCATTTATGAACTATACATATTAACCATCTCAACTATGAAAATCATTCAAATACCTCTCTTTTTGAGATAGTATGGAAAGGGTTTACAAGAGTAAAAGTGTTACATTTTTATAATTGAAAAAATAAAAATATATAAATTCATTGATAAAAAAAATAAAATGATATTCACTCATAGATGAATGTTTGCTATGATAATTACATACATGAACTTGTAACAATTCTTTTAAGATGTCCTATATGTTTGTCATTGTCGTTGATTGAATAAATCAGAATATATTGGGTTTGTTTGGTTTGTATCTCAAGATATAATTTTTGAGAAATTTTTTTAAAATTTTGTTTGGTTCAAATTTTTTGAATGTTTTTTTCCAAAATCACTCTCTCTCTTACACATTAATCAACTACTTTTTCTCTCTCCTCTCTCAGTTTCAATCATTTTTTCTCTCATACACATCTACTCAACTATAACAAAATATCAAATTATCTCAAACTCCGAAACTCCAAAACTATTTTCAAAATATACAATCAAACAAATCAAAAAACATTCTAAACTCTCTCTTCAAATCACAAACCAAACACACCCATTGATTTCAGCATGGAGATTTGGGAAATAGATAACAAACAAAAGTTTTAAAAATAAATAAAAATAAAAAAACACAACGCATAAAGCCAGCTTGGGGCTGAGAAGTGAGATTTTAGCTTAATTTAGGTTAAAATTTAAAAAAAAAAGATAAAATAGGTTAAAATAATTAATAAGACAAAATGTCACATCAAATTTATAATTATTTTATTTTTTCTCTCACAAATATCACATCCAACTACAAAAAAATCCGATCATCTTCCCAAATATAAAAATGTTAGACTACTAAAATAACCTACTAAAATAGCAACTTCTCAAACACCCACTGAGAACAACACTGATTTCTTCCTTCCCACTTTAAAAAAAGCACTTCTTTCTTTTTATTTTATTTTTAATTTTTGGGTGAGTGTATTTTATTTTTAATTTTTGGGTGAGTGGGTACATACACTTGATTAATAAATAAATTGCACTTTATCCCTTTACAAACAAGTATTATATATATATATATATATATATTTTTTTAATTTTTAATTTATTTCAATCTCAACTATCTATTAACATTCTATTATGAAAAAAAGAAAAAGAAATAACACATGAATTTTACACGTATATATCTTTCCTCTCACATATTTTTCATAAGATACGAAAAACATGTATACATCTCCTACATATATGTATATATGTAACATAAATTAGCTCTTAATTGAGCATTTTAATCATAAAATTAGTAACTCACATGTTACTTTTCTGTTCTGTTAATAGAATGTCAACAATAGGAGTTGGATTGAAATTAAAAAAAAAATTAATAACAAAAATAATAATTACCCATAAGTGAGGAATAAAGTGTAATTTGTCTAATATTTAACTTTATCCAGCTTTCTAAGTTAGTATTATTCCATATTTTCTCTCATTCATAGAGAGAGAAAGAAACAAAAATAAAAACAAAAACAAAACAAAACAAAAAAGAAGAGAGAAGAGAGAAAGAGGAGTTTTCAGTATGACTTCAGTTATTTTTGGTGCTCTCTCTCTCTCTCTCTCTCCAAAGTAAACTCTTCTAATTTTTTTTTTCAAATCCTATAGTTGTATATTCCATTTTGTTTGTACTCTCATTTGAGAAGAGATAAGAAGTTGAATTGGTAGATGAAGCTGATGAAGATGATGATAACGATAATGAAGTGGTGAAGTTGAATTCTATCTGTAATCGCTGGTGGAGAGCGAAGTAAGAAACTGGTTCCTTCTTCTCTTCCGATTCAAGTTCCCTAAGTGGTATAGCAGCTAGAAATCTCTTCATGAACTCTCTGCAACACTCTTTGCCACTGCAAATTTCGTCCTCACTTGCCTGATCGGAACTGACCCCTTCTTTCTCTACCTTCCCGCGCATCAAAGCCGAGTCATCAAACCTCAAAATGTATGCTTGGTTGCAACCCTCAAAGAGTCGCTCACCGAATGTGTCGATGATGTAGTAAGCGTTGACGTCGACCTTCAACACGAAGAAATGATCATTTCAGCTTACTATGTAAATCCTAGGCAGGTCATTGTCACCCTCTGCGTTCTTCTTGATCTCATCCCATATCTGATCAAAAGACATGACTCCTTTCAATGTCTCGAACTTTTCCAGGCCGAAGAATCCGATGAAGGACTTCTCATGCAAGACCGATATTGGGCAGAGTCTAGCTTGCAGGACGGTTTCGATGTCAAAATGCTTGTCGGGGAATTAGTTTATCAAGTCCTGATTGTCACAGAGCTTTCTCCATTCAGAGGAGCCTTCGACTATGAGCCTGTCGAATTGGGCCCTCGTTGGCATGTTGTCTTGGTTGGATTGAAGCCAATTGGCAATGACTGCAGCCAGTACTGTACATGCGCTTTCTCCGGCAGCTTTGTCGCTGCGTTGGTCGAAGGAAGCGAAGAAGACGTTGGCTTTGAGCTTTGCTTGGCCATCTCTACTGACTAGATCCTTTTCTTCCCAATGACCAGTGGTGCTAGGTTCCCTTTGCTTACGAGCAGGTTCATTGACATCTAATTTCTGCAAAAAAATAATTATGAAGAAAGGTTAGATTACAATTTTCAACCTCACTAATAGCAAAATATGTATTGATATTGACAGTACAGTTATATATTAGTTGGTATCGGACAATATCAGTAAATATATTGAAAGTTTAAAATCTCGATGCATATCAGTTCGTATGTTATGTATGGGGCACTATTTAAAATCCTGCAAAAGACCCCCCAACCCATGTTGGAATAGTAGCCCAAATACAAGCTTATACGAACTTTAGGGTGTTGTCTTTAGGAGAAAGAAAAATGTACTCAGAAATGGATTACTTATGCATATTTATTTATCATGTGTAATTAAACAAAAAATAGATTTATTGATAAATATTATTCATTTTCTTAACCCAAGCAATAATCAACTTTTTTATTTTAACTAAGAATGCAATTTATGTAGTCTATTTCGCTGGCAACTCTTTCATATAGAACCATATTCGGAGTTCGTAGCAATTAAGTCACATAGGAAAATGAAATAAACAAACTGCCAAACAAGATTTAGGATGGTATGCCTTTGATTTTTGGTTAATAGAATAATCAAAAAGAAAATAAACCTAAACAGAAGATAAATTGCTTCATTTTTCTTTGGTTGATCAAAAAGTATTTTAGAAATTCCAACCAAATAGTGCCAAAATATTTTTTTCAACATTAGCACACCAACGAGAAGCATATGCAGGAAGTAAAACTTGTGAATGAACTTACAAAGGCTTCTTTTTGGTATTCTGTGTTTAGCAATTTCTCCAGAAAAGAACCTTTTTCTTGATAAATTCCACGTGTCTTCTCTGCATCTCTCTATATTGATATAATGACAAAGAATTTTGAAATAACTGTGATCGGTTTGCAGTGTCAGGTGCTCTGTTTGTAGCATCAACTGCTAAATCGTTCCCAACAATAGTTCCCTTTGTCTCATTCATAGGAGTTTCAGCACTAACCACATTTGCACCATCTTGTGATTGAGATGCTCCTGGTACAGGGAGAGTTACAACCGGAAGATTCAGCTCCTGACAAATGACCTCTGAACCTTTAGGTCCTTGTCATTAACAATAGCTTGCCACCTTCCATAGCCATGCCTTCACATCCAACCATATTAGTTATGAACTTATGACTGTCAATATCTATCATATATAAACTATGAGCCTTATCTTACGACTAATCCTATCAAAGTTTGGGCTTGTTTGGTGCAGCTTATTGAGCTTCTTATAGATTTTTTATTTTTGAGTTTTGTGCCAGAATGTTTGGTGTTTGGCACTCACATAAAACATTGGGGGTGTGATATACTATGAAAATGCAACTTGTCCTATAGTTCTGGAAAAATAGTGCACATGACACACAAACATTTTGTAACGCCCTCAAAATAATAACATTAAACCCATCAAATAAGGCATGTCCGGATCACTGTACAACAAGGGTAAACCCGGGATCGCTATACATTTACTCATAAACACACAAGTACTTCCATAGATGCATAAATTCATATATAAAAAATGTATTTCTTGTCACGTCTTTGTATTTAGTCAAAATCCACTTTTGGAATTATCCAAGTTCACAAGCCTTGAGCCTATCCAATGACCATTTTATTTCCAATATCAAAAAGGCAACCAAAAAATGCTTGTAAGAGAAACATACATAAAATCAGAAGCTCATGGTTAACAATAACATTAGTAAAAATAAACATATAAATGATAACCAATACAATCAATTGCCATAGAGTGTTATCAGTAAGAGTCCATCATATCAAAGACGCAGAAGTCAACATCTATGGCATGCTTTTAGGACATTAACTGAAACATAAACTTTAAAACTTATTGACAAGTATAGCTAGTACTGTACTGCCTACATCATCACTTCTATTCAATATATACTTTGAAAATGAATTTATTTATTTTTTCTCAAGTAACTCACACAGTGTATCTAGAAAATGTTTTGCACCAAATTACCATAACACAGAATCTAAAACCGTGGCTGGCAATCAAATTAAACAAATCAAAAAATAATTGTCGCCAACACATAAAATTCCCATCTAACTATAACTAACAGCTATGTACTTTAACACTCCTCTCATATCTTTCCCTTCTTTATAAAGGATGCATCTTCCTTTCTATCTCAGTTTCATTCAATTTACCTCTTTTTAGAACAGAAAAGAGAAATAAACATAAAAAAGAAACATACTTTAATACAACACGGAGTAGTAATAGATTGTGATGCTCTTTCCAAAACCTTCCCCTCTTCAATCCTAGGAAACGAGATACTATGTCATTTGGAAAAGGGGGAGTGCCTGGCTTTTCCGATGCAGCCTTCATCTATCATTGTACAAAAAGGTTTATAGTTAAAATTTTAAATAAAATTACCACGACAGTTTTAAGATTCAATATATGATATTTCTAGATCTTCATCGAAGCAACATTTACATTTAAGGACTGCTTGATAGATGTTGAGGGGCCATACCGTGATACTACCAATGGAAAAGATTATAATTTTTTAGACTTCTGTGGAATGAATTAGCATTTCAAAATTAAGGTTCTACGCATTGTTCAATCCATGCCAATGTGCATACATGGATTGCTTCAACTAAGAGTTCAGCTTATTGTAATTCTTTTTTAAATTGAATTTTTTAAATGAAAAACACCAATGCTTAAGACTCATGTCACGCATCCTAGACCTATATGTTAGGAATTTAAAATGGAAAAACCAGGCTTTCACCATTTAAGCACTATTTGAAATAAGGAGGGATATGAGAACAACAGTCCACACAAATCATAGCTTTAAAATGATTCCCAAGTTGACCACTCTTAAAAATCCAAAGCTACAAAAGTACTAACCAACCAAGTGGAACTCTATCATCAAGCATACAAAACTTGCTTTGTTCCTTATCAGAAGTAACACTGCAATCCTAACAAGTACGTCTTCTATGCTTAGTCCTTTAGGAACACCATCTGCAGCAAAATAATGAGTGAGAACAAAAAAATTAATAACAAAAAAAAAAAGAAAAAAAAGAGGAGACAGAGAGAGAGAGAGAGAGAAATTATGGTCATAAAAGATGTAGAAAGAGCAGCAGAAAAACTAATTATAAGGGACAAACTGATCAGTGGGTGCACTTACTGATCACTTGTGGTAACTGATTATTAGTTTGAGAATCAATATCCATGGAGCATGGGCTTGGTATATCGAGAACCTTGGCTTCAGTCTCCAGCTCTTCAATAGGAGTCTCATTTGCTTTTGCGTCGCCCTACAACAACATCACATAATAAAGAGAAACCATATGAGTTAAGTATTGCTTCATTGCAGTTAACTAAGAATGCAATTTATGCAGTCTATTTCGCTGGCAACTCTTTCATATAGAACCATATTCAGAGTTCGTAGCGATTAAGTCACATAGGAAGATGAAATAAAAAAACCTTGATCAGCGAATCCTTGCAGTAGCTGATGGCATTTTGAATCATTTCGCTATACCCACCATCACCGCAGCTAGTTTTCTCCGACAAGTTACACGACATCTTCCCCTTGTATTTTTCTTTGCTTCTTGGCTCTGTCGGCTTGTAACATGAAAAGCACCTCTTGAGCTTCCGCATCAATGATGTCCCGAACCTCTAGTGATTGTGTGATGGGTTTGAATTTGAGGGCTTCATGGAGAGACAGAAAGAGAGAGAGAGAGAGAGAGGGGTGGAACTTTGTAATCTAAAACCCAAAATGCTGAAAATCTGAGATTGAATTTTAATTCTCAGTTCAACTCTTTTTTTCTCAGCAACAATCAGTGTTATAATTTGTTGATGACTTGTGTACTTGGCGTTGTGAGAATATATTGTATATATAGCATAATTGGTTATATTAGGAATCTTTGTATATATGGCATGATTGGTTATATTAGGAATTAGCCCTAAATCTATTACTGAAAAAGGAAATACAAAGATTGCTATTTACACTAATTCCTAATATAACCAATTATGAGAAGTAATATTTACACTAATTTTTACACTAATTCCTAATTCCTAATATACACTAATTCCTAATTCTTAATATACAATATAATTCCTAAATCTATAACCAATTCCTAATATTTACACTAATTCCTAATATACAATATATTCTCACAGTTGTTTGTAGTTGTTGGCTTTGGAAAGAAGAGGGGGCCCAACTCTTCTGAGAAGTAAGCTCATTCTAATGAGAATTAAGCTCAAGATCTTGAAAAAATCAAAACGAGAAGCACTTGCTAGATGGAATCTTCACATCCATATATAGCATTAAATGACATGTTAAAAGATATAAAAAGCATTGCTCAGTGTAAATAGCAGTCCGATTCTGAGATGGAAGACATATCAAAAGAATTCACCTTCTGTTGACACAAACCACCATAAAAATTGAAGTTCAAAGATTGAATATATATTTGAAACACAAGCATTAAGAAAAGGTCAAATTCAGCAAAGGGTAAGAAAGAATTGGAAATAGCAAAAACAACACTAACTGCAATTACAAGGATAAATAGCTAGGACGAGAAGAAGTACTACTGCGCCATAAACAATAAAGAATATTAAATCTGCAATCTAATAAGCTGGAAATCAGCAAAAAGTTGAAGACTATCAAGTGCCACTTAATAAGAAGTAAGTACTCAAAAAATTGAGAAAGACCTTGGGTAAATATTCTGTCACAATCATCATTGGGGTACTTTATGTTACAGTACCCAGAAATTGGACTACATTTGGATGTCGTATCTTCTGAAGCAATTCAAGCTCATCACTGAAAGCCCTCCTGAGTAAAATCAACAAAAAGCAAAATGAAAACCAAAAGTTCAGAAAATAATATAAACAAAATGAAAATGCCATCATATGGACAACTCACATTTTATCCTCATCGGCAGTCACTTCCTCCCCAAGTTTTTTCACAGCAACTTCTATTCCTTGCCATGATGCTACACAGAAGGTTCCCTGGGATATGTTTCAGTTAGTCTATAAAAGATGAATTACTACTTTCAAGACAGAAAAGAAACAGAAGTATGATTGCTGCAACATAAAGTAACCAGATCAACAACCTGAGTTTGCCAATTAAAACTACACCTATGACTCAGTCAGCACAGATGTTTAGTCTCTTCTTTGTTACGAAACATTAATTTTAGGCAATGTTTCACCAAAATATAAGAGGTTAGACACTTTAAATTCTTGAAACTAATGTTTTTCTTGTTTTAAATATAATAGGTTAATAAAATCGCTAATGTTTTTCTTGTTGAGGTTTTTTAATATTAAAAACACAATCCAATGAAAAAAAACAAAAATAAAAGATTAGGCTGTCACCCATTTAAAGTATTTATTTATTTTTTTGTTATGTCTGACAGGGCATACAAATTAAAGCACCAAAGTGTTACATAACCACTTCCAAAAGAGTTGAAATTACCTTTCTGCTTCGCCCATGGCCTCGGACCATTTTCTTTGCAAAGCTTCATTGGTGGTGGAAATGGCTTTGGATCACGACCCAAAATAAACCAAAATCAACATAGAAAAGGCGGCCATCAATACATGTGCCATTTTATGAAGCTGTCCCACAAGCTAAACTGCCTCGACAGAGTACTTGTTGAGGTGTTTTTAGCCACCTTAAAATTTCATTTTTGTCGTAGTGACAATTACATTACACCATTTATAACTGAAATAGGAATCTATAATTTTAAACAAGAAACAAATGGCATATGCATTAAAACGCAGATTACATGACAAGAAGGCATTAGATTTCCCAGTAACTATTCAAGTAGAGAAATTCCGAAGACATGCTGACATACTGAGGACCTAGTGACATGCAAAACTCATACAATAATACATCAAAATGAGACAAAAAAGACACGGTTTAAATAAGTCCAGTCCCCTACTCTAAACAAACTATTGAAATTGTATAAAACAAGGGATATATTTCAGTTTCCCTCTAATGACTGTATGACCACCCTCCAACCCTTTATGAAGACACATAATAATGTTCTATTACTTGTTAGGCCCATATCTTTTGACATTATGTCAAATGCAACAAATGTTGCTACCATCCACTTCCCTACCACTAGCGCACACAAGAAGAAAAAGTTAATTTTTCTTTAAATAGTTGCGATTTGGGGTAAACAATATATATTTATATGTTTGTATACTCAACTTACTATTTAGAAAGGGAGAAAGAAGAACAACTAACCTGACAATTACCATCACCTTGAACCTTGTGCTCAACTAAGTCATACAATTGCAATATGTAAAATAACATGTGAAGTCAAGTTTACTACATGTAGTACACGTAAAAAAGAGCATATTGCAAAGAAAGAATATACAATTGCAATCTGTAAAATAACATGTGGGTTAGACACTTTTTTTTTTGGGGTCTCAAAGTCTAAAGAATATATTCACCAGAATAAAAAAAACGGAGCATAAAATTAGAGAAGCATAATATATCTTAATATACGAAATTATAAAGCCAAGTCACTATGTCACTGACAAGTATGCTAAGTGATGGTGGAAAAAGGTTCTTTGGCTCAGTTCCATCTCAAGCCATACTAGAGCTTCCCCAAATTCTGCAGAACCAAACAAGTTGAACCCAAAACCCACCTATGCTTGGAAAGCTTTATTATGCATAACACATTCAAGCTGATCAAAAAAAAAAATGCATAACCCATTCATGTATTCACAAACAAAGAAGGGGCAGGGGAGCTTTATTCCAGTAATTTTTGAGTCTTTAATATATATATGTATATATGTACATACAAGCAACAACTAGTAGAACATAAGCAACGACTTTTTTTAACATATAAAAGATGCATAACAACCTCCAACCTGAGTAGTGCAGAGATATTGTTGGTGGAAAGTTACTGTATTTAAGCAATGAAGACAAAATCAACCTTTAAGAACTATCCTCCCAATCATTCTTTGAATATTAGCATGTCAGGATATTGATTACAAGTATAGAACATGATGTCCAAATATCATATACAGTCTACAGAAGTCTCTGAAACGATACTTCAAATAAATTAGAATTTATTGCCAACCCTTTATGTTTTAAGAACCTCACTTAAATGAACTCAAGGGTATGCAAGGAGAAAAGTAAGATAAAAGGGCATACCACAACTATAATACAAACAACTATAGAATCCTTTTAGAAAAGTCAATACTGTATCATATTTCTCCACTTGTCCTTCAAATCAACCTAAACAAAATAACCTCAGATATTTAGCACAAAGAAAAAGAATGCCAAACCAAACAAAGACACTTGCAAATGATCATAACACTTCTCACCTTGGTTCTCTCTTCAAATATGTCATGATATGAATTTAAGATGAGCTTCCAGTTCCCTATACCGGACCTTCAGAAGAAAGATACACAAATGTGTAAGGAAATTTAATTACTAAAAAAGATTATTATTCATTTCTTAATTTTCTCGGAGGACATGGAAACAACCCTCAAAGAAAACATAAACAAAACATTCTTCCCCAATGGTTAACTCATATATGCTACAATGCAATCCATCATGCTACTATTATACCATTGAGGTCAAAAAATTAAACATGTTTCTAAAAGAAATTGAAAGAGAGGTTCAATTCTATAGCTGTTGTGAATAAAAGGTGAATTTCTCATCATTTGATTGTTGGATATTTCCACAAATTTGTGTATAATTCAGCAAAACATCAGTAAATTTGATACTAGAATTGTATGACAAACAACAAAAACCCATTCCCTGCTTCAAAAGTTTAGTTCTCATCATTTGATTGTTGGAAATCTACCCTCAATTATAATTCAAATACATAAATTCAAGTACATACACACACTCACAAACATACAGAGAGAATCTAAAAAGACAATACCAGTATTGCCGTGGCTGTCTCTTGAGTTCCCATCAATACAAAGCATAGTACTGCCCTCACTGTAAAACTGATGAACAAAATCTGGTTGCTGCTGAAGTACCTGGTAATACTGCCCAACAAAGTACGTCCCAACCTGAAATCCAAAGACCCATCTTTTTAGAGAGAGAGAGAGAGAGATGACTTGAGCAGCAGTGACTGGCAGGTGAAATAGAGTAGCCATGATGAGTCTTGAGGGGCTCTAAAACCCTAGAGCTCTAATCAAACCCTAGATCGGCAATGCAGCAGCGACTCCATCGTCATCATCATCGTCGTCCTCATCATTCACGCTCTGTTCTGAACTGTCCTCACTATCATTTTCTTTATTACTCCCGCGAATCAACCTATCTCCACTCCTCCTCTTGTTCCGACTCAACCGGTCACGGTCTTGGTCCCGGTTCCTGTCTCGATCCCGATGATCTCCATCCTTCTTCACTCAACTGGTTTATCTTCCTCTGCAAAATTATCAGAATCAGAATCATGAAAAACATAAAACCGTTCAGAAATTTCAACCAAATCGACTCAAGAATCGATGGATTTAGAATTAGATTTGAACAAGTACTCTGTTGAGGCAGTTTAGCTTGAGGAGAATGAAGAGAGACAAAAAAAAAAAACCCTAGATCTTGGACGGTGAGAGGAAACGAGAAGAGAGAGAAGTGAAGAGAACAAACAAAATGGAGACTGAAGGAGACGGAGCACCGTCATAAAGGGGAATGAGTGTGTATAAGAGAGGATAACGCATGTCTTTCAATTTCACTTCATGTCTTCTACAGTGTTTTTCAATAAACGGTGTCTAACAAACGTGGCTGTAGACAACTTTTGTTGTAGTGAGACATGCGTAGTTTTAGGCTATTTTGGTTCTTGAATGAACTCACTACAAAAATTTCAGGTTTTTGCGATGGCAAAATGCAGTCGCTAACACTCCTAATGTCATCTCAAAAAACTTTTAGCGACGGCAAATGACTTTTAGCGACGGAAAAAAGGGGGCCACAACAGAGGGTGTTGCAAAAAAGTTTTAGCAGCATGCCGTTGTCTTTTTTTTTTGCGACGGCAAATGTTGCCTTTTGCGACGACATTTTACTGTCGCTTATAATATGTAAAAAATTAAGACCTTTTGCGATGACACTGTTTTACCGTAGCTAAAAGTTTTATTTGAGACAGCAGGAAATGCTGTTGCAAATTGTGTTTTTTTTTGTAACGGCATGACCACTGTCGCCAATGGTTCTAATGTTTTTTGTGACGATGTGGTACCGTCGCCAAAAAAAAAAACCAATAAAAATATTAAAATTATCTATATTTTTGCGACGGTGTGGCGCAAAAAAAAAAAACTGCAATAAAATTAATTAAAATATTAAAATTACCTGTATTAAATGAAAAACAATTGAAAAAGAAATCAATAATTACATAATAATATAAAAATTCTTGTATCGAAATAACAATTTCTCCATAATAAAAATATTCTTGCATTTATAACTACACATCAACAAAATTACCCCACTACATAATGTTCCATAATACATATATAATGTTTAAATACATAATGTTGTTCATAATTCAAAATAACATAAACCAAAATTAAAAGTTTTCCTCATCATTCTCCGTGGGTAACAAAAACAAAAGTTAGTCGCATTTTTCACAAGCATGCATTCTACAAGAACCAAACTCCTACTTGGGAATATCTGAAAACAAAAAATAAAAATAATTAATGACAATATAAATGTGTTAATATGTTAATTACAAAAAAATATAAAAATTTAACTACTATACAATTACAAAGATAACTAAGTAAATAATTTTGCCTAGACCGAAATCTGGCTCTAACTCCCAAACCGGGAACCCGATTCGAGTCTCGTCTTCTCCGACAAGTCTCTCATGCCTAGGCGGTCGTGTGTGCCAAGTTTTGTGCTAATCCGACGCCGTTTGGTGATTTTGGGGCGTCAACACCTCGAATTCTCAGTTTCTTAAAAAACTACTTTGTCTAAAGTGAAATCTGGCTCTAACTCCCAAACCGGGAATCCGATTTGAGTCCCATCTTCTCCCACAAGTCTCTCGTGCCTAGGCGATCTTGTATGCCAAGTTTCGTGCTACTCTGACCCCGTTTGGTGATTTTGGGGCGTTAACACCTCGAATTCTAAATTTCTTAAGAAACTAGTTTGTCTAGAGTAAAATCCAGTTCTAACTCCCAAATCGGGAACCCGATTCGAGTCTCGTCTTTTCTCATAAGTCTCTCGTGCCTAGGCGGTCGTGTGTGCCAAGTTTCGTGCTAATCCGACGCCGTTTGGTGATTTGGGGCGTCAACACCTCGCATTCTAAGTTTCTTAAATAACTAGTGTGCTTAGCGTGAAATCCAGTTCTAACTCTCAAACTGGGAACCCGATTCGAGTCCCTTCTTCTCTCACAAGTCTCTCGTGCCTAGGCAATTGTGTGTGCGAAGTTTCGTGGTGCTACTCCGACGCTGTTTAGTGATTTTGGCGCGTTAACACCTCGAATTCTATGTTTCTTAAGAAACTAATTTGTCTAAAGTAAAATCCTGCTCTAACTCTCAAATCAGGAATCCGATTTGAGTTCCGTCTTCTCCCACAAGTCTCTCGTGCCTAGGCGGTCATGTGCGCCAAGTTTCGTGCTACTCCGACACCATTTGGTGATTTTGAGGCGTTAACACCTCAAATTCTAAGTTTCTTAAAAAATTAGTTTGTCTAAAGTGAAATCCGGCTCTACCTCCTAAACCAGAAACCCGATTCGAGTCCCGTCTTCTCTCACAAGTCTCTCGTGCCTAGGCGGTCATGTGTGCCATGTTTTGTGCTAATCCAAAGCTGTTTGGTGATTTTGGGGCGTCAACACATCGAATTCTAAGCTTCTTAAGGAACTAGTTTGCCTGGCGTGAAATCCGACTCTAACTCCAAAATTGGGAACCCGATTCGAGTCTCATCTTCCCCCACAAGTCTCTCGTGCCTAAGCGGTCGTATGTGCCAAGTTTCGTGCTACTCCGATGTCGTTTGGTGATTTTAGAGCATCAACATCTCGAATTCTAAGTTTTTTAAAGAACTAATTTGCCTAGCGTGAAATCCGGCTCTAACTCTGAAACCGGGAACCGGATTCGAGTCCCATCTTCTCCCACAAGTCTCTCGTGCCTAAACGATCGTGTGTGCCAAATTTTGTGCTACTCCAACGCCGTTTGGTGATTTTGGAGCATCAACATCTCGAATTCTAAGTTTTTTAAAGAACTAGTTTGCCTAGCGTGAAATCCGACTCTAACTCCCAAACTAGGAACCCGATTCGAGTCCCGTCTTCTCCCACAAGTCTCTCATGCCTAGACGGTCGTGTGTGCCAAGTTTCGTGCTAATCCGATGCCATTTGGTATTTTTGGGCATCAACACCTTGAATTCTAAGTTTCTTAAGAAACTAGTTTGTTTAGAGTGAAATCTAGCTCTAACTCCCAAACCGAGAACCTGATTTGAGTCTCGTCTTCTCCCACAAGTCTCTCGTGCCTAGACAGTCGTGTGTGCTAAGTTTCGTGCTAATATGTATATATATATATTATGTGAAAATTTAACTATCAAACCAACTTACTACTCTCATATTTGCAGCACCACTTATGAGTGTGTGAGGGTTAAAAAACACATCACCACTGGGACTCAAACCAACACCTTTCCACCACTGTGGCAGGAGATGCAAGTCAAGTTAGCAACTACTGATAATAGTAAAAACTTAGTTGATAACACATTATTTAGGAAAAACTACCTCATCACCAGTAATGGTAATATCTTGCTTCTTCCCGGTGCCTTTATCAACGGCAGTGACAGAGAGAATGCCATTTGCGTCAATGTCAAACTTGACTTTAATTTGAGGAACTCCGCGTGGGGCAGGTGGGATTTCATCTAGACGGAAGTTGCCAAGAGATTTGTTGTCCCTAACAAATTCTCTCCCACCTTGGAGAACATTAATCTCCACACTTGTCTGCCCATCAGCAGTTGTTGAGAACACTTCTGACTTTGAGGTGGGCAAAGTTGTGTTTCTTGTGATAATTTTTTTCATAACACCGCCAAGAGTTTCCAAACCAATAGATAATGAGGTCATGTTAAGAAGGACAATGTCACTGACATCTCCAGACAAAACACCAGCCTGAAACAAATTGAATAAATGCATAGAAGATTAGCCTACGAACAAAAGCTAAAACAAGAATTCAAATCACAAAATTAAACCAAAGGTAACCACAATTCACACTCCAACTACAAAACAGGCTTAGTCTTCACCAGGTGTTAAGTCACCTCAAGGATGATAATGAGGGACAAATGCACACATGAAATATGAATATAGCAGGAAAATAAGATAAGGATTGACCTGAACTGCAGCACCAAGGGCAATGACTTCATCAGGATTTACTGAAACATTGGGTTCACTATAACAAATATCACTCTTGTTGGAAGCACCAAATGATTAATACCATAAGCCTACAACCTATGATGCACGGACACGGACACGGACATGGACACAGGACACGACACGGACACGAGGACACGCAAATTTTCAAAAAATAGGAGACACGACACGCTGGGGACACGTTCAGTACATATAATTTTATTTTTCATTATATGTAAAATTAAAAAATATAAATATTATTTATTTATTTTAATATCAAATATTATTCACAAATTAAAATTTTCCTATAAATAAAAATAATTTATTTAAATAAATAATAATATCTAAAAAATAGAAAAAAGGAAAAGAAAAAGAAAAGATTTTTGTTCAAATATATATCTAATATATAATATATACACTATTATTATTAGTGTATATTATTATTTGTATATAAATATATATATATATATATATATATATATATACGTATATATATTATCAGTATATAATATATAATAGAATGGAAGATATAGCGATCGATAGTCAAAGGAGAGGGCTGAAACACCATAGCAAGAGAGAGAGAGAGAGAGCAGAGAGGGAGACGACACAGACGAGACGAGGAAGACGACACAGACAAGGCAGACGAAATGAAGAAAGAAAAAGAAAAATGAAGAAAAATAGAAGAAAAGAAGAAGATCGAAAGAGATTTGAAGAATCGAAGAACATACCTGATCTAGGGCTCCATTTCAACAGGTTCTTCACCCCTCTCTCTCTCTTTCTCTCTCCCTCTCTGTCTTCAACAGGTTAGGGTTTCTCTCCCTCTTTGTCCATAACGTGTCCAAGAGTGTCCAACAGAGTGTCCGTCTACAAAATTCAAAAAAAAAAAGGGACACGTTGGGTAGAGTGTCGGACACATGTCCGTGTCCGACACGTGTCCGACACCCATACGTTGCCTTCAGAGACGTGTCCGTGCTACATAGCCAGCAACAAATTACCATAATTAGAAATAAATGGAAGAGCTCGGTGAATAACCTTGCACTACAGTGAAATATGGCTGAAGGATGTCAATAAACATGGTGTTAAAAAAAAATGACGTAAAATAGTTTATGCATCTCAATAACATTCATATGTTGGACCACTAATCAAAAAAATAAAAAAATAAATAAAAACCATCTCCCTCAGACTTATTTGGTAAAGCTCACATTCCAACAAATCAGAAATACCCAACAAGATTCCAGATGGAGTGAAAAGCCAAAAAGAATTACTTTCTCAAATAAGTCTAGGAATGAATGCACTTCAGAAGCAACCTTTAATTATTGCACTTAGTAAAATAAATGTTACAATGAAATTTCGTTTGTCTTTGTCATCAAGATTCGTACAGTTGCAGCAAGAAGTGGCTAAAAGGCTAAACTTAAAGGCTGGAACTTATTATGTCAAGTATGAAGATGAGGATGGTGAGTTGATTTTAATAGGTTGCGATGAGGACTTGCAAGATTATATGTGCGATTCTAGATCGCTAGGTAGAAGTTCTATTGTGGTATTGCTTGAGCAAAAGTTGCCAATTACTGATCATAAAAAATAAAAAAGTTGCTAATTATTCACAGAACAACTTGAATCTTGCTAAATAAGCACTTCCTGTTAAATTGGCTTAACTTTACCTAGTGGGTGTTTGGGAAGTTGTTATTTTAGTAGGATATTTAGTTTTTGACTATTTTAATAGGTTAAAATTTTTGTATTTGGAAAAATATATTTTTTTGTAATTGGATGTGATGTGTAACGCCCTCAAAATAATAACAATAAACCCATCAAACAAGACATGCATTGATATGTAAAAGTTTCACATTCTTCCATTCTATCATAGTTCCATTACAAAAGTATTACATGTTAACAACAAAAGCAAATGCCCTATGGGCTTACAGCTTTCCAAGTTAACACTTGGTTACAACAAAAGAGTACTAACTCATTTACACGTTAAGCCCTTGGCTTGAATTTACATGTAATACATCAAAATAAAACGACATAAGTATGTCCGCCTCTAGCCTCCCAAGCTATGTCCTTGGAGGTGGCATGCTACCTGTACCTGAAAATGATATTCCCATATAGGGTGAGCCACAGCCCAGTAGAAATACACTAAACCAACCATGAACAATGACTAAAAGATTAGCAATTGATAGATGGCCAACACTGATACATTCACATAAATCACATATTTATGTCATACGACTTATGAGTCCAAGATACTTTTCATTTTCCCTTTTTCAACAGATAAGCATGTTAGCTCTATCATTATTTCAACAGATATGTATAAAATCAATATCCCACATTCACAGATAAGCATATAAGCTGTATCCACACTTCACAAAGATAAGCATATAAGCTCTATCTTCACTTCTCTAGACAAGCATATGAGCTGTATCTACGGAGTTCATCCCCTATCTTCTCCCAACACTATCCGGTTTAGAGGTACATCCCCTATCTTCCCCTAAACCGCGGAGTACATCCCCCATCTCCTCCTCTACACAAAACGTATACAAACACATTGGTTCTATATACAATCACAATACATACAGTTAATGTATTCTAACAACCGTCAATTTTCATGACACATTCCATTGACTAGTTTCCGTTTGCCTAATCATCATGCATTGTCTACAACAATCACGACTATCCTCCACCGATAGCCCAAAGCAATTATTTCTAAACAGAAAATAAATGCACAATGGATATTCAATCAACATTTCATTTCTCATAATTAATTATCCCAATTAATCAAACAATGTAATTAGGTCATTTTTCATAATTACCATTTCAACCCTTAGGTCGCATTTTCATCAATGATTGTACATTTATTCCATTTCTCTATGCCGAACATGCATCTAGGTTTATTATGAATAAAACCCCAACTTTTGTAAAATAACACAAAAGCCCCAAACTATCACCAAATTACTGTAACAAGCCCGCGGGGGACTCAAAATACCAAAATTTAAAGACAAAATCCATAGAGAGCAGTAGGATATCCCTACCTCAAATTCGGAGCCCCAAGGGAGAAGATGACAAAACCCAACGTGCTCCAATTCCCGAAATTTTCAAATTAAAATGTAGCCCTCAACGATCAACAACTTTTTTGTAAAGGCCAAAGATGAGCAAATCACTCCTACTAGATCAAAACCTAGAGAGAAGGTAGAGTTCTAGAGTGAGAGGCTCAACAATGGTGTTTTTGGAAAAGTAGGAGAGAGAAGAGAAAGTGAAAAAGTGATTTGAAAAGTCAAAACACGGAACTTAAACCCAGTCGACCCGCTCGAGCGTCAAACACCCCGCTCGAGCGTCACTCACAGACTCCCGCTCGAGCGCCAACAATCCCGTTCGAGCGGCGAATACACACTCCCAGAACTTCTATAGAACCAGGCCATCGCTCGAGCTTCCAACTCCCCACTCGAGCGGAACTCACACAACCCCGCTCGAGCGGCCAATACCACGCTCGAGCGTCCAACACTGCACAGAAAATACTGGATGGGTGCAATTCCCGCTCGAGCGCCAAAACCCCCGCTCGAGCGGACAGGTCAAAATCTGGGCAACTAGTTTTGGTTTCTAAACTCAACCAACCTGTAACAAACCTGCCCAACACATCCCATAACTCAAATACCAAATAAGAAAGGATGTAAACAAGATAATAAACAACTACCAACATCCACGGACACATGTCCGGATCACTGTATATCAAGGGTAAACCCGGGATCGCTATAGCACCTAATAGTACACACTGAAAATGGGGACATGATTTTTGATAAGTAAAACTACAAATGAACATAGTAGAAGCAGCACTAACTTTAGTTCATATTGCAAAGAGCATATCTCATTATAAGCACTGAACAATTTCTAAACCAGTCAGAATACATGACGATGATTTTTTTTTTTTAAAATTTCCTGGCACAGGGGTGTCCTTAGATGAAATCATGATTACCTAAATAAATTACCACAAAACTACAACTCACCAGTTTTTTAACACCCCAAAATCAAAGTAAACCCCAAATGCACCATCAAGAGCGCACAAATCACTACTAAACAAACTAGCAATTATAAATTTATGTATACTAACCAAGACAAACCGGGCATGTAGGCAATTCAACAAATCCGGGCAGAGGTGAACAGGCTTCTTCTGCCAACTCATAGCTCTCCGCTGATTGAGCAAAAATCTCAAATTAAAAATACTAGTAAAAGATAGCATTAAACCTTTTAAATGTACCTAATATATATACTACAATATAATGTGTGCACTCATAAGGGTTTGAAGGTTTGTAACTTATTTTTTCCCACAAAAAATGCACAATATTGTTAACTGCTTCAAAAAATAACTGAAGCCATTTATCAAATTCAACCCATATTCTTCATTAATCAAATCATCAAAAAATTAGAATGTAAAATTGCAGTGAAATTACAAAAGCATACTAATATATAAAGCACACTACTCATAAGGATTTAAATTAAAAAATGCCCATATTATTAACTTCTTCAAAAAAAAAATTTAACAGCTAGCCATTCTCAAATTCAACGCATCTTCTTCATTCACCAAATCATCAAAAAAATTCAGATGTAAAATTGTAGTAAAATTACAATCACATCGTTTGCACCCATTGCTAGTGCATATATATACATAGAGAGAGAGAGAGAGAGAGAGATGATTAGGGACCTTCGATGATCTGAACTGTTTTCCATTGAAGTTACAGTAAAATCCATCAGCAGTCAATTGATTGGCAAGCGTGATCAACACACTGTACCGATCCTCCATTCCATCATTCCTACAATACACTCAAAACAAAACAAAAACAAAAAACCCTAGGGTTTCAAATTCTCGAGTAACAATCTCAATAATAAAAAAATAAAAATTGAAGAGCTTGGGGGTGGATACCGGAGGAAGCAGAGTTCAGAGAAGTGGTCGAGGTGGGATCCACAGAAGAGGAGGAAGTCGTCGGGAGAGAGAGGTAGTTGGGGACAGCGACGACGAAGAGTTTGGTGGATTCAGCGCTAGGGCTCGTGAGAGAAGTGGTGGAGGAGGGGGATTGGCTGCTTAAGAAGTGGACTATGCCATTGAGTTCGGTTATAGAGAGGTGGTTGCTAGGCTTTGCAGTGGGCGTCTGGATCCTCTAGAGTGGAATTCCCTGAAGTGATCCTTGAAGTGAGTGATCCAATGGCTCAAAATAAAACTAACCAAAACGACGTCGTTTTGGTTAGTAATTTTAAAAATAAAAAAAAAAACTTTAATTCAAAATTTTTGCAGATGAGATATGAAGCAATACAAAGACAGAGAGACAGAGCGAGAAAGAAAAGGTTTGAGTTTCAGATTTCCATCTCTTCACTCTCATCTTATTTTTCTTCTTCTTCATGGGTATTGGTGTTCTTGATCTATTGGTTTCTTCAATGGGTTTTAGTTTTTTGGTGGAAAATGAAGATCTAATAAATCCATGGTTCTTGATTTGGTGGGCTAGCAAGTCTGATCTTGGAATACACATTCATTTTCCTTGGAATACACCTATTTTATTTATTTATTTATTTTGTTCTTTCTTGAATCTATAGTTGGGTTATTTATTGTTTTGATTGGTTGAAATGTTCTTTGGGTTTCTCTGGATTTCTTGAATCTATAGTTGGGTTGTTTATTGTTTATTATTCTCAGGAAGTTCATGGCCATGGATGACACCAAATCCATTTTCATTTGGGTTTCTCTGCAAATCCACCCATTTTCTTCTTCATCTCTCAAACCCATCAAAACCCTTGCAAAATCTCTGTCCTTGAAGCTTCTTGAAGAATAGATATTAAAGTGAGTTTTTTGAAGAATAGAGATCCAAAAGCTAGAGGACACAGAGATTTCAAAAAATTAGATCTCTGCAAAAAAAAAAAATCAATCTCTGCAAAATCTCTATATCCTCAACTCTCTCTCTCTCTCTCTCTCTCCCTCTCGATTTGCAAACTGCAAAAAAAAATTCAGGGTTGGCCACCAAAACGATGTCGTTTTGGAGAGGGATCATCTCAGCCACTGGTTCTATTAATGGAACACGTGTTGGGCCATAAAACATCACTCTAGAAGATCAATTCAGGAAATGACTCTAGAGGATCCGGACGCTTGCAGTGGAGCTGCTGCTGGTGACGGAGAAGGAGAAGGGGCGGCGCGTGTCGATGAGTGGATTTGGAGGATGAACATTCTTAGGGTTAGGATTAATTAAAAAAAAATTATTTGAAAAAAAATTAATCAAAAAAATTAATTGAAAAGAAAAATATTTGAAAAAAAAAAGTATTTAAAAAAAATTAATTAAAAAAAAATTGTTAGTTAAAATTTTAAATTTCTGTTTAAAAACTAGCGTAAACTCATTTTTTGAGTTTATAATTTTTCCTCAAATTTATAAACTGAGACAACCATTTAAAACTAAAAAAATTATCAAACAAGTTTTTATGATAGTTTTATAAATTTTTGTAAATATAAACTGAATACGAAATGGTTACTAAACAGGCGCCTAATGTTTTTGTCTTTTGTTAAAAAAAATATTTGTATTAATTTTTTTTTTTTTGTTTAAGTCATTATAGTTTAGAAAGATATAATTTTTTTTAAAAAAAACAAAAAATAAAAATATAAACTTTTAATAGCGATTAATAATTTGAATACGTGTATTTAATAACTTATTATATTTAGACCAATAATGTTATGACACATCATTATGACACATGTGAATATTGATCTTATTCTAATTGCAATAATATAATTTGAAAAAGAATTTAAATTTAAAATTTTATTTTATAAACAAACGATGCATTAATTAAAGAATGAATATTGATTTTATTCTGGTAATATAATTTAATGAAAAATCTAAATTTAAAATTTTCTTCTAAGAATATAAAATTTATTTATAGATCAATCACATTGTGACACATATTAACAAAAATTAAACAAAATAAAAAAAGAAAAAGAAAAAAGAATTACAACTTTTAACTTTAATAAGATGACAATGTTTTGCAATTATAATAATATATAGATTTTGAATGAGATTTTAAAACTCTCATAATATCTCTTCTTAAAAACATTCTTTTGTAAAATATATAAATAATCTGAACGTCACTTTTATTCTCCTTAATATAAAAATTATGAACTAATTATGATAATTTTAAATTTGTATTTAAAGCTTATAAATCATCAGATAGATTATTATAATTTTAAATTTATATTGTGTCAATTTTAAATTTAAATTAATAGATTGCTTTCCATATTTAGTGACCCTTAAATTTGAATTTTGAAATGGGTTAATATAATTTTCATTTTTTTTAGATTTGATATACTTTCTATTTGAAGGTCATAAATCTATATACTATTATAATTAGCCTAGTCTAGCTGGCCACCATGCCTTCCTTTGGGCTTAGTTCTAAGGAGGTCATGGGTTCAATTTCCCTTAGGAGAGTTGAATTAAGAGAGTGCAAACACTTACATGCTTTGTCAAGGGTGGGGAGATTTTCTCCCATTAGTGCTAATGTAACAACTAACAACTAATATTTACCGATAAAAAAAATTTAAAAAAAATGTCATAAATCAGGAGATATTAATTTTTACTTTTATTTTTATTTTTTGGCTTGAATAAGAGTTAGCCAATAAAAGTTTTTTAATTTTTAAAAATCAAAAAATTATGAAATTTAGATTGAAAATTTGGAGCTCTAAGAAATGGATTAGTAGACTTTCCATTTTTTTTAGATTTGATATACTTTCTATTTGAAAGTCATAAATCAAGAGATATTAATTTTTATTTTTATTTTATTTTTTTACTTGAATAAGAGCTAGTCAATAAAAGTTTTTTAAATTTTTAAAAATAAAAAAAATTATGAAATTTAAATTGAGAACTTAGAACTCTTAGAAGCCTTATGGTTAAAAATCCTTTTGTTTATATAATATATAGATTTGCCAGAAATTGAGTCAAATGGAAGAATATCTAAACCATATATAATATTCGTCCATACATATATGTTTTTCAGTGATATTTAGTTGAAAATATAAATAGTAAAATTGTTAAAATTTTGAATTTAACTAACCTAGTTGTGAATCATTTTGTTGTCGTCCAAATTGCTAGACTAGTTACATGCATGTAGTTTTTTTTTTTTTTTTAAGTTACATGTATGTAGTGTGACACAATTCTTACGACATTTTAAAATTATTTCATATTGAATGACAAAAAATAAAAAATAAAAAAAAGGTTTTTGGTAAAAATACCTTAAACATATATTATATGAAGAATAATCATATAAGTAGAAGGGTAAAAACATTTAATCTCATCCCTTATTTGTTTTTTTTATCAGTTAGTGAAACAATCATTCAGAACATTACTATGCAAAATTGATAATGTTTTTAGTTTTAAAAATTAGAAATAATTGATAATATTCTCAATTTACTAAATATGACTTATTGGTTGAAAAAATCTTAAATAAGATCTGAACTATCATAACATTTATAAATAAGAGTTTTAAATAATTAACTCTATATTATATGAAGCATATTGTACAAGATCTTGAACAATTATCACAATGGCAGCCTAATATTAAGCCTCCTAAGCCAAATAGAATGAAGCACCATATCCAAGGGAGCTAGACTCTGTGGTGGTGGCGAACTAAGATATATCATATATACTTTTGAGTAGTTAGAAAGTTTATTACATACTATGTGTCATGATTTGGAAATGCTGAACATTAGGCATTTTTTCTCTTAAATAGATTTTTTGTTTTAATCCATCTAATCTAACTTTATTATTCTTCTTTAAATTTTAATTTCTTTATTTCAGGTATGGATACTGGGATGACTATTATCATAGAATGGATTTGCTCGACTTAGGTTTGAATATATATCATATATGCCTTCCAAGTTTAAAGTTTCACAACAGTGATTGTACTTAATTGCTATTTACTACCTTCAACTTGATTTTTTTCTTTATATGTTCATAGAAATGATTTTTTGTGCTTTTTGGCACTCACATTTGTGGATTGAAATGTCACATTTGTTTGGTTACTAATTGATAGTTGTAAAGAGCATGCATTTGTCTACACTCTCTCAAATTGGCCCCTCTATAAAACATGTATTGGTACCATTCCATCAACAAAAATAATTATGCTTAGGTATGTAAGGTTGTGTTTGAATCATAATAACTTTATATTTCCCTCATCTTTTCTTTTTCCTTTTCAATTCCCTATCTAAATTTAAATTGATATTCTCAAACATTTCAAGTTCTTAGCTGTTGACTATTAACTACCCTAAAGAATCAGTGCTTCAACCCATTTTGTTTATTTCATGTGCTCTAGGAGGGTGCAAACTAATTTACATCTTTTGGTTGCACCATTATGAAAATTTTGTATCCTTGAAGTTAGAATTTTGTTTGAATATTTGATTTGATGATACATAAAACATTTTAGGATAAAATTTGTCTTTTATATGTTTATTTATTTTTTATAGGTTTTTGATCTTAAAACTTTGTTATGGTCTAATCTAAAGCTGAATATTGAACCAAAAATGAAGCAGAAAATTTTCCAGTACATCTGGTCACAACATAGTAAGACAGTAAGACAAAATTTTTATTCCATTGCTATTTTGGGTCTATCTGATTAAATAGACATTCACTTCTATATAAAAAAAAAATATACAATCCTTGAAGTTAGAATTTTGTTTGAATATTTGATTTGATGATACATAAAACATTTTAGGATAAAATTTGTCTTTTATATGTTTATTTATTTTTTATAGGTTTTTGATCTTAAAACTTTGTTATGGTCTAATCTAAAGCTGAATATTGAACCAAAAATGAAGCAGAAAATTTTCCAGTACATCTGGTCACAACATGGTAAGACAGTAAGACAAAATTTTTATTCCATTGCTATTTTGGGTCTATCTGATTAAATAGACATTCACTTCTATATAAAAAAAAAAATATACAATTTTTGAAAATGTCCATCGCTTACAATCGATTAGAACTGTTCATATCATTATCTCATTTTACAACATTAGTTCTATGCGACACATCAATGGTGTACCACACATTAAAGTAGGTGGTCTTTTTTTATTTATATTTTTTAAATATACTTCTTTTCCCCTCTATAAGTTCCTTCTAATAAAATTTTATGTTTTCTCCAAGTGACAGGTGTTTAAGACAATTTCGGTCTCATATTCAAGTTTGGAAAGTCTTGAATCTCTTCTTTTATAAGGTTTCACTTTAATTTTTCCTTTTATTTCTTGAGATTGCAAAGCACTGGTCGGTGTGCATTGTTTATTATTTCTTTTAAATTTAATTTTTTGGTATTATAGAGCACTAGCTGGTGTGCATTGTTTGTTATTTAATTTTGAATTCTATTTTTTTGGATTGCATAGCATTGACTAGTGTGCTTCATTTAGTGTTTGGTAATTTTTATTTTTATTTTTTATTGTAAAGTATTGATATATGTACAATAGCTTTGGTTGGTATTATTTGATAACGAATGAATAATGAAAACGGAATATTTTTTATTAAACAACAAATATATATACTTGTGCCTAGGGATTATTATTTTTAATTGAGTTCTGTAGAGTGTGTGATATCAGGAAAATTGTTGGAAGTGTTTTAAAAATAATATATATACCCATGCCTAGGGGTTGTTATTTCTCAATGTCTTAGTTTTTGGTATGTTTTTCGATAAATTACATTTGTATTCAACTATATTTTGATCTCAATAATTATTTACATCGTGCCTTTAGGGGCGAGCATACCTTTTATTCTTCCCTTTTTCCCCTTCTCCTCTCATTATGAAAATCATTTAACATTAAAGTAAATGATGGGAAGTGAGCATTGTTTTGAGGATTGCAAAAAGTCTTGAATTTATGAAAACTTTGACATATAATTAAAATTGCAAAATTAATACTTTTTCATAACTTGCTATTTCATGCAATGAATTCTTTTTTCTTATTTTTGTTTGTTTGTTTGTGTAGTATTAGATAATTTGATAAGCATGAAGGGATTGAATTAGCTTGAAATCAAATAAAATTTCATGATTTCTAGGAAAGCCCTGAAGATCTAAAGAGGTATTGTGAAATTCATCTGCTGAAGACCTTGACTAGATTAAGTTGCTTTTGTTTATTAAACTCTATCTTTCATTATGTATGTGTTTGGGTTTTTCTTTCTTTTTTTGGGTTTGTGTTCTGTTTTTTGTGTTCTATTTCTTTTTTATTTTCCTTTTTTGTGTATTTTTTTTTCCCTGTGCATTGTTGCCAATAAAATCTCACATTGTGTTGTTCAAAATACCACTTGAAATTTTGTTGAATGCTTCTAGAAGAATTTTTCTACAAATTAGTTTGGCCCCTCTTCCATCTTCTCATTTCTCTTTAAACATGAGAATTTCATTCAGGGTATTTTGCCTATTTTGATACAGTCAAGCTCTTTTATTTTGTATCTTTGTGCATACACCATGTTCTATAAAATACCTCAATTAAAATAGTTTATTTTCTTTTGATTTTTTTTTTTATTATCAAAGAAAAAGATTTATTGATGATAAAAGCAAAATACATGCAAAAATACATCAACAAATTGGGAAAGTGTACAAAGATTGGTGAGAAACCAATCTAGAGCAATCAAAAGATGAAAAGTAGAACAAAACAGAACAACTTCAGAGCATACAGCAGTCCATAAGCAGCCACTAGCATCAGCCCACTACTAGGAATATCACTACAGCAGCAACCAGCAGCATGAACACTTCCAATCAACATATCCCTCCATCAAACCAGCAGTATGAACACTACAGCAGTAACAACCTCTCTTCACCAACACCAAACCAAACCGGTGAGATACCCACAGCTGCAAATACATCTCTGCACAATATAGTAGCAAGTCACTAACCTTCAAGAAAACACACCAGAGACCCTGCTGCCATGAACTCCACCCAGGTTACATCAAGAAAGGAAAAAGGAATACACCAGAGGCCCTGTTGCCATGAACTCCTAAGTTTCTGTTAATACTTTTCCACCACTTCAAAACTTCTTCAACTAAGTCTTCAGATCAATCACCTAACCCTGAATTGGTCACAGGAAAGATGCCAGCACCCCTAGATCCAAAGTTAATACCTTTGTTATATTAAGCAGATGGTTCCAAGAATGATGGAAACAGGGGCATCTTTGCAACTTCAGCCTTAATACACTTGCCTACTGCCATTACACAGACAAAATCTAATCTGGCTCAGGTTGAAGATGAAATCATTGGCAGAGAACTGATGATCCTTGAACAAATCTTTGAACCAAAGAGCAATCTTAACTTTTATTAGTTCACAGACTCCTTCTTCACTTAGAGCAACATCCTTAAAAGTGTAATCATTTCTATGTTTCCACAATGCCCATAACACAGTAATAGGTAAAGCTTTCCATATCAACCTTTCCTTTTTGTTGAGTCTTACCCCATCTCACTAGTGTAGAAGTGACTCCACGGAGCTTGGTAGTACACCTTGCACCTTCCACCACTTTAAGATTTATGTCCAAACTCTCCATGCCACCGGGCAATGCAATAACACATGGTTAAACGACTCTTCCTCAAATTTGCAGAAAATGCATAGGGCCGAAACGTTATCAGCAAGAACACCAATACGTATAAGGAAATCTGTAGTCTTCAATCTATCCTTCCAAGCAAGCCAACCAAAGAATTGAACTCTACAGGGAATGTACTTCACCCACACCAACGTACTTGTTGGACATTTATTACCATAACCAGCTGCCAAATTTTTGTACACAAAGGAGACTGAAAAACTACCTGATTTTGAGGCTACCCATACCAGTACATCCACTGCATCTAACCTTGTTGTAAGGGCTACCTCTAACAGAGTTAGCAATCTAGAAACCTCCACCATTTCCCAATCATAAAACTCCCTTATGAACTGGAACACCCACTGTCTTGCATTCACCTTCGTTACCAATATTGAATTTAAAGATTCTTCCTTATTAATAGACAGTCTATGAAGGAGTGGGAATTCCTCCTTAAGACACAAATTTGCACACCATTTGTCACGCCAGAACTTCACTCTATGACCATTACCAACTTTTATCTTACAGTTTTCCAGGAAAAACCTCACCAAACTACTATTATGATGACTGCCATCTACAATGTCCTTCCAAAATTTTGAGCTACTACTACTGGAGTTGATTGTAGGCATCCAATTACCCTCATCAACCTTATATTTACTGCATATAACTTTTCTCTACAATGCATCAGACTCAGAACCAAACCTCCACCACCATTTTAATAAAAGACAATTATTAACCTCCAACACTCTCCTAACCCCCAAACCCCTTCGTTCCACTGGGTTTGATGCTTCCTTCCAATTAACTAGATGTAATTTCTTTCTTAACTCAAATCCACCCCAAAAGAATGCTGCCTGAATTTTTTCAAACTCTCTTCCTACCCCTTTTAGCATCTTATACAAAGACAAATAATACAAAGGTAAGGAAGACATTACAGATTTTATTAAGGTAAGCCTTCCAGCAAATGAGAGCAATCTCCTCCTCCAACCTGCTAATTTGCTTCTAGTTTTATCCAAAACAGGTCTCTAAGTTGATTTCCTACTCAGATTAGCCCCCAGAGGTAACCCAAGGTACTGAAATGGCAAGCTTTTCACCTTGCAATTGAGCATTGAGGCATATTCATTCATTAAATCATCTTGCACTCCCACCCCACATACTACACTTTTATGATAATTGATCTTCAATCTTGAAAGAACTTCAAAACACCTCAATATCCTTTTCAAGTTTCTTATTTCAACAAAATTAGCTTCACAAAGTAATATTGAATCATCTGCAAATTGTAAGTGAGTAAGACTCACATTACCTGAACCAATCCTTACCCCTTTTATTATTTCCAATTCAAGAGCTCTAGACAACAATAAACTTAGCCCCTCTACTGTTATATTGAACGGAAAAGGAGACAACGGGTCCCATTGTCTGAGACCTCTTTGGTTAAACCAGCTACTTATATAATTCAACTGTTTTATTGGTCAAATAGTGAGTGAATCTATCATAACGAGCCAAGTAAATGATTAAATAACCTTTGATATAGAGAATTTGATTAACAATGTGTGAATGCTCTAAGTATAATGTCTATGTTATGATAGAATCAAATAAGATATTAAATTATGATAGATTCAATCACTATTTGGGGGGAAAATGTAGATTCACTCACAATACTTAGCCTATTATGATATGTTCTTTCAAATTGTGAATGATACCTCTTTTTTTTTTTTTTTTTTTGGAACTAGAATGATTCCTTCCTTGGATATTTGGTTTTTCATACTTATTATGAGAATAACCAAGAAATTGATATATATATTTATAGATATTTTTTTTCTTTCCTTTCAATGTTTTTTGGAATGAAGAGAAACATACATCTGATATCCATTTGCCAATTTTTTTTCTTTTGAATGAAAAAAAAAATCTCTTCTCTGTTTATGTACTTGCTCTTCTCATCTTAATTGTAACCAATTATCTAGAACATTACTATGTAAAATTGATAATGTTCTTAGTTTTAAAAATTAGAAAAAACTGATAACATTCTCAGTTTTTCTAAATATGACTTATCAGTTGAAAAAAACTTAAATAAGATTTGAACTACCATAACATTTATAAATAAGAGTTTTTAATAATTAACTCTATATTATATGAAGCATATTGTACAAGATCTTGAACAATTATCACAATGGCAGCCTAAAATTAAGCCTCCTAAGCCAGATAGAATGAAGCACCATATCTAATAAATCAAAAGGTTTACTCGGCCGATTAATGATAAAATGTTGTTGCACCTCCATAACCATCTTCTGCTTCATCAAATACTCTTCCATGGAAATTCCCTGCAAAATTTTCTTCATTTCCAGTATCCTTGACACTGGAACATGAACCGAAAACTTGTTCCAATCAAGAACATCACTAAAAGGCAACACATAGCCATCCGAGATGATCACCGGTACACACCCTGTGTAAATGGACTCAACAATTCTAGGGCTTGCCACTTCATTCCCACTAGGGCACAAGCAAAACTTGGATTGACCCATTAGGTCAAAGTAGTTTAGGGTTTCAGGGAGGTAACTGTGGACTTGAATATCAGTGTCTTGGTCTTTCCAGTATTTTAGTAGGACTTTTCGTACGTACCCGTGTTCGCCACCAGCGAAGAAGGCGAGGATCGGACGGTGCTCTCGGGGTTGGCCAAGACGGGGCGGCCCTAGTACTCCGTAGTCGATTTTGATTTCAGGTAGAGAAACGTCTCTGATGGGTTGGAAACCTTCGGATGCGTTGGCATTGCAGAGGACTCGGATGAAGTTTTTGTATAGGGTAGGGTTGGCTGTTGAAACATCTGGTGCCTGAAATTGTTGAAATGGAGAGAAGTTGAATGTTAAAATGATATGTAGTGTTTGAGCAACAAAAGAAACACTATCTAAAAAGACAAGGGGAACTTCCATAAGTACATCATCATTTTTATCAGTTTACACCATCTTTTACGTCTAAGATATCAATATATTAAAGGGTAAATTACATAATTGTCTCTGCATTTTGTTCATTGTTCCATTTTCGAATATACATTTTTAATTAACTTAATTTTGACATTTAATTTAAGATTTTGTGTCAATTTGATTTAATTGATAAAATCGTTAGTATTTTTGATAGAAAATTATTACTAAATTAATTGAGATTAGCTCACTAAGTTGAGCAAATTTATAATTTTGCTCTTAAAAACATTATACATGTGCCACTTATGTTGTGTACATATTTTTTATTAAAAAAATACTAACAATTATGGTCAATTAGACTAAATTGAGATAAAATCATAAATTCTGAATCAAAATCAAAATCGAATCAATTAAAATCAGAATGTTTAAAATGACACAATAACCAAAATATAAAAACTACTGACATAATTTATCCATTATTAAATAGAATTTTTGACCATGGACCTAGGAATATGCTCCTCTCTAGGTCTCAGGTTCGAATCCTACCCCAGCTGAATACTAGCGGGCTACTACGTCTTTGCCTGATCAATCGATTCAGGATCCTAAGATTAGTCGATGTGCGTCACTACGAAGAAGTGCTAGCCCAAATACTCGGCTATAAAAAAAAATATAATTTTTGTTCAGTAATGGACGTTTAAATAATTTATTTTTATTCAATATTATTGATAAATTATCTCCAACAAACCATCCACTTTTGCCAATAATTTTTTAAAAAAATAAATAAATAAACTTGTAACCCAGAAAAGAAAGAAAGGGAAGTTACTACTCCGTAGTATTTTCGGTTTCGTTTGACAGGAACTATTTTGATTAAATTAGTTAATAAAAATAAAATAGACTAATTTAGTTAACAAAACAAAATTTTATATTCAAATCATAATCATTTTATTTTTTCTCTTACAATCATCAAATCTACAAAAAATAAAAAATAAAAATTATCAAAATTTATCTCAAACACAACTTTTTTAACCGAGTTGAAATAGTCAAAAAGTCAGACTAAATTAGCTTATTCTAAACAAGAGATTATTAAAGATTCATAAATAATAATAAAAAAAAACCTTATCAAAATTTATCTCTAACACAATTTTTTTAATCGAGTTAAAATAGTCAAAAAGTCAGACTAAATTAGCTCATTCTAAACGAGAGATTATTAAAGATTCATAAATAATAATAAAAAAACCTTTAAGTATTAATATTTATAAAATTTATCACTTATCTATAATTATTTTTAAAATTTTCCACTGAATTTAAATTTTTTCAAGAAAGAAAGAAAGAAAAAATGAGTGAAGAAGTAAAAACATTACCCAGTCATGGCAGGCAACAAAGAAATGATCGGCACCATTGCTTCGGTTCCAGTAAGGGTACCTGTGGGAAACGATGCCAACGTAGTCTTTCACAACGTTCTGCAGCCTAACCCTTGAGAAATTTGTGTAGGGTCTGTACACGTATTTCACTATATTAAGTACGCTCACCGGTATGAAGTATGCCACGGCGGCGTCCTCGTTGGCCGCCTGAAACCGGCTCTTCCCGCTGCCCATCTCCGCCATGAACTGTCCCTCTATCGAGTAGATGTCGGCCATTGGACCGTCGTGGAAGAGTGGTGGCTCTCCTTCTTTGTACGTCCACACTTTGAATCTCTTCTCCATCTCAATGTGGCTTCTGATGAAATAACATTGGAAAGTAGGGTTCATATGCAAATTAGTAACAATCACTGTGTTCAATTGCAAAGGTGGGCAATTATCCTGAATTGAAAAAAATACATGAATTGTATAATTTTGAAAAGTAAATGATTATTATTGTTCAATCAATCTGATTTTTTTATATGAATACAATGCTTTCAGGGCTCTCATGCTTAAATTGTCAAAAAGAATTCAAGATTATATCAAATTGGACCAACGAGCTGCTTACCCAATAGAATACTTACCGGCATGTATATTTCCTAATTTGATTTGTTGTACCTTACTCCTTAAGATAAAATATATTTATAGTACTTAAAATATGTATTTTGTGTTGCTTTGGTTATTTAAATTTAAATTTTATCAATTTCATCTCCTAAAATTTTTTATTTGAGTCAAATTAATTCAATTCTAAATCATAGTTTAAATCGTTAATGGAATAATTATAAATTTCAATTATAGTCTCTAAAATATACGTTTTATATCATTTTGGTATCCAAAGTTTTAATTTTGTTAATTTCATCCCTTAGTATAGTAAGTTACAAATTTTAAAAACTAGACTCATTACCAAATATCAACGACGTCTACTATTGCTCCTTATCTCAATATAAAATTATAAATCTCCCTCTTTTCACCAATGACATTACTCTTGGGCCATGTTTGTTTGGGTGGACATGAGCTTGGGATTGGACTAATAGTCCAATAAAATTATTAATCCGATGTTTGGTCAAACAATTGAAGTACGGACTAATTATTTTAAATTTGACTATTAGTTAAGATAGGATACATAATCCAACGAATTCGTAGTCCTAGGACTACTAGTCATGGGAATGCTAATCCAGTCCGCCCAAACAAATATGGCCTTGGGGGTGCCAATGACATCACTACTAAAACACTATTTAACCATGGCCTATGACCACTACATAACTCATCTTGTTATCAATTGATCTTAAGAATCATAGGAAAATTACAAATCAGTAGGACATTGAAAGAATATTTACATTTAAGTGCTTATTGTGTCTAGTGTAACTCCTTTATATATGTCAAAGTTGTACAAAAAAAATTTCTATTTTTTCACTGTACCACTTATTTACAATTTTGTCAAGAATTATCATATCACTTTGTGCTCTTTTAGGAAGCTGGTAAAAAGTCAACTTCCAACTTTTTATTAATTTTGGGTCACATCACTTCTCACCTAACTTATTCATAAAAAGACAAAATAAATTAAAAAAACTAAAAAATCAATTTTTTTTACCAACTTTCCCAAACACCTTTCGTCCATGGCTACCCTTAATAATCAACCATCAACCCCATCACACAATCAATCAAGACCGTCCAATTAATGGGGTACCTCTCCTTGTATTGATTGACATTTTAAGTCCATGTCATTCATAATTTATTCAGTGTGATGCCCGATGATCAGACTGCGTAGGTTGGACCCCCTCAAGAACTGAGTTAATTAATGAAGGGCTCAAAATGCATCAATGCATTAAAAAAACAACAACCGCGTTGGGACCCCAGTGGGGTGACCCGAGCTCCACATGGCTTTCTGTGAGAGCAAAATTTAAAAAAAAAGAAAAAAAAAATTCTGAACCAATCAAAAAACAATGGGGATAGTGGGAGTCACTAGAATGGCAACGGGACGGGACGGGCCCGGGGATCACGCTTCCCGTCCCCGATCCCCGATGGTGAAAATTCCCCCGGCCCCGATCCCTGACGGGGAGCCTATCACCGTCCCCGCCTCCGCCCCCTAATGGGAATCGGGTTTCCCTGACCCCGAATATCCCCGACAAAAAAAAAAGAAGAACAAAACAGCAGCTCATCATCAACAACAACAACTAAAATTTACAAAATCATCATCAATGATCATCATCATCAACATCAACAATAACAAAATATGTATATATATGTATATATATTACCTCGGATCAGAAGATGTGAGAGGCCAGTGTTACAGTGTATATATATATATAGTAAAGATCTGAATATGTACATCAATGATGTTGATATAGTTGAGAACCAGTGTATATATACAGTTAAGAACCAGTGGTGCGAAGAAATTTTCATCGCGGCTCGGATTTAGAAGAGGCTCTCCGTTGCCGATCTGTTAGTATCTCTAGACTTCTTCACAGAGAGTAGAGGGAGAAGAACAAGAGAGAGAGAAAAAGAGAGAGAGAGAGAGAGAGAGAGAGAGGGGGAGAGTTGAGAAGACATAGAGAAAGAATGAGAACTTTAGTGTAGTATAGTAAGTTACAAATTTTAAAAACTAGACTCATTACCAAATATCAACGACGTCTACTATTGCTCCTTATCTCAATATAAAATTATAAATCTCCCTCTTTTCACCAATGACATTACTCTTGGGCCATGTTTGTTTGGGTGGACATGAGCTTGGGATTGGACTAATAGTCCAATAAAATTATTAATCCGATGTTTGGTCAAACAATTGAAGTACGGACTAATTATTTTAAATTTGACTATTAGTTAAGATAGGATACATAATCCAACGAATTCGTAGTCCTAGGACTACTAGTCATGGGAATGCTAATCCAGTCCGCCCAAACAAATATGGCCTTGGGGGTGCCAATGACATCACTACTAAAACACTATTTAACCATGGCCTATGACCACTACATAACTCATCTTGTTATCAATTGATCTTAAGAATCATAGGAAAATTACAAATCAGTAGGACATTGAAAGAATATTTACATTTAAGTGCTTATTGTGTCTAGTGTAACTCCTTTATATATGTCAAAATTGTACAAAAAAAATTTCTATTTTTTCACTGTACCACTTATTTACAGTTTTGTCAAGAATTATCATATCACTTTGTGCTCTTTTGGGAAGCTGATAAAAAGCCAGCTTCCAACTTTTTACTAATTTTGAGTCACATCACCTCTCACATAACTTACTCATAAAAAAACAAAATAAATTAAAAAAACTAAAAAATCAATTTTTTTACTAACTTTTCAAAACACCTTTCGTCCATGGCTACCCTTAATAATCAACCATCAACCCCATCACACAATCAATCAAGACTGTCCAATTAATGGGGTACCTCTCCTTGTATTGATTGACATTTTAAGTCCATGTCATTCATAATTTATTCAGTGGATGATCAGACTACGTAGGTTGGAACCCCTCAAGAGCTGGGTTAATTAATGAAGGGCTCAAAATGCATCAATGCATTAAAAAAACAACAACCGTGCTGGGACCCCAGTGGGGGTGACCCCAGCTCCACATGGCCTTCTGTGAGAGCAAAACTTAAAAAAAAAAAAAAAAAATTCTGAACCAATCAAAAAACAATGGGGATAGTGGGAGTCACTAGGAATGGCAACGGGACGGGGCGGGGCCAGGGATCACGCTCCCCGTCCCCAATCCCTGATGGTGAAAATTTCCCCGGCCCCGATCCCCGACGGGGAACCTATCACCGTCCCCGCCTTCGCCCCCTAATGGGGATCGGGTTTTCCTGACCCCGAATATGCCCGACCAAAAAAAAAAAAAAGAACAAAACAGCAGCTCATCATCAACAACAGCAACAAGAATCTACAAAATCATCATTCGAGCGCTTGGTGCGAGTGGGAGTTTTGAGGGGTGTATTCCGTTCAAACCTTGGTGGTCGGTGTTTGTGTTCGGTTAAGAGGAGAATGGCGCCGGGTCTACAAAGAGGGGATTGCTCAGCGTTGGTGATGAGAATCAATTGAGGGAGTTGTTTGGGAGAGGGAAACCGTGGGAGAAGGTTAAGTTGGAAAACTGGGTTTTCAGGGGTAAAGCATGGTGACAGCACCAGTAGCTTCATTCCCGGAGGCAGAGACAGTGCTTGTTGAAGAAGACCCTAAGGAGGAGGCGGCAGCAGCAATAGAGGAGGCACCTGTAGCAGTCCCGGCCGAGGTTGAAGCCACAGGTGGTTCTCGGCAGCAATGAAGCCTGAGTGTCCGGCTTTGGTGCAGGGTGTTTGGGTCAGGCGTGCAGGGTGTATGGCGTGCAGGGTGCTTGGGTCCGGCGTGGGGCTCAAGAGTTTGTGTATCAGTGTTCGACATTGGGCGTGCAGGGTGGTTGGGCGTGCAGTGTTTCAGGCGTGGAGGGTGGTTGTGTTTCAGTGTTGTGTGGGGCTCAAGAGTTTGTAGTGTTGTTTTTATTTGTTTTTTAAAATATAAAATCGTGAGGCTAAGAGGTTGGTTGTAAAGACGTGAGTAGCAGTAGTAGGAGAGTGAATTTTTACTCTTCGAATCTCTCTCATAGCGTTTTTTTTCCTTGTACCTTTAAATTTCATGTTTTTAATGAAATTTTTTTCTTTGCCGATCAAAAAAAAAAAAATCGTCATCAATGATCATCATCATCAACATCAACAACAACAAAATGTGTATATATATGTATATATATTACCTTGGATCAGAAGATGTGAGAGGCCAGTGTTACAGTGTATATATATATAGTGAAGATCTGGATATGTACATCAATGATGTTGACATAGTTGAGAACCAGTGTATATATACAGTTGAGAACCAGTGGTGCGAAGAAATTTTCATCGCGGCTCGGATTTAGAAGAGGCTCTCTGTTGCCGATCTATTAGTGTCTCTAGACTTCTTCACAGAGAGTAGAGGGAGAAGAACAAGAGAGAGAGAGAGAAAAAGTGAGAGAGAGAGAGAGAGAGAAAAAGTGAGAGAGAGAGAGAGTTGAGAAGACTTAGAGAGAGAATGAGAACTTTAGTGACAGTGTATATATTAGATATTATCAATGATGTTGATAATAATAGATTAGATATTAGAGAGAGAATGATTAGATATATATATATTGGGGACTGATCGAGGGGCTTTCGGGGGCGGGGCCGGGCTAGGGCCGGGGTTGGGATACCTATCATCGTTCCCGGCCCGAAAATTATCAAGGATTTAATTTTTAATATCATCTCCGGCTTTATGGAGATAATTTTCGAAGAAAATCCGTTCTAAACAGGATCGAAGGGTCGAGTCTCCGTTGGATCGAGTTCAAATTGTCATCCCTAAAGATCACCCCCACTTGAGGGTCTCAAGTATTATCGAGGTCTCAAGTATTATTGTAAAAATAAATTGATCACATCGTACCATACTAACATCGCAATCGTACCATACTAACATCACAAGTCAATGTCTTTAAGATTCATAGCACAATTTTTTTACTGAGTTGGAAAAATCTTTTTTGAAATTTGAAACCACTTTTTTCAAGAACTTTGCAAAAGATAATTAACAACATTGTAAAGCTTTAGTCCACACCCACACCTTCAAACCCTAATCACAATCTATTCAACTGAAAGAATGAAACATTAATTGCATGCATACATTTATGGAATCCACTTTTTTTCTCATTCACATTAAAAATTAATTAATACTATTTTAACACAAAAATGAAGTCCAAATTTTTGTTTAGAGTGACCAATGTAAGTTTAGAGCACACGAAAAAAAATTCATTTTTGTTAGAAAATAATTTCTTATAGTTGTAAACTATCTAAATAAAGGAAAATCAATAAATCTATATTAGTTGGTAATACTTTTTTCATTTATTTAATGTTTGTGAGCTAAATAATTAATTTTAAGCATTTTATTGGTTGAAATAATTTATATAATTTATATATTTATAAAAAATAGAAAATATATTTTACATGTTGTATAAAAAAATTGGTGAAAGTATACATATTGATACAATTACGTAATCTATGAAGAAAAATAGAAGAAAATAAGGAGTTGTTAGAAAAATATTAGAAAACTTGGGGGGCATTCCTCACTAATTTGACACCATTAGCCAATTGTAAAAAAATATTTCCAAAAATATCTAAACAATCAACTTTTAAGAGAAATTCTATGAAATGATGAGTTCTAAAACATATTATTGAAAAAGTAGAAGGAATTTTGAGTCATACTACATAAATATTTGATAGCATCAAAACCCAACCAACTTGAGAAATTAATCATATATCCATTTTTTTTTTAGATTCATAATCATATATCCATTGATTCACGCTTATCATATTATAACTAATTAATGAATAGTTATCCCTATAACCATGCAAACATGAGATATACATTAGAAGAAAATGAGAGAAGATCTTAACTGATGAAAGGCATAAGGGTTTCTGTAAATGGATCCCCTGGGGATGAAACTCTCCACCGTATCATACGACATAAAGCTCCGTGATCGAACCGCTTTCTGTATCGCCGCTCGAGCCCTCGCCAAACCCTTTTCCAGTCTCCTAACACTGTTCTTCTTCTACACAATCAATCAATCAATCAATCAAATCAATCAATAATTAATGAAAAAAAAAAAAAACACAACACATGACTTTGCAGCACTTACTCTAGTTGTGATGCCATTAGAGAGATCATTGAGGGAGGTGCACTTTGGAGAGAGACAGACTCTGTGAGTGGAAAGATTGGTAGGAGGAGAAGAGAAAGCAGAGACATTCAAGTGATTGATGATGATAATGAAGTAGAGAGTGAGGAAGAGATATGGGTATTGAAACATGGGATTATGAGTGAAGCTAGCCATGGTTGACTAGTGTTTTTTTGGATATATGGTTGGAGGGTCTCCTGTTTCATAAGGCATTTGAATTTGAGATATTATGAGATTGTTTTTGAGGTGAGAAGAAGTTGGAGTCTTGTGTATAACTAAGAGATGCAAGCTGGCAAAATCTCTTCTTCCTTTTATTAAATCTTAGCTTTAGGAGTGTGGTTGTGTATTTAACCAGCCAGTAGTAGTATTTTGTGATTTTTTCAAATTATTTATAATTTTTTTTTTTTTTTTTGGGGACATGTAAAATTGCATCATCTGGCTAATTGACTACACCGTCCACATAGTATTTTAGATTAATTGATATTGTACCAAATTTTTATATAACCAACTTGTAATAAATTATTGAAGGTATATATATGTGTGACATACAATCTAATAATTAATTTTAATCTATTTCTTTTCAATATCATAATATAATCATATCATGGTATCATTTTATATTATAATATTATAATAACTTGGGAGCGAACGAAATTATTCTAGTAAAATTTAATTTTTTCGATTCCCGAGTTATGACAAAAAAAACTTGAGCCTTTTCTTTTATACAAACTAGTGAAAACTGTGCTACGCACTAGATGTGAGAAAATTAATAAAATATGTTTATATGCAATTCTGTACGAATAAAAAATAATCTTCTCGTATAATCTTGTTCATTAAGTTCGCGCTCCTCCAAACGTCGTCGCTTTACTCCCTGAAAACACAAACGTGAGCTAGCCGACGGGTGTGTGTCGGATACCTCTCCGATGCCTAAGTCAGCAAAATAGACAAATAGGCAAAGAGCTCTGTGTATTCGAGAATCAAAGTTCTGTTACCTCTCCAAAGGTGATATTGTGAGCTTTTATAGGTTCCGCATGGCACAATCCTTGTAGGACTCTTATTCCTCCATGCAGAGTCTTCTTAAGAATCACACTCCTGAAAGATAATGCTTATCCTTCAACACCCCCCTCACTGCTTAAACCAAGTGAGATGGTTTTACCTCGGTGATATGTTAAAACGACCGAGCTATCACAGCCATGCTATACTAGCTGAAATGACCGAGCTTTACCTAGCTCGGTTCTCCTCTTCACTGTGTGTACATCGGCTTCTCTTGCTAAGACTGTGCTAACCATAGCGTACTTGGACCGAGCTACTCAACAGCAAGGTCCTGAGTAGAAGCCAAAAATATCTCGGTTCAAGATGGTTTAACCAAGCTAATTGTCATCGCGCCGACCGTAGTGACCGAGCTAAGCACCAAGCTCTTTCGAACCGGGTTATCTGCAAGGCTTCTCTGGACCAGACTAATTACAAGGCCTTTTTACTCAGCCCTTCTTACTGTGGCCCACAGAAGGGCCCATTACCCAGCTCGGCCCAATTTACATATAAATTACCCTCTCAATTGCCCCTTAATTCCATCTGCGCAGCATAATAGGGATTATCTTTTACCAGTCGAGCTAAAAACTTCAGCTTTTCAACCGAGCTAAATCCATACCGAGCTTCCCAACTGTTCGGTCAAAACGCCTCTTCAATTGCTATAACTGTATCGCTTCCCATTCCCAGGACACGTGGCGAGCTGTCATTCGCCTGGCGTAACTGTCACGCCGTCTTCATACTTCGCAAAATTTAAACAGTCCCGCCCAAATTCGTTATTTTCACAAAAAACCCTACTCTTTGAACCATACGCACCACTATTCATCTTCTTCTCTCCCTACTTTCTGAAATTTCCTCAATACTGCTTCTGCAAAAACTCGTGTTTTGCTCCTGGTGCCATTTTCATCTCCAGTTCCTCCATTCTTGACTGGTATGTTTGCTCAAATCTGTTTCCTTTTTGTTGATTTTGCACCTGCTTTGCAATATACAGCATGCTCGTTTGTATGTTTTTCAAAATATATACCATGCTTGCTCATTTTTCTGTGAAAAACCATATAATAGAACTACTTGTACTCACGAATAATCTGAAGAACGATGTATTTGATCCAAAATCACACACCAATCGAACTAGGAAGTTGTTTGTATTAGGTGCGAACCCAACCAAACTAAACAACCGAACTAACACTTCATTTCATACTTGTAGTTTCAATAAGTCTAAATACCTTGTGCTTTATTGGCCAAGCTAGCGGACTACCTTAGGTTCGTGCAGTACTGTGCTAGAAAGTCTCAACCGCCAACCGAGCTACAACTAAGGCTAAACCAGCTCCCTTAGTCAAAACCGAACTAGGAATGCTGCTCCAATAGCTTTAACCGAGCTAAAGTTTCTCGCTTAAACCGAGCTAAGAACAATAGTATCCCACGTAGCCGAGTTAGGACTTTATTTATCTTTCGTTTGTTTCATTTAGCACGGTCCAACGATCTGTGCTTAACACCTTTCTTTTTTACTTTGCAGACTTTGACAAGGTTGCCCAGGCACTCCTTTTGAACGTTCGACTGAGATATCCAACATCTTCTCAGCGCCGAGCTAACACGTAGGCTAATTTATTCATAATTTAATAGCAAATGGGTAAATATAGGTTTTTAGTAAACTCATCAGGAGCCATGGCCGAGTTCCGAAGGGACTACCACATTCCTGATGATGTTCATCTTATCTTAGCCGACCTAGATACCATACCTTGGGGAAACCCTAGCTTCGTTCCTTTCACCCTCCTTTCTATTGTAGAAACAGGCCTAAGATTCCCCATACAACCCCTTCTTTGTGAATTCCTCAGACAAACAAACCTTTGCCCTACCCAACTTTTCACCAATTCTTATCACATAATAAACGGTATTGCCGAGCTAAATCGCCGGGCTGGCCTTAATCTCGGTCTAGCCGAGCTCTTCCACCAATACTCCATAGGATCGGCTGAAGATGGGTTTACTATTTAAAAATAAGACGCCGTCGCGAAAAGATAATAAAAAATACCCCGGATAATGTGAATGATGATGATTTCTTCTAGGTATCTGGGAACTTTGAGGACTAACAAGCCCAGATCCCGGGCGACAGAATAAATTGGAACAAGGGTGAAGTCGGTAGGATTACCTCGGCTCAATTCCATGTTTTTCTTTACTTTGGTTTTCTTATCTTGAACCGTACTAACTGTAGTCTCCTTCCTTCATGCAGATTTGAACTTCCTTAAGTCTCAGTACAGCTACCCAAATTTAAACGTACTTCGTACCGCACTCCAATATCCAAACAGAGGCTAGGCCGAGCTACTAAATTTTGAACCGACCTACCGATATAGTAGCCGCAGGAAGACCAGAGTGACCGATTTCCTCCTTGAACCTTCTCCAGAGCCAGATCCATCCTTGCCTCAAATCAATCTTATCTCACTAACTGCCGAACAAGAAAAGAGCAATTAGGGCCCTTCTAACCAAAACAAACCAGGCCGAGGTACCACCAGCAAGCCAACCTCAAGAGACCATGGTAGCCTTACCAACCGCTCAGCCTTCTTCATCTCGGCTAAACAAGCGCGCCCGGACTTCCACGACCAAGCCGCGCCTCCTTGATGAAGAAAACACCGTTCTCCCACAATCCAGTCCACCAAGCCTACAACCGGAGCGCTCAGACCGAGCTAGCTCCTCCAAGTGGGTGCCAAAGGTTACCTACAAGAACTGCGCTATCACTGACTCCGACTCAGTTATCGTGGAAAATGACCATATGCTGGCCTTTAATCTGGCCAAGAGTGTTTGTCTTCCAGCCGATATGGATCACCACGATCATCTTACCGAGCTGAAGGCCATTCACTCGGCTTTCAAATCAATGGTGTTGGTAAGTTCTCCTTTTTTTTCTCCAAATTTCAACATCTTTTTGCTCAATTTATCTCAAAATTTGTTTCTCTCCTTATGCAGGCCTTGTAGAAGAATCACGTTGCACACAAGCGCGTGTTGGAGCTTCAAAAGACCACGAGGGAGGCCGTGGCAGAGGCCAATGCTAAAACGGTCGAGCTAAAAGAGTCCCAGCAGAAGATGGCCGAGCTACAGGCCGAAGTAGCTCGGCATGCTGGCCTAGTCAATTTAGCTGAGGCTGACAAGAAGAAGGCTGCGGTCGTGGTGAAAGATAAATACTTGCGCGAGCTGGCCAAGCTTGAAGGCAAGAAGGATGCAGAGATAACCGAGCTAGAGAAGAAGGTTGAGGATGCGGAAGACCGAGGTTACAAGGAGAGGGAGGCCACTTACATCAAGCAATGCGAAGCTGCAAAAGATCTCTTCTTCAAATACGGATGGAAGATGGTTGTGGCACAACTCAGTCATGGTCCAGAGACCGAGGTCTTCAACCCTCCTCCGTATTTCATTCCAAGCTCTATGGCGGAGTACGCTGCCGCCATTCAGCAAAAATTTCTGAAAGACGATACCCAGCCCGGTCGCCAGTCTATCTCCCCAACTCCAATGGTCTTCATCCCACTTTTGCCTGTTGTGTCTGACGCGGTGCCTCCAACCGAGCTGAACCAAGAGGCGCTTGCAACAACCGAGCTACCTCTGGGTGAAGACCGGGTTATTTTGGACGCCGACCTAGATGACCTTTTCTTCTGATTATGTACTTTTCTTTTCTTTAGATGCTAACTTTAGAAGTTTTTGTAAACCAGGCTATAGCCCCACCTTTTGTACTTTGACTTTGCATTATCAATGAAATCATCCTTTGTTGTCCTCAACTGTCTGTTTGGTTTACTTCTATGATATAGAATGAAGTAAATTCTCTGGCCGAGATATTTTATCCCGGTCTTATCTTTGCAATCTGACTGGCCATACCTGCCAACCTCTTCAGCCTAAATCCTTATCTCGGCTGAAGAACAATAAGTGTTGGTTTTTCCAGCCAACCTCTTCAGCCTAGATCCTTATCTCAGCTGAAGAACAATAAGTGTTGGTTTTTTCAGCCAACCTCTTCAGCCGAGATTCTTATATCGATTGAAGAACAATAAGTGCTGGTTTTTCCAGCCAACCTCTTCAGCCTAGATCCTAATCTTAGTTGAAAAGAGCTCAAAGTTGGTTTTTCTTGCCAATTATGAGTGAAGTGTTTGGTTATTCCTGCCAAACGTCCTACAGCCTGGATCCTTATCCTGGGCTTAGGAGGGGTGTTAGTTTTTCCAGCCAACCTCTAAGTTGGTTATTCCTGCCAACCTAGAGTGAAGTGTTTGGTTATTCCTGCCAAACGTCCTACAGCCTGGATCCTTATCCTGGGCTTAGAAGGGGTGTTGGTTTTTCCAGCCAACTTCTTCAGCACTGATCCTAATCTTAACTGAAGAGAGTGCAAAGTTATTTATTCCGGCCAACTATGCTTTCAGTGTGCCTAACTCACTAAAACAATCTTTTACAGAAGGAAACAACTATACTGGAAAAAAAACTACTTGTTTTATTGTGAAAGAAAAAATTACAAGTATGTCTAAAGAGAAAGCTAAAAATAAATAGTTTGAGATTGGCAGTGTTCCATGGCCTGGGAATGGCTTTGCTGTCCTCGTCTTCCAAGTGGTATGCCCCTCTTCCTGCTAACCCAACCACTTTGCAAGGTCCTTCCCAATTGGGCCCTAACTTGCCGTCTCCGGGTACCAGGGTATTTCCCATTACTTTGCGCAGTACCCAATCTCCAACCTTGAATTGCCTTGGATGTACTGTCTTGTTGTATTTTCTGGATAACACCTGTTGGTATGAGGCGATGTGAACCAGCGTTTTTTCTCTTTTTTCTTCTGTAAGATCGAGCTCCAATGCTATGGCTTCTCCATTTAAGTCTGGGTCAAAATTTTCGCTTCTGATGGTAGGGAGGCCAATTTCCAGTGGGATTACCGCTTCCATGCCGTAGGCTAAGGAGAATGGTGTTTCTTCAGTTGATCGTCGAGGTGTGGTACAGTAAGCCCATAAAACATGAGGAAGTTCCTCAGCCCACTTGCCTTTTGCTTTCTCTAACCTTTTCTTCAATCCATCTAAAACGACCTTGTTTGATGGTTCCACTTGGCCATTTGCTTGGGGGTATGCCGGTGTAGAGTTGTAGAATTCTATCTTGTGCTCCTCACAAAAGCCTCTAAAAATTTTACCGTCGAACTGAGTGCCGTTGTCTGATATCAGCACCTTGGGTATGCCGAACCGAGTGATGATATTCTGCCAGACGAACTTCTTCACATCTTTCTCCTTTATTAATGCTAGTGTTTCTACTTCCACCCACTTTGTGAAGTAGTCTGTTACTGCAAGGAAGAACTTTCTATTGCCGGGTGCTGTTGGAAGTGGTCCTACTATGTCCAAGCCCCACATTGCGAAGGGCCATGGGCTAGTTAGTGGTAGAAGCTCTCTGGCTGGTTGATGTATTTGGTGTGCGAACTTCTGACATTTCTCGAACTTCTTGACATACTTCTCTGAATCTGCTTGCATGTAAGGCCACCAATATCCCTGCGAAATTGCTCTGTAAGCCAATGATCTCCCCCCTTTGTGGCTTCTGCATACGCCTTCGTGAATCTCGAACAGGAATGCTTCGACCTTGCTGGGATGGACACACTTTAAGTAAGGTCCTGTGAAGGATTTCTTGTACAAGGCCATTGATGGGGAGAGCTAAAATCGCTGTGACTTTGCTCTTATCTTGTTGGCCTTCTTCTTCTCTTCGGGTAAAATGCCGTCTTTTAGGAACACGATGATGGGATCCATCCATGAAGGGCCTAGTTCGGCGCAACATACTTCTTCTATTTCAGGTTCTTCAATGCTTGGTCTGGGCAGGAAGTCGATCAGTAGTGGATGTGGGATGGATGTATCTGCCATCGAAGCAAAGCCTGTTAGTTCGTCTGCTCTGCTGTTTTCTTCTCTGCCAATTTTCTCTATCCGCACTACTTCAAACTTCATGATCTCTTTTCTGACTAACTCTTGGTACTTAGCCATCCTTTCATCCTTTACTTCGTAGTCGCCTGAAATTTGGTTTACCACCAGCTGTGAGTCACTGTAAACCATTAGCTCGGTGGCCTTCATGTAGAGTGCTGATTTTAGTCCTGCCAGAAACGCTTCATACTCCGCTTCATTGTTTGATGCTGGGAAGCCAAGGTTGACTACCTGTTCCACCACTAGGCCATCTGGTGAGATGAGGACTATACCGAGTCCTGCTCCGTGCCTGTTGGATGCTCCATCCACAAAGAGCTTCCACATCTCTCCAACGAATAGCTTCCAGCTGGTAGAGGGATCGGATGATGCCTTGGGGTCCTGAGTGTTGCTGGTGTTTTCTTCAAAGTCCACACTTACTGTTTGCCCCTTGCTATTTGATTGTACCAAGTCTTTATTTATTGATGGATTTTTGCTTGGTGCTGCATAGTTTGTTTCTCCCTTCCTTTGTTCACTCTGGCCTACCCTGGGAGGTAGCTGGGTATCCTGTATTAAGGGTTGCGCTATTCTGGCGCCAGTTTCCATCCCTATTTCGGTTATACCCATTAAGTCAACTGGGCAGACGTGATGACTTCCTGGTGTGAATTCTGCGACAAAGTCTGCCAAAGCTTGGGCTTTTATCGCGGTTCTGGGTTGAAACTTGATGTCAAACTGTCCCAACTCTACTGCCCACTTCAAGATTCGCCCAGAAAAGTTCGCCCTCTCAAACAAAGCTTTTAATGGAAAAGCTGTGAGGACGATTATGGTGTGGGCATGAAAGTAGTACGACAACTTCCTCGAGGCCATCATCAAGGCTAAGGCCAATTTCTTCAATGGTAAGTACCTGGTTTTTGCGCCTTGCAATGTCTTGCTGACATAAAAGATGGGCAGATGTTGGATTCCTTTCGGTCGGACCAACACTGCGCTAATTGCGTGCTGTGAGACTGCTAGGTACAAAAATAGTTCTTCTCCAGGTATTGGGGTCACTAACAACGGTGGAGAAGACATGTATTCCTTCAAACTTTCTAGGGCGCGGTCACATTCTTCATCCCACTCAAACTTGGCCTTTAATGCTTGAAAGAATGGTCGACATCTGTTTGACGACCGACTTATGAACCGGTTTAGCGCGGCTGCCATACCGGTGAGATGTTGTACTTCTTTTACTGAGTTAGGCCTCTCTAGATCCTGGATTGCTTTGATTTGAGAAGAGTCTGCCTCTATACCTCAGTTGGTTACCAGGAAGCCGAGGAATTTGCCTGATCCTACGCCGAACGCACACTTAGATGCATTAAGGCGCAACTTGTGTTTCTTTAGGATCTGAAACATCTCACCTAGGTCCCTGAGATAGTTATTCTTATCCTTGCTTTTGACCAGCATGTCGTCGATGTAAGCCTCCATTGTTCTGCCTAACCATGGCTCAAACATCTTGGTGATCATCCGTTGAAATGTCGCCCCTGCATTTTTTAGGCCAAAAGGGCATGGCCTTGTAGCAATACAATCCTCTTGACGTTGTAAAGGATGTGACCTCCTGGTCTAGTTCATACAGAGCGATCTGATGATAACCTCTATACGCATCAAGAAAGCTAAGTCGATTGTGTCTTGCCGTTAGGTCTACCAGTTGGTCTATCCGTGGTAGGGGAAAGCTGTCTTTTGGGCACGCCTTGTTGACTGTTTTGTAGTCCACACAGACGCGCCATTTTTCATTTTTCTTTGGCACCACTACTGTGTTGGATATCCACTTGGGATAGTGCACCTCTCTGATAGCTCCTACCTCTTGATGGTTTCCCACTTCTTTTGCCACTATCTCGGCGTAGTGGAGTGCTGATCTGCGAGTGCGCTGTATGATTGGTCTTGCAGTTGGGTGGACATTTAATTGGTGACAAATGAAGTTTGGGTCAATACCGGACATGTCGTATGGCGTCTAGGCAAACACTTCGATGTTAGAAGTCAAGAATTCCATGACCTCTATTCTCTCGGTGTGGGATATAGATGAGCCATGCAAAAAAAACTTTTTTGGGTCCTTTTCATCTATTCTTACCTGTACCAAGTCTTCCACTGCTTTCTGTTCAGCGGCTTTACTAACATCTGCAAACAATTCATTGCTCTCAGGTTCTTCCACCATCTGAACAAACCCTTTGGCAGCTGGCTGCCATTTACCGTGATGAAGCACTGCTTGGACATAATTTGGTCTCCAAAGACCTCTTCAATTACTCTGGCTTCGTTGGGGAATCGCATTACTTGATGGTAGGTTGACGCTACCGATCGCATGGCATGCAGCCATGTCCTCCCCAAGATTATGTTGTAAGTAGAAAGGACTTTCAATACCCAGAATTCCACTTGTTTTGTCATGCTTCCTGCTCTGACTGGGAGGATAATTTTGCCGACTGGCCACTCTAGCATTGAGTTGAATCCGATCAGGGGAGATACGACAGGTGCCAGGTCTTTGTCTTCCAGTTTCAACTGTTTGAAGGTTTCATAATACATTATCTCACATGAGCTCTCTTGGTCAATCAAAATTCGCTTGACGTCGTAGTCCTTGATGTAGAAAGTGACGACCAGTGCATCGTTGCGAGGGCAGTATATCCTTGCCAAGTCTCTGTCTGAAAAACACATGACGTTCGTGGCCTCTGTTCTCCCATTTTTAATGGTAGGCTGTGTAGACGTCCCCCGAACGCCCCGGGGAGGAACGAGTCCCTCGTTCCGTTCGATATTGGGCTCACTACAGTTCAGGACTCTAAAATTTGTCACGGTTCTAAGTCTGAACCAAAGAGTCCAAATCCGGCAAATCGTTTTGAGAAAACAGATTTTTGAAAGAAGTGCCAAACATGGACTGCTTTGCCAGATACAGAGTCGCCACCTAAATATTTTATTTTGGGAAATTTAGGAAACCCTGACTCGGTGCCAAAAGGCCACGTGTCCGTCATCACCAAAGTTGCATCGGCTCGGGAACTTGGGTACGATTAGGGAAGGTCACTTCGTGAGCACCCCCGCTCGCCCGGTCATAGACCGGCCTCTACTAACCATGATATCTAGTTTTGAAAACCTTATGCGTTCTTATTCCGGTTATTAGCCTAGATTTACTATGTGATGCGCACAGCATACAAATATAGACTGGATCGCCTGAATTGAAACAAAACATTTCAATGTTTGTTTGTTTGAAAATAATTTGATGGTGCTACCCGCAAGTAGGCTAAGACGTGAATTTGCCACCCTCGGGTGGGCTTAGAAAATATGATTTTGCCATTATCTAGTGGGCTTAAAACACACATTTAATGAATTGTTCCAATCCAAATAACCCAACCTTCACCCACAAGCACTCAGGCAGTTATATCACATAAGCAATTAGCCTCATGGTAAGCATGCTATCATGGCAGTCACTCACACACATGCAAGGATGCTAAAGCATAAAACTTACCGAGTACTCCAAGCCAAAAAAACTGCAAATCTAATTAGAAATCATGCATGATCCTAACTATACAAGATGCCTAATGCAACACATGCAAAAATGCAAACTATAGCAGGCTCGGCTACTCTAAGATGGTATATGAAATGCTACAAATACCATGTATTCAATTTGGAATTGAAAGCACGATGCAGTTAGTATGATGCGCCGAACCCGGTGCATGCAATACAGATGAATGAATGCAAACATGCTATCATACTGTATGGGGAGAGGGAGGTTAATTGAAACATGTCCTAATCTAACCATCATAAGCTGGTAAATAAAAGGGAGAAAGACGTGGGGTTGGAAGACATGCATCACACACACGCATACTTATTACAGTTGTGCCCTCACACGGAGGGTCCGAATAAATAAGTACAGTCCCGAATAAATATTACAGTCCAAATAATTACAAAATCCTAATTAATTAACAAATTAAACTAGGATAAGCTGTAAACTAGCATGCAAGCTAGGGACTGCCTCGACGCTGCTTCGGATGATGAATGATGCATGTCCGGGTTGCTTTGTGCGGAAATCCACTGCGATGCCCCAATTAGCCTCTGTTTGCGATTGATGCCGGAATGCTGTGCAAGGCCTTTGAAAGGCTACTGATTCTTGATTTGCTGCAATGGAGAGCAGGAAAAGGGCATAGCAATGTATTTTCACAAATGTATGCATGCCTCGATCCTCGTGCCACCAATCACGCATCTCGATACATGATGGCTGAGGAGTCGAATTGCACGACTCAATATGAAATGAATACACATGTAAACACAACAAAACCTAAACTCCATCATGGGTAATCCGGAGTGTCGACGACCAGGAATTGAGATACGTTCCGTCACTCGGAGTACGAAACGTACCTCGTTTTCCGTGCCCAAGCTAACTCCTATCCCAAACACAATGCAATATGCATGACATGCATGAATGCAAATAATATGCAACCTAGCATGCACAATGCTATGAAATGGCATACACGATGCACGAGGTATCATGGCATACACAATGCGCTAACATGCAACTTAGCATACACAATGCTATGAAATGAAATGACATACACAATGCACAAGGGACTTACACCAACATGAATGGACCTCAGCCACACTCACAGAGGAGGCCATGGGATGAAAATGAGACACTCGAAATGCGTGCACGCATGCACGCAAACCGAGGACCGATCCTAAGGCACCGAATGCCATTCTAACAAGACATGGCAAGGCATGGAATGTGGTATGCTAGCATGAAAATTTCAGTAGCAAAACATGATGCAAAACATCCCCGAAACATGGCAATATGACACCCGATACATGGAATGAGACCCGAAATGCAAAACTAGGCACACGCAATGGCCTATAACTATACAAAACATGCACTATTTGAACATGAATTGTGAAGACAAGTTCAAGGCAGTCCCAAAACAAGCATGTTTACAGTTTTAAGCAAGGCCAAAAAATGAACACAAATAGGGCTAAACTAGCATGCAAAAATGGCCCTGAAAGAGAGGTAATGAAGCAAGTGGCAGCTTCTGGCCCTGAATGGCTAAGATCACTTCAAAACAGTTGAAGAGGGGCTCAAAATGAAGCACTTTACAGTTTACAACCGAGCCGAAAACAGTGCATAAGTAAGCTTAAAATACTATGCAAAATAAGGCCAAAAAAGAGGTTTAAACACAAAGTGTAAAAAGGGAGCCTCAAAAAGCAAAATACCCTTGATCAAACATGAAGAGAGGGTCAAAATAAGGCTATTTACAGTTCGGACCAGAGTCCAAAAATGCAAACACAAGGGGCTAACAAATCATGCAAAAATAAGGCCAAAAAAGGGATATAAAGGCAAGTGGCAAATGGAAGCCTCAAACAGTAATGAGTCCTTCAACAATATTGAAGAAGGGCTCAAAATAAGCCACTTTACAGTTTATAACAAAGCTCAAAAAAGTTTACACATAGGCCAAAAATACTACACAAGAAATAGGCATACAAAAGAGGTAAAAAAGCAAGTGCACAAAGGAAGCCTCAAACAGTGAGAGGCTCTTAAACAAACATGAAAAAAAGCTCAAAAAAATGCTATTTTCAGTTAGGGTCGAAGCCCAAAAGTGTAAGCAAGAATGGCTAAGAAAGCATGCAAAAATGAACTCAAAAGAGGGGAAAAATGACTCACCCTTATAGACCAATCTTTGACAACCTCTTGGCACAAGAAATGGTGCTCCTCAGCTCTGGAAAGTAGCTCCAAGTGGCTGGAATGGAGTTGGTGGTGTGGTGCTAGGTGGTGGTGTAGAAATGGTGTAGGAACTTAAGGGTTTTGAGGGTTAGGATGTAGAGAGGGAGAGATGCAACATATGAGGCTCAAAGCAAAAATTTCTAACCCCCCAAAACCAGCTGGGAGTGCTGGTTATATAGACAAAAAGGGTGGAAAAGAGGGGAAAAAATGGGAGGGAAAACAATTCAAGTTTCCCCCCAAAAGGCCAAACCCTCGGACATAAGGCCTAGAGGAAAACAAAATTCACTTCTAGGACACACTTGGGGAGGGGGTTATGGCCGGCTAGCTAAAAAGGGCAAAAAAGTCATTTCACCAGCTAGGTGGCCGGCCTGCTACTTTCAGGACAAAAAAATGGGTTGCCGGAAAGAAAAGTGGCCGGTGGGTGATTGGGAAGTCCAATGGTGGCCATTCAAGTGTCCAAATTGAATCCCCGGAAGTTATCTTTCCAATGGCGCAAACCTTGCATTAAAATTCCTCCTGTGGAAAACGTTATGCCAGTTTCCGTGAAGCCGCGCAGATTCGGTCCCAACCGGAGTGATGCCCTACTTCAATCAACTATATCTCCCCCGTCCGGAATTGGATTTAGGAGATTCTTGAGTGAAAAATGAAGCCCCGAAAGTATTATTTCCAACGGTGGTGGCCTCATAGCTTGATTCCAAGTGTGCAAATGAATAGGCCCGATTTGGCGAGGGCTGCTCGACTATTTCTTAACGGTTCATGCCCATTTTCTCCCCCAACTGGATTTCTTCCCTCTTCTCCTCTTTTCTTCAACTTCAAACCCCTAAGCAAGGTGTTTTGAAAGATTTTTTCAAAGATTTCATCTCTCTTTCATTCTTTTCCACTTTGTCCTTGCTCGGTTTACCGAAAAGTGCAACATTTGACAAAATGCGAGCCTCGGAACATCGTAAAAACTTTATTTCAAAAATGTTTTGAAAGGGAGGGTTTTACAGCTAAAATCTTTTGATCAAGATTGTTTCAGTCCAAAAAGGGGTATGAAGTTGAGCTTTGAGTCTCTCCTTGCCGAAGAAACTGAACCTTTCCCTGCACACCTTTCTCCACCATGTAAACCATCAGTCGCGTCCAAGTCTTAAGGGCGGTCAGAAATGGGGTGTCTACAGGCTGTGCACTTAATACCTCCCTTAAGTGCTCTGCCTTCTTTATCATTCCACTGAGCTCACATACTCGCTCAGGTTCAAATACCCCATGTATTACGTTTATCACGCCTTAAGGTGGGGTGTCGATCGGCGTTTCGTCTAGGTGATCATGGTTCTGGGGGACTGGCTGCGTCCCTCCCTCAATGTACTGGTCTAGACGCCCAGCTGCCACTAACTCTTCCAGATGCTGTCTCAATGGCGTGCAATTTTTAGTGCGGTGCCCTTTTTCCTTATGGAAGGTGCACCGCGATCTTTCATCATAGTCCTTCTATGCCTCTCCCAATTTAGCTGGCCATCTGACGAAAGGTTTATCGCGTATCTCACTGAGAATCCAATAGATCGGTTTTTTGAAAACTGTGGTAATGGCAGTGCGGACTCTCAACCACCTCTTATCTTGGTCCTCTCCGTTGTCCTGCCTGCCTCGCCCGTTTCTACTTGGACGTTCTATCGCGTTGACTTTTGCCAAAGTCTTTTTATCTGGTATTGCGGTTGTACCAGACTTTGTTTTAGCACGGGCGCTATCCTCCTCTACCCGAATGTGCTGGTGTACCCTCTCTATTAAGGCTTCTATTGTGAGGGGTGGCATCATGGTGATTGAGTCCCTTAACCTATTTTCGATTGGAAGACCTCTTTTATACTGCGCGATGGCGAGATTTGTGGGGCAATCTCCTATCTGGTTGAAGGTCTCCCAATAACGACTGTTGTAGGATCTCAACGTCTCCTTGTCGCCCATGTCGATGGAGAGTAACTGATTGATCTCTATTGGCGTCTTAGTGTTTGTTCTGAACATTGTCACGAACACCTCTGCTAATTGCGCCTAGGAGGCTATTCTGCCTTCTGGTAGCCTTTCGAACTAGGTTAAACCTAGGTCGCCAAGGCTGGATGGGAATAGGATGCACATCAAAGCCTCGTTCCGCCGGTATACTACCATGACCTGGCGAAAGTGGCTTAGGTGCATGTAAGGGTCTGTCTTCCCCTCGTAAGTTGTAAATTTAGGCTGGATGAAGCTTGAAAGTAAGGGTGCGTTCTTAATCGCTGGCATGAACGGCGAGCTATGTAGCCTTGCCAATACTTTATCTGTTGGTTCGTAGGCAAGGTACGGTATTGGCATTCCAACCTCGACGCTTCCATGCGTTCGAGGAGCCAACCGCTGAAGGGCTGAAACTCTGTGTGGGTCGCGTGCCCTGGCATCCTCCTTCCGCCATGTCCTTTTTTCAAGCACAGTCTGTAAGTCGGACGATCTAGGCAATTCCGTTTGCCTGGATGTCGCCTGGTGCGTATGTGAGGGTCGATAGGTGCTTCCCTCAGTGTAGGACCTCAATGTTCTCGTTCTCTCAGACCTGGAGTAACGAGTCCTGGAAGTCCTTGATTGAGTGTCGCCTGTTTTGAGGCTCCTACTTTCTGTTTGCGATGGCGTGGCATGCCTACCACGATCTTTTGAATGGCGAGGAGGCGTATTGTTTTTGTGCCCCTCTCCTGTCACCACTCATTTCCCTTTTATCTGGCGCTTCATCAATTCCATGTCCGCCGCCATCTTCCTGGTTAACTCATCCTGCTCCTTTACCCGATCCTCCAAAACTTGAGGGCCGATCCTCCGCCTCTACCTATCGGGACTAGATGAGTGACGGGGGCTGTTACCCCACCTTCCCCTTGCATCCCTATGGGTATTTTGTCGCTGGGGCTCTAAATCTGCCATGGGAGGGATGGAAGGAAAACCTTCGCGCCTCCCACCTCCCTCTAGGGTTTTTCAGTCAATGGCGGACTGCGGCAAATCTTCATTGTGCGCCATTGCGTCTAATCTAGCGAGGAAAACTTTGATCAAGAGGTTTTGTTCTTTCTGTGACTCCCATAGACGGCGCCAATTGTACAAGCAAGAAATAATCTTCTCGTATAATCCTGTTGACCAAGTCCGCGCTCCTCCAAACGTCGTCGCTTTACTCCCTGAAAACATAAACGTGAGCTAGCCGGCGGGTGTGTGCCGGATACCTCTCCGATGCCTAAGTCAGCAAAATCGACAAATAGGCAAAGAGCTCTGTGTATTCGAGAATCAAAGTTCTGTTACCTCTCCAAAGGTGATGTTGTGAGCTTTTATAGGTTCCGCATGGCACAATCCTTGTAGGACTCTTATTCCTCCATGCAGAGTCCTCCTAGGAAGCACACTCCTGAAAGATAATGCTTATCCTTCAACACCCCCCTCACTGCTTAAACCAAGTGAGATGGTTTTACCTCGGTGGTATGTTAAAACGACCGAGCTATCACAGCCTTGTTATCACGACCGAGCTTTACCTAGCTCGGTTCTCCTCTTCACTGCGTGTACATCGGCTTCTCTTGTTGAGGCTGTGCTAACCATAGCGTACTTGGACCGAGCTACTCAACAGCAAGGTCCTGAGTAGAAGCCAAAAATACCTCGGTTCAAGATGGTTTAACCAAGCTAACTGTCACCGCGCCAACCGTGGTGATTGAGCTAACCACCAAGCTCTTTCAAACCGGGCTATCTACAAGGCTCCTCTGGACCGGACTAATTACAAGGCCCTTTTACTCAGCCATTCTTACTGTGGCCTACAGAATGGCCCATTACCCAGCTCGGCTCAATTTACATATAAATTACCCTCTCAAATTCTATAAATAGTTAAATTTTTATATTTAAATTATGAAAATAAAAAAAATATTGAAACTTACAATTTAAGTTTTACAATTTTATCACAATTTATTTATCAATCTTTAATTGGTCACAACTTCAAAAATATAACTTTTAACTCCCTTGCTAAAGTTATAAATTTGAGCAAGTTGAATCCAACAACTCGAGTCAAACCTGTAAATTTTTCAAGATTGTGCAACATAATTTTTTAATTCGGTGAGAATCTATATAAAATTCAAAAATTCGAATAAATTTGAATGAACTTAGACAGAAACACCAAATAACCTGAGTAATTGAAACAAAATTGTATATATAAATGTATAAAATTATTTGCTAATTTATTTTTTTAATAATAAATAAGATTAATTAAAATTTAATATTAATAAAGAAAAGCAAATACACATTTTAGAAAGAAATTATTGAAATAAGTTGATATTAAAAAAATTGTACTTTATAATGGCATAAAATATTTAAATATAATAAAATTAAATTTCAACAAAATAAAAGTATCCGTATAAAATTATAAAAAAATGTAAGAAAAAAATTTAGAATGATATTCTCATTTGATTTAAAAATAATTATAGATGACCAATAAATTATCACCTATAACCCTAATTTTTTTTAAATAAAAAAATATATTTCACAAACTATCACTTTTATTAGAAAAATATAATTTATTTCAATTTGTTTTAGCAAAACTCACTTTTTAGCAATTTGAGCCAAATTTTTTTCATTTTTTATTTTAGTTTGTTTATAATTGACAAATGAGATTAAAAAAAGATTAATATGAAACATCGTATTTTGCAAGCGTAAAAAAGTTTGTATGAACAATAAGAAAAATATTTGAGATCTGTAAAGAAACACCCACAATTGTATCCACAATGATGTGGTATCATATGTGACAACTCTTGATTTGCTATACATTCAATGATATGGGGCTCAACTCCCTTGTCACATCATTATGGGTGAAAGTGTGGGTCTGTAGTATTGCTGGAATAATAAATTGTTACATGTAACTCTCATTTTCTTTTTTTTATTATATAAAAAAATAAGTTTCACCAACTATGACTTTTAATAGAAAAAAATGTTTATTTCTATTTGATTTTAGAAAGTCACTTCTTAACTATTTAAAGCAAAAAAAAATTATTTATTTTTATTTTAATTTGTTTAATTGACAATTGAGATAAAACAAAATTAACGAAATCAATTTTGTTTAGCAACTGTTAAAAAAGTCATTCATTTTTCTAATGTTTTTGTATTTAAAAAAATTATCGTTTAAGTCCTGGTAGTTTAAAGGGCATAATTTTTTTTATTTTTTTTTATAAAATTTAAAATCAAAAATGACAAAAAATATAAATATAAATTTTTAATAGTGATTAATAATTTAAACACGTGTATTTAATAATATATTATGTTTAGATCAATAATATTAGGACACATCATTATAACACATATGAATATTGATCTCATTATAATTGTAGCAACATAATTTTAAAAAGAATTTAAATTTGAATTTTATTTTATAATTTAATAAAAGATACACAAATTAAGAACTGAATATTGGACTTATTCTAGTAACATAATTTATGGAAGAATCTAAATTGAAAATTTTATTTAAAGAATATATAATTAATTTATAAATCAATCATATTGTGACACATATTAACAAAAATTATAAATAGAAAAAAAAAAAAAAAGAATTGCAACTTTAAGTTTTAATAGGATGACAACATTTTTGAATTATAATAGTATATAGATTTTGTATAAGGTTTTAAAACTCCCATAATATCTTTTTTTAAAAGTATTCTTTTATAAAATATATAAATAATCTCAACATTACTATTATTGTTCTTAAATACCAAAATCATGAGTTAATTATGATAATTTTAAATTTTTATTTAAAACTTATAAATCATGGGATAAATCATTATAATTTTAAATTTATATTGTGCCAATTTTAATTTTAAATTAATAGATTGCTTTTTATATTCAGTGACTCTGAAATTTAAATTTTGAAACGAATTAGTAACTTGTGTTTGGCAAGTGGGTTTGCAGGCTTTTTTGGCTATTTTAGCCACAAAAAATAAAATAGGCTATTTTAGCCATAACAAACAAAACATCACATCCAACCCATAATCATTACATTCTTCTCTCACAAAAAAACTCAAAAAAGCCAAAAAGCCAAAAAGCCCTTCCCAAACCAAGCTTTTAAGCACAGGCTAAAATAGCCAAAAAAGCCAAAAAGTCAAAAAGCCAACCCACTTCCCAAACGGAGGCTTATTATTTTTTTAGATTTATACACTTTTCATTTGAAAGTCATAAATCTAGAAATACTAATATTTGTTTATGCTTGAATAAGAGCTAGTCAATAGAATGTTTTTTAAAATCAAAAAATTGGAAAATTTAAATTAAAAATTTGAATATCTTACAAGTCTTGTGAATTAAAAACTCTCTTTTTCTTATATAATATATAAATTTTCTTCTTCATAAATGACAATTGCAACATTATCATCATGTTGCATTATATATCATTACTAGCCAATCACCCGTGCTATGTACGGAATAATTATAGATATTTATATTTGTTTTAAATTTTTTTTAATATATAAATTATGTTTTTTTAAGATTTTTTATAAACATAATTTAACAATCTTATCACTGACCATATTGTATGGGAGAAATTGAAAATGGTACTGCAGTAATTATGCACGGATTGTATCTATAATTATTTGTATGAGGGGATTTTAAATGCTAATCAGTAAATTTTGACCAAATCAATAAATGCAGCCATGTGGAAAGACATGTGGATTGGAAAAAATTAATAAATGCTGATTAGGGAATTTTGACTAAATCAATAAATGCTGAGTTTTTTTTTTAAATAAAAAATTTAGAAAATTTAGATTGGGAGATTGGAGCTTCTATGCACGGATTGTGTTTACAATTATCTATATATGTGAATTATTTATCACCCGTGCTATGCACAGAATAATTATAAATATTTATATTTATTTTAGATTTTTTTTAAGATGTGAATTATGTTTTCTAAGATTTTTTATAAAAATAATTTAACAATCGCATCACTAACCATAATGTATGGAAAAAGTTGAAAAGGGCACTGCAGTAACTATGTACGGATTATATCTATATTATTTGTTTGAAATGATTTTAAATGCTGATCAGGGGATTTTGACCAAATCAATAAATGCACGCATGGGAAAGATATGTGGATTGAAAAAAGTTAATAAATGCTGATCAGGGGAGTTTGACCAAATCAATAAATGCTGAGATTTTTTTAAAAAAATAAAAAATTTAGAAAATTCAAATTGGGATATTGGAGCTCCCACAGGCATTGGAGGTTAAAAACCCCATTTTACTTAACATATAGTGTAGATGGATTGTGATTTTTAAATGCCTTTTTATTTTATTTTAAATGTCTTCTTTTTTTTCTTTTTTTTATTATATTAAAGTTTAATATTTTGATAACAATCATATATGTTGGACTTTTCAATGAATTAAATGTCTTTTTTTTATTATATTATATTAAAGTTTAATATTTTGATAATAATCATATGTGTTGAACTTTCTAAAAAAATTTTTTTTATGCTTGTTCTTAATACATTAAAGTGTTATTATGAGGGATAATAATCATATGTGTTGGGACTTTTCAAGGAATTCATATGTGTTGGATTTCAAAGAATTTTTTTATGTTTGTTCTTAAAGTATTAAAGTGTTATTATGTTTTTTTTTATTATATTATATTAGAGTTTAATATTTTGATAATAATCATATGTGTTGGACTTTTCAAGAAATTGCTTTTATGCTTGTTCTTAATATATTAAAGTGTTATTATGAGAGATAATAATCATATGTGTTGGGACTTTTCAAGAAATTCATGTGTTGGATTTCAAAGAATTTTTTTTATGTTTGTTCTTAAAGTATTAAAGTGTTATTATAAGGATAAGACTCTATGCACGGAATAATTATAAATATTTATATCTATTTTAGATTTTTTTTAAGATGTGAATTATGCTTTCTAAGATTTTTTATAAAAATAATTTAACAATCTTATTACTAACCATAATGTATGGGAAAAGTTGAAAAGGGCACTGTAGTAACTATGTACGGATTATATCTATAATTATTTGTTTGAAATGATTTTAAATGCTGATTAGGGGATTTTGACCAAATCAATAAATGCAGGCATGGAGAAAGATAGGGTAATGCTAGGTACACCAAATTTTCTACTAAATAAATGACCAAATGTCTCACATGGGTGTGGGGTCCTCAATTTTGTGGGCCCCACATCCATGTGAGACATTTAGTCATTTATTTGGTAGAAAATTTGGGACCTCTAGCATTTTCCGGAAAGATATGTGGATTGAAAAAAGTTAATAAATACTGATCAGGGGAGTTTGACCAAATCAATAAATACTGAGGTTTTTTAAAAAAATTAGAAAATTCAGATTGGGATATTGGAGCTCGCACAGGCCTTGGAAGTTAAAAACCCCATTTTGCTTTACATATAATGTAGATAGATTGTGATTTTTAAATGTCTTTTTTATTTTATTTTAAATGTCTTCTTTTTTTTCTTTTTTTATATGATATTAAAGTTTAATATTTTGATAATAATCATATATGTTGGACTTTTCAAGGAATTAAATGTCTTTTTTTTTATTATATTATAGTATTAAAGTTTAATAGTTTGATAATAATCATATGTGTTGGACTTTTCAAGAAATTTTTTTTTATGCTTGTTCTTAATACATTAAAGTGTTATTATGAGGGATAACAATCATATGTGTTGGGACTTTTCAAGGAATTCATATGTGTTGGATTTCAAAGAATTTTTTTTATGTTTGTTCTTAAAGTATTAAAGTGTTATTATGTTTTTTTTTTATTGTATTATATTAAAGTTTAATATTTTGATAATAATCATATGTGTTGGACTTTTCAAGAAATTATTTTTATGCTTGTTCTTAATACATTAAAATGTTATTATGAGGGATAATAATCATATGTGTTGGGACTTTTCAAGGAATTCATGTGTGTTGGATTTCAAAGAATTTTTTTTATGTTTGTTCTAAAAGCATTAAAGTGTTATTATGAGGATAAGACTTGGGAGTAGAAATAAGTTAATAAATACTAAGATTTTTTTTTAATAAAAAATTTAAGAAATTTAGATTGGGAGATTGGAGCTCCCACAAGGCTTGGGGTTAAAAATCCCATTTTGCTTAATATATAGTATAGATTGGAGCTCCCACAGGCCTTTGAGGTTAAAAACTCCATTTTGCTTAATATATAGTGTAGATAGATTGTGATTTTTAAATGTCTTTTTTATTTTATTTTAAATGTCTTCTTTTTTTCCTTTTTATATTATATTAAAGTTTAATATTTTGATAATAATCATATATGTTGAACTTTTCAAGGAATTAAATGTCTTTTTTTTTATTATATTATATTAAAGTTTAATATTTTGATAATAACCATATGTGTTGGACTTTTCAAGAAATTGTTTTTATGCTTGTTCTTAATACATTAAAGTGTTATTGTGAGGGATAATAATCATATGTGTTGGGACTTTTCAAGGAATTCATATATGTTGGATTTCAAAAAAAAAAATTATGTTTGTTCTAAAAGCATTAAAGTGTTATTATGAGGATAAGACTTGGGAGTAGAGAGAAGTTAATAAATACTAAGATTTTTTTTTAATAAAAAATTTAAGAAATTTAGATTGGGAGATTGGAGCTCCCACCAGGCTTGTGGTTAAAAACCCCCTTTTGCTTAATATATAGTATAGATATAGATAGATAGATAGATATATCTTTTTATTTTTATTTTTATTTTTTTGTGGTTTCTATTCGGGTATTTTTTTTTTCAATTTATTTAAGATGGAGTTGTGGGTATCTTTTTTTTTTTTTAAATTTAATTTATCTGTGGTTTCCATTTATTTTTAATTATTATTATTTAGGTAAATTATGATGTGAGTTAGATATGTAATAGACATGTGAGTTTTATTGATTTAAAATCCTTTTGCTTAATATATAGTATAGATATAGATAGATAGATAGATAGATATATCTTTTTATTTTTATTTTTATTTTTTCGTGGTTTTTATTCGGATATTTTTTTTTCAATTTATTTAAGATGGAGTTGTGGGTATCTTTTTTTTTAATTTAATTTATCTGTGATTTCCATTTGTTTTTAATTATTATTATTTAGGTAAGTTATGATGTGAGTTAGATATGTGATAGACATGTGAGTTTTATTGATTTAAAATTTATTTAGATAAACTTTAAAGATTTTTTTTTTAGTTTTATAGTTTTTTTTGTTATGTCATAATATAATATATAAAATATAGGTAGATATCTACAACTTTAATAAAAAATATTATCTGATTTTTTGGGAAAGAGAAAATAAATGCAAGTTTTAATATTTTTTTTTGAAAATTTGTGAGAGAGATTAGGAGGGAAAGATTATGAAATTTTTTGTTATTAAATAAATAAATCAGCCAATAGTTTTTTTAATCTATTTTGTAAATTAAAAATCAATAATTTTAAAAAATTGATTAATTTTTCTCATTAAGTGATTTAAAATTTTGATAGATATACATAAAAAAAAAACATAATTATATTATTAAATCATAATTCAAATTTAGATGTTATATCTTTTTGAGATCTATAGCTAAATTCTTTTTTTTTTTTTTTTGTAACCATAGTATATGGGAAAAATTGAAAAGGGTGTTGCAATATTTATGAGAGAAGTCAAAAGAGATTGTAGGTTGGGAGAAGTTAATAAATGCCGAGGTTGGGTTGGAAAAAGTCAATAAATGCTGAAGTTTTTTTTTTTAAATCAAAAAATTAAAAAATTAGGATTAGGAGATTGGAACTCCTACAGACCTTGAGGTTAAAAACCCCATTTTACTTAATATATAGTATAGATAACGTTTGATTTCTTTACAAATACGTATAATTGTAAAAGAATTACACAAGAATGGATTTCGGGTAATTATTAATTATAAAATAGTAAGGAACTTCTTGTTAATTACACTAGGGGTGAAAAATAAATTATAAAATCATGAAATTTTTTACATTTTTACCTTTTCTTTTCTTTTCTTTTCTTTTCTTTTCCCTTATCTCTCTATTTTCTCTGCAGAGTCAACCCATCCCTTACCCTTCCTTACCACCCCCACCTCGACCCTCAGCTACCCACCTCTAATCCCTTTCAACTTTTCTTCATCCTTTTTAACCGTAGGTCATCCCTTGCTAGCCGCCAACCACCCCACCCTCATCCTTTTACTCCTCCTTTCTACTTTTAGGTCCCGTTTATTTGAAATTATAGAAAAAGAATTAGGTTTGATAGTGAGGAAGGGATTAAGAATGGGATGTTTGTTTTGAGAGATAGGGAGGGGGTTAATAGTCCCTTGGTATTAGTAAGGAAGAGGGATTGATAAGGAGGAGGTAGAGATAGTATTAGAAAAATAGTGAGGGGATTATAAATTTTTTATTTTTTATATATTGGGAATTTTTTTTTAAATATAATGTTTATTTTTTTATATTTTTTATTTATTTTATTATTTTATATAAAAATAATTTAATAATTCCTCACTATTAATCCCCTCATTATCAATCTCATCACTATTAATCCCCTCACTATCAATCTCCTCACTAACAATCCCCTCACTATTAATTCTCTCACTATCAATCCCCTCTATTTTACCTCCCAAAACAAACGGGGCCTTATACCCTTTCTGGGTACCACCACTGGATATACCTTTGCGATGGTAGTTGCAAAGGTGCTAGGGTTGAAAGGTATTTGGAGAGAATGGAGAAGGGACAAGGGGCAAGTTAGTATTTGCAACAATATATATTTAAGGTTGGGTTTGGTAAAATTTTAGAATTATGATTTGAGATAGAGTTATTTTTTAAGTTTGTGAGTTTTGAAATTATGATTTGAGTGTAAAAAATTTGTTTGGTTATGAATTTTGAATTGAGTTTGAATTGAATGATGTGACATATGATATTTGATTAAAATATTTATAACTCATAACCAAACACACAATTCAAAATTCTATTCAAAACTCATAAAAAATTTTAAAAAATTTTCAAAATATTTTTTATTTAAAATATAAAAATAACAGGTGCCAAAAAAAAAAGAACACTGTTCCGGTCAACCGGCCGAACGTTCACGAGGATGACCGAGTAGACGTGTTTTGAAAAGTGGGCGTGAAATCAATTTTTGAAAATTGTAAATAAACATAGCACTCAAATCATGCTGTGGAATCATGTTTGAAAAACTCCACCAAACACCACCTTAATTTTTTTACTATTTTTGGCTTGTTTTAACAACACGAAAAATTAACAATTTATTAATTTATTTGAATTACTTCACTTATTTATATTTTTACACGCCTTTTCATAATATGTAAAAAAATTTAAAAATCAACCCTATGTGAGTATAGGAAAATTATTTAATATTTTTAAAGTATCACGTGCACATACTTTTTAATCAATCATTATTTAATATCTCCTCATATTTTTCAATCACCAACACAATACCTCACCTATCCACCTTCTTTACAAATTACAATGTTATAAAATATCACATATCTATACTCCGAAATTACTAAATAATTAGCCGTGATTAATTATCCCAAATCCCACAATCATGTATTTCTCGATTGATTTATTTATGGGTAAATTAAAAACACACTCCTTGATATTTATCTAAATTACAAATTACCCCTTGTAATTCTAGAAATCACATTATGCCCCTTAAGGTTTTTAATTTCATAACAAATATATCATTTTATTAATAATTTATCAAGTTAATTAACAATATTAAAATTTTATTTCAATTAATAATTCAGATAATTTTATTATTGTATAGGTGAACAATTAGGAATTTTATTTTTTCAATTAATTATGTTCAATAAAAAATTCTAATAATAAAGTATTTGTAATTTTTCAAACTATAAGGAAGAATTCATATTTTAAATAAATTTTAAAAAAATTATTTGTAAGTTATTTTTTTTATTTAGCATAAACACGTGTAAAAAGGATAGATGATACATGATATAGAGAATGGGCCCATGCATACACTTGGTCCCCACCATAACTTCCCAACCAAAATTCTGTTTTTTTTTTGGAAAATGATTGGTGGCCCTAAAAAATTTGCCCCTAATGCCCCTAATTTCCATTTTTGGAAACTGTTTTCTTTTTTTCTTTCTTTTTTTATGGCCCTCAATCACTTCCGTTTTTTATGGCCCTCAATCACTTCCGTTTTTTTTTTTGTCCAACCAAACAACGGTGTTTGGGAACTTGGTTCCAGATTTTTTTTTGATTTTTTTACTAAAAGACCAAGGTTTTGCAACACTAAAAAAAAATAAATTCAAACAAAATATCACATTCAATTTCATAATTATTTCATTTTTTCTCTTATAAACATCACGTCCAATCACAAAAAAACTCAATTATCTTCCCAAATACTAAAAATTTTATATTCAATAATATTCTACAATTAAAAAAATCTACATAAAAATCACTTCCCAAACACCCACTCACTCCCCAAACACCCACGATATAACGATATAATGTTTTAGATGCTTCCATGGCTGATCATGCATGAAAGTGGTACAGAACTTTTGGGTTTTTTTTGGCTAACCAATTGAGTCGTTTCAGATTTTTTTGGAGAGACAAACATGTCTTTCTACCTGAATCTCGTTTTCGGCGTTGCATTGGGCATCGGATTGATTGTTGGTTTCGCTCGTTACGAAAACACCCGATCCAAGCGTCGCTCGGATTTGGTATCTCATTCACATCTCTCCATACCCATTTCATCATATCATTGTTATATACATACACATTGTGATGTTTCAATCAAACTTGCAATTCATTGGATTTAATTTTGGTTTTGTATTAGGCTGCAACTGTTGCGGCTTTCGCGAGGATGACAGTTCATGATTCGAGAAAGATTCTTCCAGCTGAGTTCTACCCTTCTTGGGTTGTGTTTTCGCATCGACAGAAGTTGAGTTAACCCTACAATTCTTCTTTTGTTTTTGATTTGCTCATGTTTATACATATATATGTATATAAATATATGAGAAAATGATTCACAGAGATTTTATATAGAAAATCTCACTATAATGATGTGGCAGTGACATTTTTGAAATTACAAATACGGAGTGTTAGAAAACCAAGAAACAATATGTAGATAAGATGAATGTGGCTGAGATGACGATGCCAAGGTAGATGTGTGGCAAGACTAGACAAAAAAATATTAGGAATGAGTGTATTCGGGGATGGGTAGAAGTAGCACAGATAGAAAAGTTGAGAGAGAATCGATTGAGATGGTTTGGTCGTATTCAATGGAGACCAATGGAGGCAGTAGTGAAGAGATGCAATGCAATGACCATAGATGGAAGTTTTAGGGGACCAGGTAAGCCTAAATTAAAATTGGCTAGCGTTATAAATAGAGATATAAATATACTTAATTTGACTAACGAAATGGCCTTTGATAGAGCCGTATGAAGAAGAAGGATTCATATAGCCAAATGGAACTTAAGGTTTGGTTTGGTTTTGGTTTAGTAGTGGGTGTTTTCATTTAAAATAGGACACAGAAAGCCACATTGTTATGTATAAAAATTCTATTTATAGGGATGCTTATAATTGTTTGTATTGATAATGTTTCTATTGATAATTTGCAGTTAAATTGGCTAAATGTTCAACTTGAAAAAATATGGCCATACGTAAATGAGGTAATTTTCTGTTTTTTCATCACTAACTGTAATGTTGTTTTTATTTTCTGGATTCAATATGGTGACAGTCCTAGTTTTTTTCCCCCCGGTTATTTCTCTTTGGATTTGTTGACACATGGTGGTATAGGCAGCTTCAGAGCTAATACGAAGTTCTGTTGAGCCCATTCTGGAGCAATATAGACCAGTTATCTTATCTTCTCTCAAGTTTTCTAAGTTGACTCTTGGTACTGTGGCTCCACAATTTACAGGTTCGTCTGAATGCGGAATACCTGATTAATTATGTAAATATCACACTTCAGCTTTTGTTGTGTTTTCAGTTTGCTTGTTCATTTTCGTTTTTTATGTTTTCAGAAACATTTCAAAAGCACCCGTAGCTTTACTATTGTTTTCATTTTTTGGCGAAAACAGTTTCCAAAATTCAAAACAACTTTTCGATGTTTCCAACAAGTGGTTTTTTTTTTTTTTTTTTTTTTCCCCCCGGGGGGGTGGGGGGGGGGGTTGTTCCCGAAAACAGTTTTGAACAATAGTACATCAAACAAGTTTTCTCATTAATTATGTCTATCTCACATATATTTAAGATTTTGAAGATGGTAATACTGATTCTTGTGTGATGAGAATGAGAAGTTGTGACAAGCAAAAATTAAAAGCTTCAGTTAGAGAACAACTCACCACACTTCTTTCTTGAATTTTGGCGTGAGTATGAAATCCCAAATCACTGTTTTTGATCACTGCATCTAAAATCTCAGGTGAATTAAAATTTACTACTGCGAACCATTTTATTTTCAAATTTAGTAATTATTAAATGTAATTAGTCATCATCTTAAGTTTCTAATCAACCTGATGGGAAGAATGTACGAAATGTAATTAAGAAAGTTCAATTAATATTTAGTCCCCTTTTTGGAGAATTTGATTATATTTCTCTACCTTAAACTTTAGGGTAAACTGCATTGTGTACTCCTAAATTACTACCCAATTCTCACTTTGGCCTTCTGACTTTTAGATTTTCCTGATTTGGTTCTTATAACTGTTGGACTTCTACCAAGTCTGTTGTAACTGATTTTATATGGCTTCTAGGAGTTTCTATCCTTGAAGGTGATGCCAAGGGAATCACAATGGAGTTGGAGATGGAGTGGGATGGAAACCCCAATATCGTACTTGATATTAAAACCAAAGTTGGTGTTGGATTACCTATACAGGTGCTCTTCAATTTATTTCCCGTCTCAAATGGTTATCTTGCTTCAAATGGTTATCTTGCTTTTGCCTAATTAGATTAGCATGAAACTACTGTCAGAAATCTTATTGACTTTTCTTATAAATTTCCTGATCCAATTTTTCCCACAACATATAACACACACACTCTCTCTCTCTCTCTCTCTGGAGGATTTCTAAGTGACTGGAAAATCAATTATCATGAAACAAAGTAAAGCATGTTGAATTATTGGAATTTTACTATTAGATGTCATCTTAATATTTTGCTTATCTATGTTTACCTAGGTCAAAAACATTGGATTCTCTGGGCTTTTCAGATTAATCTTCAGACCTCTAGTTGATGAGTTTCCTTGTTTTGGGGCGGTTTGTTTTTCTTTGCGAGAGAAGGTGAGCCCTTTGTATCTTGTTGCTCTTTCTTTTTTTTTAATGTATTTGTTATATGCTAAAACATGAAGATTTGTGAAGAAAGTCAAATATTTATCACATCTCCTAAAGAGAATTATAGAAATGATAGTAAAAGTATTATGCACTTGAATTTGACTATACCATTCTTTCTAATGATTCTACCACAGAAAAATCTGGACTTTACGCTCAAAGTTGTTGGAGGGGATTTATCAGCAATTCCTGGAATTTCTGATGCTATTGAGGTTAGAGAAATTTTATCTTCTTCTTTAGTGAATTCTTTCACACGCATATATAACTGAATTAACTGTCTGAACTAACTATATCTATATGGGTTAAATTCTAGTTACAATTATGTACACAGGTTTTTTAGGTTCTCATGTAAATGGTTCCCTGAAATCTGCAAACAAATTAAACTGGTTGAATTTGCTTTTCAATCATGTATTTGTCAACCAGTTTTTTAATTCATTCAATTTATATTATGGATGATGTGATGACTTTGATGAAACTGTCGTTTTTCTGTGTAGGATACAATACGAGATGCTATTGAAGATTCTATTACATGGCCAGTTCGGCAAATTATACCCATATTACCCGGGGATTACAGGTATACCACTTTTGTCAAAAATCCTTTTTTGGTTGACTAAATGGCTTGTTTCTTCACCTCTCAACTTTCCCTCTCAGATTGGTGAGATGATGATTTAGTAGATGGGTACTAAATTCAAATATATGCGGAACATGCGCATTAATAATTAGAAAAAAAATTGTTGTTTTGCATACTTGATTCAAAAAACGTGTGCTGGCACGTAAGTCCGAACACCAAATTTGTGCTTCATTGAATACCATTCCTTTAAATCAACAAATATGTATTAAATTTAAATACATCATACTAAATTAATATACGTACTTATACAATGGTAGCATTCTTTGTTCAAAAATATGTTTAGATTTTCGCCATTAGGGAAGCTTCTCTTCAAAATAATATGTTTAGATTTGTTTTAATCCACTAATAATTGCCATTTTTATTATGTGCTCAATATGCTCTCCACATTCATGATTTTGTTACGTTTTAGTGACCTTGAGTTGAAGCCTGTTGGAACATTAGATGTAAAGCTCATACAAGCCAAGGGGTTAACAAATAAAGACATCATCGGGAAATCTGATCCTTACGCAGTGATATTCATACGCCCAGTGCGCGACAGAATGAAAACTAGCAAAACAATTGTAAGATAACTCATTTTTTTCTCTATCATGTTGATTCTGTTTATTTATTTCTGCCCCAGATCTAATGTAACTCTGCACTATTTATTTAGAACAATCAGTTGAATCCAATCTGGAATGAGCACTTTGACTTCATAGTTGAAGATGAATCGACCCAATACTTGACAATAAGAGTTTTTGATGATGAAGGGGTGCAAGCTTCTGAACTCATTGGTTGTGCTCATGTGGCTCTGAAAGATCTTGAGCCTGGTAAGGTCAAGGATGTGTGGTTGAAACTGGTCAAGGATTTGGTGATTCAGAGGGATAACAAAGACAGGGGTCAGGTGAGCATGCTAACTGAATCTTCTTTATATGATGTCTTTCTAAGAGACTGCAGTATCTGGGTACTGTTCATAATCTACTGCTACGGTTGTGTACTTGATCTTATGTTACATGGACTTGGATACAAGTATCAGATGTTGGTATGTGTCCAAATGTCAGATCTTCCTAAACCAAAATTTTGGTATATTATGCATCTAAAAGTTGGGTATTGGTATGGGCACACGTCTTAAACACAAATATATTGTATATTGTATGATATTATTACATAGCGTTATAAATTATTTAGAAATGTACTTCAAATTAAATAGAATTTAGGGAAAATATGAAATTTATACCTTCCATTCATGTGAGAGAAATATTTATTGACTAGCAAATGTAAACGTCTTCTTCTTCAAATATTGTGAATTCAAGTATCTAAATTAGGTACTGTTTGGACAAATATCCCACACCCTTAATCCTTGTCATACTAAGGGAAGTAGAAGAGTCCATGTATCACACGTTTGATCTGCTTTTGTTCTAGATTCGTTGTTTGTGAGCAGTTGTGTGTGTGATTACTCAGGTCTTCGAGCTTTTGTGATTTATTATCTAATATTCCTCAACAACCCTTTGATTCAAAATTATTTTAAATCAAACCAAGTCATATATCTAAACAAGAAGAGACGTATTAAATTGATGATCAAAGGGCTAAGATCATTCCAAGTATTGTCTTTTAATTGCATATTATGTAACGGTAGCAGTGTTTCTTTTGCTTAATTATTCTGACAATTATAATCATCTCTATCTTGTAGGTTCACTTGGAGCTTTTATTTTGTCCTTTCGGCACAGAGAGTGGATTGACAAATCCTTTTAACACCGACTTCCGGTTGACTTCACTGGAGAAGGCCCTTAAATCAGGAAATGATGGAACAGAAGCTGCTGACATTGCAAAATCTAGCTCTCAGAGGAGAAAGGATGTAGTGATTGTTAGAGGAGTTCTTTCTGTGACAGTAATAACTGCCGAAAATTTGCCTGCTGTAGATTTAATGGGTAAATCGGATCCCTTTGTTGTGCTTGTACTGAAGAAATCTGAGCAGAAACACAAGACTCGGGTAAGATTCTTATTGTCTTAGTGTGATTGAACTCCTCTTTTTTTTCTTTTTTAAAGAATGAGTGGTATTAAGAGAAATGCTTAATGAAATTCAATTTGTTAAGCATTTTACTTCTCCTTATTTCTTTCTCAAAATCAGTATTGTCTTTTAAGTTGTATTTGAATCAAAGATTTGAGGGGAGATGTCTGAAGGGAAATAAAAAAAGATGGGAAAAACGTATGACATAGAGTATAGGTTTTTTTCTTTTCTTTTTTTTATTTTCATTATAAACTTTTCCCTTCCTTTTTCCTTTCCCTCTATAAATCCTTACTCAAATTATTCATCCAAACACAGCCTTAATTGCTAGCCAAAAGAACATATGATTCACTCATTGTATAAAGTATTAACCTTTTCTTTTTATTTTCTTTAAAAATTTGGTAATACTTTGGTGAATATATTCTAATATTAATACAATCACTTATGTCCCCTCCCTAATTTGGAGATTTTATTAATGTGGTTTTACAAACATTGCTTATTATATACTCAACTAATGAGACTGAACCCTATTCTTTCCTCATTCTCAGGTTGTAAATAACACCTTGAATCCAGTTTGGAACCAGACATTTGACTTTGTAGTTGAGGATGGGTTACATGATTTACTAATCACAGAAGTCTATGATCACGACACTTTCGGGAAGGTAATCTCCAATTAGTCCCTTCAATTTCTTCCTTGTTTTGTTGGAAAATCCGGCTTTCGTTCAGTGACCTCATTTGTTTGATAGGGATTAATCTGGTGTTTAGTTTATGCAATGTGGAATATAATAGAAGTTCAATCTACATGTTTTAGGATTTGCATACAAGCGTATTCTATTGCCATCTGTGTAATGCTGTGAAAATGTCACCTTCGGACACACAAACACAAAAGAATAAGAATGACAAATATTTTTTTATGAGAAGTCAAGCATATTACAGGGAATTAACATTTTTATTTTATTATGTTGATAATGTTGTGAAAATCCCTATAATGTTTAAATTTGCTTTTCTAATTTCTTGCTCACCATTTTTTCTGATTTTTGAAGTGTGGTTGCAGCATTATTGTTTACTGATTCTTCTACTACACAAACTTTGACTCACTTTGTCAGGATAAAATGGGAAGATGCATCATGACACTCACCAGGGTTATATTAGAAGGGGAATTCACCGACACATTCCCCATAGACGGAACTAAATCGGGAATTCTACATTTGCATCTCAAGTGGACACCACAGCCATTGCCCCGGGATCCTTGATGAGTTAGAAGAGGTACACAAGAATTTTTCTTTGTCACCCCAACCTAAATTTCGAGTTTTCTTGCAAGTTCTTGAGGTGAAAGAGCTTGTTGGGGGGAAAAAATTGCGAACCAGGCTCTGATCTAGCTTTTGTTTTGTTTTGTGTTTTTTGTTTTGCATTTTGGTTTTTGTTTTTCCCTACCAACAATGGTAAGGCAAATTTAGAGAGAATATGTTTTACAAATTTATTTCATATTGTTTATGAACTGACATGCAAAGAGAGAGATGCATGCTGCTGTTAATGTTGTAGATATAGTGGAATTTAAAAACATTGAGATTATAGGAAATATTTTTTGAAGGACACTGACTAGGTGTTCGAGATCATTGATTCTCAATTGAAATGTCAAGAACATTCTGATATTTAAGAGTTTTTTTTTTTTTTTTTGGCCAACAACTTGACCAAGTTGGCTGAGCTATTTACATTTTGCTTTGGCTTTTGACCTGTGAATGCTTATGAAATGAAAGGGCAACATATTATTGTTCAATTAATATGAACTAGCAAAATTTAAAATGGTTCTTCACAATTTGATCAATGTAAGATGATTAAAAATGTAATGAAGTTCCCTAAAAAAAAAAATCAATTTTAAGCAAATTATCTCTGAAAATATATTGATAAAAAGATACCTTTCATTTATTCTGATTTTTTAAGCCTTTTTACTTTCCTTTCCTGCCACTTTTTTGGAAAAAGTGTGATTAAAGGAATCATATTGTATGTGAGATATTTTCAATAATTGTATCTTTAATTCAACAGTGCATTAATTCTTAATTAATATATATATATATATATATATAAGGGTGTTGGTTTTCACTCAGAGCTCTTAGATTACAGATTTTTCTAAGTCAGATGAATGAATTCAACTTGATTACAATTTATACAAAATAAAGAAAAGAAAAGTAATAATTGACTGATGGAAGCAGCTGGCAGCGCATGGGGCAAAGCAGATGCTGTCGGTTGCTTTCGGTTGATTGATTGAACAGTTGAACAGCTTTAAACAAAAGTTGACTAGGTGAATAGTGATGGTGAACAGTAAAAGTGAACAGTAACTTTTACTATTCATTACTTTCGGTGGAACATGTGAATAATGGAATCAATATAATACAAATTGGCAGCTTTTCTCAAAAGAGTAGTGATTGAAGCTAATTTGTATCTATATGGAATCCAATGTTGATTATACAAATGGATCCTGAGCATCTTGAAACTCGGGTCCTGAGTACTGATTAGTTGATTCTTCAGAGGAATGGATCTGATCTGAACCTTCTTCTGAACTGGTGGATTGGGCTTTAGCTTGATCCAAAAGTCGATGGGCTAACTGGATCATGTCTTCTTTTGATGACTGGGATTTATTTTTGGACTTGCCTTTGGGTTGAACAGGAGGTGGAATGGGCTTTGCCTTGACTTTGGACTTTGAATTAGGCTTTGATTGGGCTGGTTGAGCAGCAACAGCTTTGGACTTTGATTTGGATGATTTGGGCTTGGAGCCACTAGATGAGGGGCTTCCAAGGTTGACTGGAGGAAGACTAGGCTGACTTCCTTGAGTAACTGCAGCAGTTGGATTCTGCTGGGCTTTAGCAAGAGCAGGAGTTAGAGCACATTGATCAGGTGGGAATTCGTCTTGAACAATTTCAAGAATTCTGGGAACATTATACTTGACCCACTATTTGACTGTATGTTGGCGAATGATGATGTTATCATCAATCCCATAGTGCCATTTGAATATCCAGGGAATTTTGTATTTGGCAATAAATATGAGTAATAAGGGAAATTGCCGTTGGTGAGTAGAAAATGGGTAAACAGAAGCAAAATAATGAATTATGTTACTAAGATCATCAGGGATGATGTCTGAAATGGCGCCATAGTGAGTCCACCATCTCAGAAACCAAGTAGGTAACTCAGATTTGAATTTTTGATCAAATGAAATGAACCAAGAATGACTGAAAGTTTCATTTTGGTATAGGAAAATCTTGAACCAAGCATCAACGTAGTGATGGTAATTATATTGAATAGAATGACCAGGTAAATCACGAAGCTGATTAGGATTACCCCATTCAGCCATGGAAACAATGTTGTGAATATAAATGGAATGATATAGGATTTTGTAAGCATAGGTGCGATCCTGGATTGGCTTGATTAAAATGGAATGGTGGTTGATTAGAATATCTTTGTAGTAGGCGAGGGTTTTCTCTGGATGGGAAAGGGTGAAATGGCATCCAGAGCCAAAATGGAATTTAGCAATGTCATTGATGGTTTGATTTTTAGGGTGACTGGGTTCTTTGTAGAACAGGTTAGTAACATGTGAATTGGTATATTCAGATCGGGATGGTTTAACAGGATTAATAGGGAATGGAGTAACTGAAATTGATTGGCTAGATGTAAAAGGATCAGAAGCCAATGCAGATGAATAATCAGGACGATGAATGGTACCAAGAGTTTGGTAACGGTTAACCATTTCGAGTGAATAAGATGGGGTAACTGACTCCAAAGGAGGAGGGACAATAAGTTGATTAGGTTTACTGGAGGATGAGGCCAAAGCCTTGGAATGAGGCCTTGGGCGAGACATCTGTGAAAACAAGAGTTAATGATTAGCAGCCAGAAAGAAGATCTAAATAATCTTGATGGCGGTGTAAACAGTTGTAGTTGTGAGCAAGTAAATTGCGACGGGCTTGAAGTTGGTGCTAATTGATATATTGGGCTCTTTTGGTAGTTGGTCGGGCTAATTTGAGGCGGTGAATACGATGGGAAAGTTGTTTAATCTGGGTTTTGAAATAGGTAATTCGGGATTTGTGGTAAGAAGTAAATGGTGCAGTCATCCCTTACCCCCCTGTAAAAATTCCCGAGTAAGAAAATCAGGAAGGGAATTTTGACAACCAGGAATATAGGTAATATCAAAATCAAAAATACTTAAAAGAGCTTGCCAGCAGGCAAAAATTTGTTTACTAGCAAGATTTTGAACATCTTTTTCAAGAACATATTTAGCAGATTTGCAATCAACACGAAGTAAAAATTTTTGATTTAAAATATCATCCTGAAATTTTTGAATACATAAAACAGTGGATAAAATTTCTTTTTTAATAGTACTGTAATTTAATTGTGCTTTATTCCAAACACCAGAATGATAGCGAACAATTTGTTCAGAGGACTGAGGAGTAATTTTCTGAAGAAGAATGCCACCATAACCAATATCGGAAGCATCAGTTTGAATAATTTTGAACGAATTTTCAGTAGGAATACCAAGACAAGGAAGAGACTTGACATATTGTTTGACTTGTTTAACAATAGATGTATGAACAGAAGACCAAGGAGGAGGATTATCCTTTAACCTATCAAATAGAGGTTGACAAGTTTTCCTAAGATCTTTGTAGAATTCAGCAATGTAATTGAGAGAGCCTAAGAATCTTTGTAATTGGGTTTTATCAAGAATTTCATCAGGAAATTTGGATGCAAATTCAATGGATCGACTAATGGGTAAAATAGTATTATGATGAATATCATAACCTAAAAATCTTACTTTGGTTTGAAATAATTTAATTTTAGGAGCAGACATGACAAGACCATGACTCTTGATAGTATGAAAGAATGCAGTTAAATGTTTTCAGTGTTCACTAATTGATTTAGAAAAAATTAATATGTCGTCAATGTAAACAATTGAAAAATGACTAAATGGGTTGAAGATATCATTCATTATATGTTGAAATTCACTAGGAGCATTTTTTAAACCAAATGGCATGACATTCCATTCATATTGGCCAAATGGTGTATTAAATGCAGTTTTATATCTATCTTTCGGATGAATTTGAATTTGCCAAAACCTACTTTTTAAATCGAATTTACTAAAAATAACAGCTTGACTGAGTCGTTTAATTAAATCTTTTTTATTAGGAATAGGATACCGAATCCATTCTAGAACATCGTTTAAAGGTTTATAATTAATAACCAATCGAGGGACACCGCGTTCTAATTCAGCATTTTTATTAACATAAAAAGCAGAGCAAGACCATGGTGATTTACTTGGACCAATGATTCGGTTGTGTAATAAGTCATTAATTTCTTTTTTACATAGTTTAAGTAATTCATGATTCATTTGAATTGGTCGAGATTTAGTAGGAATATGTCGTTCATTAAAATTTTTAATATAAAGTAAAGTGACCACATGTTTTTTCCTATGCCAAAATGCAGTAGGCAAAGTAGAACAAACAGTTGATTCAAGTTTTAATTTGAAATCAGTGATTTGAGAAATAAGAACTGGATTAGTCAATTGTTGGTCAATGCGTTTATGATTAATTTCTTCTTTAAGAAAATTTAAATGCCGAGTTAGACGATTAATTTGATGGGAAATAGAACAGTCTTTTAATTGATTTAAGTGTAATAGTTCAGGAGGAGATAAAAAGTGAAATGTAACAGGTTGGCCTAAAACATGTGTAGTGATACCTGTACTAGATGTAGTGAATGGATATAATAAATATATAAATGGAGAACCTAAAATAATTTTATCAGTCATATTGGTAACTAGAACAAAAGAGGTTTTAAAACTTACATTATCTTGGCAAACATGAACTTTGGGTAATTTGTATTTGATATGCATTCGAGTACCATTAGCAGAAGTTAATTTCTCTTGACATTTTTCATAATATTTAGTAGGGAGTAATCTTTCTTGTATACAATTTAAGTCAGCACCAGTATCAATTAAAGCAATTAATTCTAATTCAAAATCATGTATAATTATTTTAATTTTGGAATACCATTTTTGAATGTAAAGCTTATTAATTAAACTTAGTCATTTTTCTTTAGGATTGTTGGATTGAGAGTGGTGTGATCGGTTGTGAAATAACAAATTATCAGGGTTAGTAGGATCAGAATCATGTTCAGATTCATTTGAAGATTCTTGATTATTATTTTGGAAATTATCTAGACTTTTATTAAGTTTTAAAGTAATAATTTCATCTTCTAATTTGATATCTTTTTGTTGTAATTCTTTGATTGTTTGTTTAATCTGATTGATTTCTTGTTGTAAATCTTGTAATGTAATTTCTTTTATTTTTAAATCTATCTAAGGTTTTAGATAAACTAATTATGGGTTTATCAAACTTAGGTTTATTATCGGAATGAATTAATAATGATTTTAATTTATCAATATATTTTTGTTTTAATTTGGGATCATCTAATTTACTAATTAATTCAATAAGAGCTGATTCTTCTTGAGTATTTTTTGTAAGAACAGTAATTTGTTTAACTGGTTTACAACAAACATCATTACATCCTATGTTAATATTGTTATCAGAATCATCACTGGGTGATTGGTAGTCGGATGAAGTATCAGGATGATCAGAAGAAGAAGAGCTACTAATAGATTGATTTAATTGAAAGATTTCATATAATTGATTCTTGGAATTGTCATCAATTTGAAGTTGGTTAACTCGATCTTTTAATTTTTGTTTTTCTTTACATTTATTTGAATAATGACCTTTTTGACCACAGTTATAACAAGTAACATCTTTAGTGGATTTAGATTTTGGATGTATTTTGGATTTATAATATTTCTTTTTAGGTTTAGTATAGAATTTATCATTTGATTTAGAAGGTGAATAATTCTTTTTGTATTTATTAGAATATTTATAAGATGATTTGTTTTTATGTTTGGAGTATTTGTGTGATTTCCTTCGAGAGGGTGCAACAGGAGGTAAACTATATTGTTCACAGAAATTGCCTAATTCATATTTAGCTTTATGTTTATCTTTATTGGCTTTCTGAGTAAGTTTAAGATCAATGCACATTTTTAAACCTTCTTTTTGAATAGTGCTAATTATATCACCATATGTTAAATTGTCATATTCAATAACACCAGTGGGTTGACTAAGGACATCTCTAATCTTGTGTGCAAATAAGCTAGGTAATCCGTTAATAAATTTTTCTTTCCAAAATGATTTAGTACAGTCGTCTCTTGACATAACTCGAGAGGTAAAGACATCTTTATACCATCTAAAATCACTTAGGGTTGGACAGTTAAGATTACTAAGTTGATCATGTATGCGAGAATATATATTTGTAGGAGTACCAATAAAATGTCGGACGATTGTATAGATTAATTGATTAATACCATCAGGGTGACAACGGCCTATAGATTCATCAAAGATAGGTAGACCATTTTCATCAGTTTGATTAGCATAAATGATAGAGTCACGTTGTTCTTCAGTGAGGTATTTTTCCCACCAAGATTTGAGCATACCAGTAAAACCAGAGGTAAGTAAGGAAACAATTTCAGGTTAAGAATATTGGGGATAATTACTGAGATAACTATTGGCTACCATAGATAAGTGATTTAATTTTTGAAGGATTTGATCCTCACTAAGACCATCAATATTCCATTCATATAATTTTTTAGCAGAAACAGAAAATTGATTATTAAAATTAGTTTCTTCAAACTGGAGATCAGGTGGAGTAGGTCGTGAATACCAGTTTTTGGTAGTTTGAGGATTAACTTTGGGATAATGAATTTTATTAAGAGTAGAAAGTTGAAATTGTTGGGCTAATTGATCAATTTCATTATCAGTGGTTTCGGTTTCAGTTTGATCAAAAACAGTATTAGTAATAGGTTGTTGATTTAAAACAGTAATACCTTTATCTTTGGAGGTAGAAGTATCATTGGGAGTTAATTTAGTAAATAAGTGTTCAATGGCTTTGACAGTTGATTGATCATTAGTAACCAGGCTAGTCCGTTTGGAGCGATGACTAGGAAGATTTAGTAAAGGTTGATCTAAGGGTTTAATAAGTTTTGTAGATTGGCCATCTAAAGTAGTTTCTAGTTTATCTAATTGTTTACCAATTTTTTTTAAACATTGATTTGTATAATTGTTTTGTTCAATAACTTTTTTAATTTCAGAATCAGTGCCAGGTAATTTAAAAGGAGAGGCTGGAACTTCAGAACCTTGGTGATCAATAATTATATTTTCTAATGGAAGATGATTAGAACTAACAGAGGTAGTAGGAGAAGTTTTCCATTTATGTTTTGTAATTGTGTTGATCTTTTTGTAATATTGATCCATATAATCAAAAAAAGATAATTCAAAACCATATTGAACCATAAAATCATACCATTTTCTGGTTATTCTGGATTGTTGGGCAGAATTATATTTAGCACGATAAGCATGTCTTTTAATTCTATTTTCTTTGGATCTGAAGTCAATAAGTAATTTATCTAAATCAGGAGTAAAATCCTTTTTGATTGTCATGAGTTGAGGATTGACCGGGGGTATAAATTCTTCGAAATCAGTTTGAGTTGGAGAAGTATGTGAAGCTATTTCTTCTTCTGGAAAATGTGTGGTAGTAGTATAAACAGGTTTACTTATTTGAGAAGTTATAGAATTATCAATCCCTTTTAGTTTATTTTGGGAAGTTTGGTTGGTTGGACCAAGATGGATTTGACTATTTTTGCGAAATAAAGGAGTATTAAATATTTCATCATCAGTTGTAATTTTTGTAGGGACACTAGAAGTACTATGGCGAGAAGATTGGCTTCGATTAAATTTAATTCCAACAGAACCATCATTAAACTGTTGTATATGTTGAATATCTTAGATAGAGGATTGTTGTTGAGTATGTTTGTAATTTTCATTGACAGTAATCCATTGTTCAGGTAAATCTATATTTTGCCATTCAATCATTTGAGGAATATTAATATTGGATTCGCCACTACTACTACTTTGGATTAATAAAGTTTTATCTTTGGGGCTTTTGTGTAAAGCATGAACATTTAAATTGGTTTGCATACATTTATAATGAACACGATAGATTAAAGCAATATTATGAGCTTTTTCTAACATTTCAGTGTACGAACCATGTAATTGAATATTTAATGTTAAAGCTTTAAGTATATGTGGATCATGTAAACTGAGTGTAAAATCAGAAAAACAGTTGAAATGTACTGGTCTTTTGTGAAGACCAGTTTCCATCATACCCATTAAACTATCATTGTAATTAAGAAAACGAGCATCGCGTAAGCATAATAAAACAGAGGTATTTTTACCAACTATAGTTAATGGATTGACACCAACTTGGATTAAACCAATGTGCATAAAATTATAACCATTATCTAAATGTCGTTTGATCAATTTTGAGTCAAATAATTGACAGGTTTGTAGTGGTTTTTCTAAAGCATAGACTTGTTCAATAGTTTTAACATGGAGAGTGACTTTGAAAACATTTTGTAAAAAAGTTGTTTTATATATTTCTTTAATTGGCAGTTTAGGTATATTCCATCCAGCATTAAATTTATCATTTTGTATTTCAACATCTTCTTCATTAATTACTAATCCTTGATTAGGTATAGAGGGCAAAGTTGTTGACCTAGAACTTACTGATGAGTTACTTCTAAATAATCGACTCATTGTTGTATTTAATTAATCAGTTTTACAGATACCTTAATACATACCCTATTCTTGTCAGTTTTCCCTCATACCTAGTATACATACATACCCTATTCGGAAGACCCCTAAGTCCAACACGGCCTAATTCTAAGGACTTACTCAGGACAGGGACGAAAGTGGGTGACTTAAACTAGATGGATATAACAGACTGATCTTGCGGGTGATTAAGATGAACTGAAAACAAGATTAATCAAATAAACAAGAGAGAAGGTTGACCAGAAGTAGCAAAGCAGTTAGAATTTATATTTCTTTAATTAATAATTAATATAAAGAAATATAAAGAATGAATATATGAATTAATATATAGAGAAAGAGCTGGTAGCAGAAATTGAGTTAGCTTGGAAGGCTGGGGGTTATAGTTGTTGCCGATTCTGTATTTTTAACATCTCTAATTCAAAATCCAAAAAAATAAAAAAAAAATAAAAAAAATTCATTGTTTGACCATTGTATCAAAATAAATCTTGAAAAATAACTATTTTAGTCTAGGGGATTTTTTTTAGGGTCCCTGATATTAAGATTTTATAGCATAAAAGACATTCAATATTTTCATAATGTCTAAGGCTTCTCAAATTGATCTAGAGAAATTTTAACCCAGAGAAATTTCAAACCAGAAAAATTAAATTTCTCTGGTTTGTTCATTTTTTTTTATTTTCTATGTTTTGAAATTTTTCTATGGTTGAATTTTCTCTAATTTGCTCACAAATAACTCTGTGATTTGTTCACAATTTTCTTTGTGTATTTGACTAATATTCTCTGATTTACTCATAATTTTCTCTATGTTTTAACCAAATCAGAGAAAATTGTGTCTGTTACTTTTCTGTGTTAATTTTCTCTGTGTGATGGCCAGAGAAATTTGTTGATTTTCTCTGGCCAAATCACTTTTCCCCACTGTGATGAAATTACGCATTCAATTTCAATCCACAATTTCAAGTAACCAAATCCGTTTAACATCAACTGTCTTCAAACAAGACACTTTAAACTCTATCAATGAATCTCTTTCTATCAATGCCAACTTCACCAACGCCTTCGTTGTAGTCGACCCAGAGAAATTTCAATCCATTTCTCTGGTTAGCTCAATTTTTTTGTTTTCTTTGCTTTGAAATTTCTCTGGGGTTGAATTTTTTCTAATTTGCTTACATATATCTCTATGATTTGTTCACAATTTTCTCTGTGTATATTGATATTGCTTTGTGGAAGTTTGAGACCACCAAATACTACAGCATTGTCATTGATGCTCCTGGCCATCGTGATTTCATCAACTCCACCACTGGTAGTTTTGAAGCCAGTATTTCCAAGGATAGTCAGACGCCTGAGCAGCATGCTAGAAACAAACTTCAGCTCTTTTGAAATTTCTCTGAGTTGAGAATTTCTCTGGACCAGGGAAGAATTTCTCTAGACTCACTTCAACTCAGAAATTTTTTCTCAAAGCCAGAGAAATTTTCCTCACCAACCCAGATAAATTCACTCAAATCAGAGAAATTCCCTCTCTCTAAATCACTTAACCCAGAGAAATTCACAACTCATAAATTCCATTTTTCTATCACCATTCGAATCCGACCACTTAGCTTGCTTGATCTTCTCAAGCTGAACCTGAGTATCCTTGAATAGCTACATCCTCTTAACCCCCAAATGTTTAGCGAATTGCATCCTCTACTTCTCCAATTCAATCATCTACCACTGCTTCTTAAATTCCTCATAAAATATGAATCATCCACCACCAGAGACAGCGGTTTCTAAGGAAACACCACCTGCTGGACCACCAGCCCCGGTAGATTAGATTCAAACACAAACAAAATACTGATTTCAGATGAACTACAATCATTATCGACAAAAACACTTATACACTAACACACTAGTTTTTAGATCAAATACATAAGATACAAGTCAAAAGAGTGTAGAACTCGATTATGATTCAAAAACACTAACTAAATTGAAGATCAACGAAGATCAGAGAATCAATTGTTGTGATTGCGAACCTTTTGGAGCTAAGGCTGAGTAGACAGAGAGAGAGAGATAATGCAAAGCCCTAGTGCGAGGACTACATGAGTTGAGTACGAGACTTATCTGTGGGGGGACGGTTACTGGTACACTAAAGGCATCGCCAACGGCGGAGAAAGAGCCTTTTACCGCTGAGTTGTCACGATGTCGACAAGTAGGTCGGCGAAGACGGTGCTGATTGGCGAGCTGGTAATGGTGTCGGTATGAGCCAACAGCGCATTGGGTCATAGTGTCGGTGTGTTCGGAGTTACTACAATGGGCGGTGTGCAAACGATGGTGATCCTCGGCAGCGGTGGGAGATAGACGAAGCACTAGTTTGATGTAGAAGACAGAGAGAGAGAGAGAGCAGAGAGAGAGAAGAGAGAGATCAAACTCAGTTTTTGAAGTCCTTTCGTTTCTTCTTAAATTTATTTGTGATATATGAGTTTGGGGTTGAAGGACCTTAAACATCATAAAATAACATTGTGGATCTCTTCCATTATTAAAAGTAGGAGAGGGACCTTAGACTAATTTTCCCTTTAGTCTATTGTAAATAAATAATTTTCTTGTCAATTTTATTTAGACAAATGATTTAAATTGAAAATAAATTAAAATATTAGATTTAAATTAATAAACTTAAAAACTCAATATATATTTTCATAATTTTCCCAAATATGTAACATAAATTTATGGGGGAATTACAAAAAAAAGAAAGAAAAAGGATTTGACCCTTTTAACAAATTAAACCCTGAGTTTTAATTTTGTAAATTTAAATTCAAATTTTTGATTTTTTTTCAATTTGAACCATTTGCTTATTTTCATTAGGTAACATCTTCAAAAAATAGAATTTTAGTCATTAAACTCATTGAAAAATAATTTTTTAAACATTTTATATATACTCACATTTAGTTTAATAATTAAAACACTATTTTTCTGTCGATTTTACTTATCAAAAATAGACGAATAGTTTTGATTGAAAACAAATCAAAATATTATATTTTAAATTGATAAAATTAAAAATTCAAGATTTATTTTATTACAAATCTAAAATTTTAGGGTTTTTTTATTTTTATAATTGTCCCTAAATTTTTTATTTATTTTTAATTGTTGCCATGCAAAGGAGTGAAAGCAACCAACTTTTTTTTAACGCAATTTGCCTTTCATTCATGAGTTCCCTCTATTTTCTCCAAACTTTTTGGCTTTTCTTTCACATACCTTCCTATCTAGCCCCGACCATCTACAACGTTCCGATCAACCCCCAATTTCTGGACGATTCATAAACTTGTAGCTAACCTTTTTCTATTTTTTTTTTTTTTTTTTTTTGGGTTTTTTGGGTGTGTTGGTGACAAGTGAAACAACAAAGACTTACGTCGAAGATCTGATAATCTGAGAGAAACCCGCATCGAAATTTGTTGATTTTCGTGTATATTTTGCAATTTTGATATCTGGGTCGTTCTTCGATTCGTGATGGGTTGGAGATACAGGGCTGGTTTGTTCCTGATTGCTGCTGTTGTAATCATTTGGGTCACCTCTGCAGAAGTCACCCAGGTGGTCATACTTCTTTCTCTAATTTCATTTCTAGTTTAAGGTTTTAAAATTATGTATTTGCAATGTATGTTCTGCATGTTTGTATGCATAGTTCATGTACCTTCATTTATATGGTGAAGTTATACATTTGCCTAAGTTGATGAATTCTTGTTTGTTTTTGAGGAATTGTCAATGAGATTTGAATTAAAAGCCTGAAATGTCAATTGGGATTCAAATAAAAAGTAAAAGATTCAATAACACCAGTTTGATTGTTAAAAAGTTTATTGCAATTATTTAGTTTCGTGTGTACCCCCTGAAAAACTGGAGGAAAATAAAGCAAAATAGAAGTGAAAACTTAAATACTTTGGAATGTCTTGGTTTTTGGAAAAAAGTTGAAAATTAGGTCTCGGGCTATCATTTGCTTGCAAATTATTTACCCCCGTTTTGGTTTCTCGGTAACCAAACAGAGGATTAGTGTAAACTCAGAGGTTTTTGCTGACAGAAGTTTCACCCTTAAAAACATGATTTGTTCTGAAATTAAATTGTTAAAAATGTTGTTTGCTTGCACTGTCAACTTCCGTCATGTTGTAAAGTAATGAGATTTCCTTATTTTAGTTGCAAAAAAGAAAGTCTTTTTTCAGTCAAATGGAGAAGGGAAAGATTTTATTGCATGTGGCAAAAATTGAATTATCTGGAACTAACATGAAAATAAGATGGAAAATCATTGGAAGTTGGAACTAAGAAAGAAATATGCATTGGAGGTTGGAGGCCTGAACAGAGTTTTGAATTTTTTTATTTTCCCAAGGCCCCTCAATAACCCTTCTCTAATCAGCCAATTGACATATGCCCAAGGCATGCATTTTAAGTACTGAAAAATCCTTCACTTTTCTTTTTTTCTGTTTTTTTCCCTGATGAACTGTTGTTTTGTGGCATAAATATGCAAGAACTCATTAATTCAAAGTGGTGTTTCATGTGTCCTCAATTGACTGTAAAAGTATGCTTTATTTTTTTCTCCATTTTTTATTCATATGACTAATGAATTACTAATAAAAAAAGGGCTTAACTGTTAAGGGAGGCTAATGCAATTATGTCAAAAGTGTAGGGCTAATTGTATTTTCCCTAACTTAAGGGAGGTGAGGTGAGTGTAATTTACCCTTAAATATTTGATCCATCAATGTTTTTATATTTTGTTCCTCGTAATTAATTTTGCTCTTATGGATAATAGCTTTTTTATTATCTAAAAATCACACAATCCATAATTTCTATTCATTAGCTTATTACCTGGGTTATCATGAAAGGAAAAAGACAGTGTATCAAAACTCATTATTACCTGGGTTATTCATTAGCCAGATATTAACTTGTACATACATATCCTTTTAACAGGGTATTTTTACAGATTATAAGCAACCATTTGCAGTGACCTATCTTGGAGTTTCTCTAATGGTAGTTTATCTCCCAATAGCATTCATTAAGGATTGGATATGTAGCATCATAAGAAAACGCTCTTGTAATAATGAGTCTTCTGCTGGATTTAGCTCCCCTTTGAACTGCATTGCGGGGCGTAACATCTTTGAAATTGAACTTGAAGGGAATTTGAATAAAAAAGACAGTGACGCAGACCTTTCTGCTCTGGAAGAGGGAAAGCCATTAGTTCCTAAACACATAGATGATGCAGACGTGTTAAAACAACAGAAAGAGCTTACGACCAAGGAGATTGCTGGTTATGGATTTTCTATTGCCCCTCTATGGTTTGTTACAGAGGTAAATAACTGCTGTGTCTTAGTTTCTTCAACATATCTATTTAGTCAAGGTTGGTTTTTGAGTTTCTGAGTATAGCTGGTACATAAAAACCAACATTATTTCATGAGGGGTTCGTATTGGTAAAAATTTGTAAGAAAAGGAAAGATTCTTTCTCTAAATTTTGTTCCCTCCTCCTTCTAGATCTAGCTTTATGGATGTCCTTTTGATAGTATAGTTTAACAAAAAATTTATTCATGTATTAATCTTGCCATTTACACCTAACTCCAGAATTATGTGCATAAAACATTTTATTTCTGTAGTAGTGTTTTTTTTTTTACTGAACTTGGTTTTTTACCTCAAATTTAGGTTGGATTGCTGTAGGGTTGAGGTTTCAGTAAATTATCAGCTGGACACCTAATGTCATGGCTTAGAAATCCATATTACACTGATTTGGGGATTATACGACCGGCTTTTAGCTTAAGTGATGTAAAATTCTTTTTGTGTTTTCACGACTTTTCTTCAGCACTGTTGATGATTCATCCTTTGCCGCGTGCATTCTTCATGTGTTATTGTTGCTTTGCAGTATTTTTCCAATGCTGCACTTGCTCGTACAAGTGTTTCAAGTACAACAGTATTATCCTCAACTTCAGGATTATTTACTCTTTTCATTGGTTCATTTCTGGGTCAAGATTCCTTGAACATGGCAAAGGTGGCTGCTGTATTTGTCAGCATGTCTGGTGTTGCCATGACAACTCTAGGGAAAACTTGGGTTACAGATGAGTCACAAGAAGTAAATGCTTCTGAGTAAGTCTTTCCATCTTCGTTGATTTTGATTTATGCTTTGATTGTTTTGGCGGAAAATGTTATATGGAAAATGTTTTCCTCATTTTTTGGCGTTTGGTATGGCAGAAAAATGAAAGTCAATGGATAATGTATTCCATGGTCGATGGAAAACAAGCTTATTTGGGTGGAAAATGTTTTCCACTTTTGGAAGGTGAAAAACATTTTTCAGACTAAAGTCTTACCCATTCCACCACCCCACCACCACTAATACAATCACTAGGACATTACTTTCAAGATTGCAACCTAAGAAGCACAAACACTTCTAAGAAGGTAATGTGTCGTGTCTAACACCGACACGACACGACACGACTTGATACAACACCCATTGGACACTTCTCAACACTTAGACACATATGGAACACATTATAGGTTTGAATAAAATAGTTTGGAATCCAATAATAAAACAACAACATAAATTTATACATATCCTCCTCTAGACTCTAAAAATTATTTATCCTTATATATGACATATAACAAATATATAAAATTATATATTTTGCACTTGTCTCCCATGTGTCCTACATATTTTAAAATTTTGCATGTTGGTGTTAGTGTCATGTCATGTCCGTGTCCATGCTTCCTAGATCGCAACCAAACACAGAAAATGTTTTCTATAGAAACAAATGGATCGTTAGTCTTTGTATGTTTATATGTTGTTGGATTCTAATTTAGGTCTGTTCATTTTTCCAAGTTGTTGGACATGACATTGATTTGAATGGCTGAAATCTGGTCTGATGCATTTTCGAATTCTATTCAGAGATGTACTCAAGTCAACTTAACAAGCCTTAGTTCCATTGAATTCTTTGGAGATATGTTATATATCCAAATACATAGACTACCATCATGTACAGAGTTATTTGTGTTGCCAAAACTTTTGTAGCAAAGATGTTTTCAGAAAGTTTTGCCACATCTACTTTTCAGTAGTCTGAAACGCAGCTTTTGTGCCCTTCTTTTTCAGTGGAATGAATTGCTAATAGGGATGTTCTATGATGTATTGCTGATGTGTATGTTCTATGAGATTTTAACTTCTGGTCTCATGCGTTGCTTGGGGTTGTGTGGGGAGGGGGTGGGGGAGCATGTCTGAAGAATTGTAAGCTAATATTAACTTTACTTCCAAGTGTTTTACAAAAAGAAGGAAACAAAAAAATGCAGAGCCAGAGTTGTGGCCTGATAGTGTCCATGTCTCATTATATCAACTGAAAGGCAATACATTGTACATGCATTACACGAAATACTTTCTATTCTTTGCATAATGAACACGGTACTGTTTGTTATTTTAGCTTATCTTCTTCATCAGTTTGTGTATTGCACATGTCAGGGCATTGACTGACAGGTATACTTTTTGTTTCTTTTGAAGAGAAGGGAAACACTCTCTTGTTGGAGATCTTTTTGGCCTTCTATCAGCTATGGCATATGGGCTCTTTACTGGTCAGGCATTTTTTTCGTTACTGAACAGTGAAGTATACTTGATAATATTATGCAAATATTCATTTGACAAATAATGCTGCAGTACTACTCAGAAAGTTCTCTGGTGAGGAAGGAGAAAGGGCTGATGTGCAAAAGTTGTTCGGATATATCGGATTGTTTACACTTGTAGCACTATGGTGGCTTGGTAACACCCTTTTTTTTTAATCACTGATGCTTTGTACTCAAATCATGTTTCACATCATTTTGCTTGCTTTCGTTGCTCTATTTGAACTAATGTCTTCCTCATCATGCTAAACCTACAATTTCAGAAGTTATTTATTTTATTTTTGTTTGGTGCTCCTGTGGGAATTTTGTAGTATTTCTTTTGGAAAAATGTGGTTGAATTGAACTTGTGCGAGCTAAATGATTGAGCTTTCAAACTTGATCTTGAAACTCGAGCAAGACTCTCAACATGGGAGAATCTAGGACATGAAGCCATATTTGAATGGCCCAATTGTCATCTCATGAGGTTATGGGATTGAAGCACATGAAGGAAATAATGTGGTCATGCATATTGGTAGTGGTGTGGCCAGCCACTTGAATTAATGGAGCCATGTACCTACATTAGGGGGGGAAAAAAAAGGATTCACATGGCTGCCCCTGGTAGTTGAAACTCTGGATTAAGATTTTGTTAACTGTTGTACAGTAAAATTGAAGAGAAATAAATACAGTGTGCAAGATCCAAAATTGAAGAACGAGAAAATGCAAGAGGTAACGTCACAAATCATCCGCAATTACTTAATAAAAACAATTTTTAAAAGCTCATTTAATGATCATGTAAGTTCAATAATCTTTCTTCTATTTATAAAAAATACAAAAATAAGTTTGTTAAAGAACTTGTATGAGAAAAAAGCAAAGAAAAATTATCTTTAGCATTATTTATGTTCAACAGGACAACCACCTCCAGGAAATTTCTTAATAGTGGAACAATTGGAATAGTTACTTTTTATTTCATCCACATTTAATTTACCCTGTTTTGATAAAAACCTTGAACACGTGTTGTGGTTCTGATTCAAAGTTATGTAAACTGAAAATGGGGTTTTGTATGGTAAAGAAAATTCTGAAACAGGTGCTTTGTGAAATATATAGATCATGGGCCTCTTGGCTTTATGGGGAAGTTAAGCAATGACAGTTTCTTGGTTAACCTGTGGTATATTGAGAATTTTTGGAAGAGATTGTTTGACAGTAATACTACTCTCTTTCTATTGTATAGAATTCATATACTATTTTATCTTGTATTTTGCATTTCAGTATGGCCATTAACAGCACTAGGAATTGAACCAAAGTTTACAATTCCTCATTCTGCTAGACTGGATGAAGTTGTTATTGCCAATGGATTTGTTGGAAGTGTTGTTTCTGACTACTTCTGGTATGCAAAGCAGCTATTTCCAATCCAATTTCTATTCATAACAATGTTCCTTCCTTATTCAAATCTACTTTTTATTTCTCCTAGGGCATTGTGTGTCGTATGGACAACTCCACTGGTGGCTACTTTGGGCATGTCTCTCACCATCCCACTTGCTATGGTAGCTGATATGATGATTCATGGCCGTCATTATTCAGCCATCTATATTCTTGGTTCAATTCAGGTAATAAGATTGTCTGGAAAAAACATAAAATTAGATTGTAATGCACTTGCTTATTATATCTAAAAAATGATGTGTGGTGTTTGTTGATGGGATTGGATCATCTAAATATAAGACTATGAGGAATGAAAAATTGTACTTCTTAGCCTGTGTTTGGTTGGGAGATTTGGAAAGAGAAAGGAAAAATGTGCGTAAAATTAGGTAAAATGTAAATCTTGATTAAACCATTTTATCCTAAAGCATATGGGCATCCAAATTTTTACTCTGTTGTTGATAAGGTGGAGTGTATATGTTGTTGGATTGGATACTTGACAAAACATAGCATTCTCATATGAACTTAGATAGTGTTTCTTTCATTTCTTGAAATAAAATTATTCGGATAGCGGGGGTGGTATTTGATCTCTACTTATGTTGAGGTGACTCTCTACCTGTGATGTTTGAATACCTTTTGTAGGCTTTGTTTAATTCAACAATTATTTTTGATTGAAATTTTGCAATCATCATGTTTAGATAGGAGGAGAAATGCAATTGGAACTTTTCCATTCTCAAACATTTTAGATTAAACAAAGGGTAAATTATGTAAATAGTCCTTGATGTATACCACTGATTTCATTTTAGTCCTTAATCTTTAATTTTGCATTCAATTTCTACATGGGACGATGAAATACACCCTGGTTTTTTCTGACTGCATGTATCCTTCTTCAATTTCACGCTTTTCTTTCATTTTCTTCCCCCTGACATTTTCCTTTGGTGGTGTTACAGGTATTTCTAGGATTTGTTATAGCTAATATTTCCGATAATTTCTGCCAGAACTTCGGGTTGTAGCATTTTGTGAAATATTTCTTGCTTTGGCAATCATAATTCTTTCTTGGGGCCAAACACCACCTTGTTGATTAAGGTCTATGGAGTTACATAATGTCGGGAAAGTCCTGGGAGAGAGGTTCTTGGCATCTGCAACAAGGAGAGAAGATAAATAATGCTAGTCGTTGTATAACTAAATTTTGAGCAAATGGTATATACAAGTGAGTCTTTCTCATTATGGTTCGAGTGTTGTGTGCCCAATATGTAATAAAAAGATTTTGGCCAAATGGTTCTCATTTTTGTTTTTATTTTTGGGGGCTTGTTCTTAGTTGTATTGTTCCATGGACTGTGATTTCCATGGATGTTTTGTACAAATTTTGTCTACAGATTAATATCCATAATTGTGCTTTCCAATTGAAAGGTCATCTTATGCATAATGTAATATTTCCAATTGATACATTAACATTGCACAAATTGCAGTTGAAGTTAACAGGATATAAGAATGATTATTTTTTAAAATAAATCTAATTATGGCACAACATGGTAACATGACAACTAAATAAGTTAGGTCAGTGTTGAACTTGAATAGCATGAAATTAACAAAAACAACTTATTTAAAGAAATATTAGTTACATTATTTAATATAATAACCATATTAAGTTGAATAAAAAAATATTGGAACAATTTAGTTTTTTTGTGTGTTTTATTTGGGATAATCTAATAATTTCATTTACTATTTTTAAGTCAATCTAATAAATAAAAAATAAATACAAGTTAGGGTTTATTTATTTATTTTTTAAATTAGAGAAATGAAATTATTTCATAGATATTTATTTTCATAAAATTTAACTTGTGAGAAAAAAAAAATATTGGTTTCAGTTTTTAGAATTCACTTTTCAGAAAATTCTATTTTTTTTGTTTTTCATATTTTTTTTTTGTTTTTACTGAATTTTTTTAATATTTTAAGTAATTTTTTTTAATTTTTAAATACACCTAACATAAATATACTTAAAAAGTATAATATTTGTGAAAAAAATCTTTAAAAAATTCATTAAATACCGAATACAAAAAAAATATAAAAATTCAATATATTTTTTATATTTTTATATATTTATTAATTTTTTAAAATATTTTTTCACAAATATTTTACTATTTAGATACATCTAAGTAAGGTGCATCTAAAATGTAAAAAAAAATTGCTTAAAATTTTAGAAATATTCACTAAAAATAAAAAATAAAATATGAAAAATAAAAAACTCAATTTTTAGAAAACTGAAACCAAACACATATTACTGTTTTGAATTTTGTATCTCTTTGTATATTTTTTTTATTTAAAATTTTAAAACTGTACCATTCTTCACAGGAGAGAAACCACAAACCAAAATACAGTTAAAAGCTTAATTACCTAACTTGGAACTCTACGAAGACGAAGAACTCTTTTTCAGGTTTTCTGTTCCGACTCAGCTCTGAAACCCTTCGAATCTCTCTCTCTCTCTCTCTCTCTCTCTCTCTCTCTCTCTCTGTGAGTTTCCAATGGCAGGGAAAAAGAGTTCCAAATCGATCTTACTCAAACTATCACTTCTTCTCTTCTGTTTCTCTCTTCTCTCTTCGGCACTTGCGATCACGCCCGGGTACGTATTCTTTTGATTTGCATTCTCGATTCATATCCCTAATTCACTATTTGTGTGTGTGTGTGTGTGTGTGTTTAGTTGTTGTTGATCTGTTTGGTTGCTGAGAAAATGTGGGAAAAGGAAATCAATTACAATTTAGAATTTTGGAATTCTTCACTGTTTGGCTGTTGAGAAAACTGAGGAAGTGGAAAATCCAAACAGAGAAGCGGTTTTTTTTTTTTGTATTTTGTGACGGCATGGAATTTTATTTATTTGAATTTCTTTTGAGCAGGACTGGTGATGGTTATTCCATAAATGGTCGCGTGAAGATTCCAAGTATGCTGCTTTTCCTTTTTCCTTTTTTTTTTGGTTTGATTTTGTCTGAGTTTTGGTTATTCTTGTATTGAGTGAGATTTGATTACATGTTCAATCTTCAATTTTGTTATTTGGTCCTGCCCAAGTTTGTTATTTTCTCACAAGTTTCTTTTAGCCAAATTTTAGAGTCGTGAATTAGTTGAAAGTCTATGTCCTTTCTAGCAAGTGCTACATGTGATTAGACATTAAGGTCCTTTCTCTTTGTGTGGAAAATAGGTTCTTTAGCAAGAAAGAACCTTTAATATCAGTTTTGTTTTTGTTTTCCAGCCAAATTTTGATTGTTTTGCTCAAGTCAAATATTATTTGGCCGTTTTTGTTTAAGTTTGTTTGGCTAATTTTGCATCCTTTCCCTCTTCTCTTCTTTTATTTTAATCAATGTGAAACCCATCTTAGAACTTTTACATTTTGAATTTTTTTTTATGTTTTGTTAGTAGAGGACACTTGTGTTTCAATAATTTTTTTTACCATTGTTAAGAGAAAAAATTGATATTATGTATATAAATCAAATTTCAGTGAGACCATCATATATATTATTTTGAAGTAATTTATATGAGACTGAAAAGATTGGTCTAGCACTAATATATGTAAGACTGTAACTCTAATCTGAACTCAAAACACCAAAACAAGGCCAAAACAGTCATCAAATTAAATTAGATAACAAAGATTAGACTTGAATTCATATATTTGCAATTCACTGTTCTAAATGTTTGCTATAACCATCAACCACTGGACCTTTAACTTTTTTCTGTGTGTATTCAACCATGTTTCAGACTATGAGAACCTTTTGTAATACAAATTGTCAGTTACTATCATCAATCATCATGGTTTTGCAAGTAAAGCTAAGATTTGGGATCTTCAATAAGGGATCCATGGAGGTCATTATATTGGGGCTTCAGGAAGGTGACAGACAGCAGAGGGTATTTGATTTAATTAGAATAGATGGAGGAAGGAGGCAGAGATCCTTGGTTAGCTGAAACAAGGGTGCCTGAATTGTCCAATTCAGAAACAGATGAATTAGCTAAAACAGGGGTAATAACTCTAGCATGTTTGATGGGCCACTTTTCACTTGATGAGTTGTGTGATGTAGTAGGCAACCTCATTTTCTGTCAACTGATAAGACTGCTGCATTTTACCAAGATTGATATTATTTTTTTAAATAAAAAAAATTGCTCTCTAGGATCAAAATGTCTTTTCCCATGCTTACTGACTTCTCCTGATGATTAATCATTTTGTTTAGTAGGTCTTGGTGCAAAGGGATTTGGACTTCCTGGAAAACTATCCAATGTTAAGGTCACCCTTAATGGTGGCCAGAGGGTCACATTCCTCAAGCCTGATGGATATTTTTCATTGTATCCTACCAGCTTCATGTCATGCATTGAGACTTGATCAATTTTATTTTTGACTTATCTTGCTCGCATTGTATAACTCTGCATTCTTTTTTCTTTCTATGACTGAAATTGTTTAGTGTTCTACACTTTGCTCTTTTCTACTCCTTTTCTCAGTTGGTGGTTGCATCTTTTTGGGGTTTTGTAGATTGATATTTGTTTGAAGTTTTCAAACTTGATTTCCTAATGCTTTAACTGATGGTGGGCAATGCATACATCAACAATGTCGTTTGGTTATACTTCAATAGGTTTCTATAAATGGCTTAGGGATGTAATGCTCATCATCTTTTGGAGGTTGGATAAATGTTTCGAAGTGGTAATCAGATGAAGGGAGAACCCACATGTAACGGATGTGGAAAACTTTCCCAGATTCTGTATGATGTTAGATCAGAAAAAAGTATCAAATAGTTCAAGTAGCTATGAAGGCATGAATTGGAAACTGACAATTCATCCACACCAATAATCATTGGAAGTCTATTATTGTCATTTTTTTGGGAGCATGTTTAGGAAAGTGGGCCATCTGGATGTGGTAAATGGCAATGATGCAAAATGTCTATGGCCTTAAACCTGAACCATAATGTGTTGCATTTTTTTATTTTTATTTCCCAATTAAACCATATGGAGTTTGACCCTGCAACTCTGATTTTCCAAGAAGTTAATATTAGAAATCTAAGAAGCACGGACACTTCTAAGAAGGTAATGTATCCGTGTCGTGTTGTGTCCATGTCGGACACCGACACTCTTTGGACACTTCCCCGACACGTGTCCAACAATCTACAAAACCTGTCCTATTTTTTAAAGACCTGGACACTCTTTAGACACTTGGAGGATACACGTGTATATCTTTTAAACACATGTGTCTATCGATTAGACACATATGAAACTAATTATAAGTTTGAACAAAACAACTTAAGATATAATAATAAAACAAAAACCATATAAATTTATAGGGATTAGTGTCATATTGCATTTTTTATTATCTTTGAATGATATATTTACATATATAACATATAATAAATATATAAAATTATATATTTCCGTGTCCCCCACGTGTCGTGTCTTGTCCTGCATTTTTTGAAAATTAACGTGTTCCATGTCCATGCTTCCTAGTTAGAAACTATAACTTGTATCTTCATGTTTTTGTAAATGTTGCTACTGAATCCTTATGTAGGCTTGGTATAGTTCCTTAACCTATATGCTCAAAGCCATAATGTCCCAACTGGTACACATCTTATTGAAGTGGCTGCAAATGGTTATTTCTTTTCTCCAGTAAGTTTCTCTTCGGATTTTTCATCGTTGAATTTATTAATTGCCAGGTTTCACATAATTCTGTTCTTTAATTCGCTCTTTACTTCTTTCTTTCTTTCTTTTTTCTTAATGCCCAGGTTCGTGTTGATGTTAGTGCCAGAAACCCTGGCAAGGTTCAAGCAGCACTCACAGAGAACAGGAGGGGTCTGACTGAATTGGTTTTGGAGCCTTTGAGAGAGGAACAGTATTACGAGGTAGGTTTTGAGTGGGTTTACGAGCCACATTTTGAATTTTTTTTTCATGTGTTCCTGGCTTTCAGCATTAATTGGTTCTGTAATTTATGTTCCTTATCTTCTTTTTCGGCAGATAAGGGAACCTTTCTCCATAATGTCTCTTGTGAAAAGCCCAATGGGTTTGATGATGGGATTCATGCTGATTATGGTGTTCCTAATGCCCAAACTAGTAGAAAACATGGGTATGTGCTCTATACTTGTTTTTAGTGCTGCTTAGGTTTCAAGCATGCGCTTGCTGTAGATTTAACTTGTGCTCCCTTGGCTTGGATTAGCAAGTGTTTTCAATCCAAGTCCAAGCCGTACCCAAATGGGAAAGCCTTATTTGGAGGACTGAAGTGAAGAAATTTCATGTTCTACCATGATATATAAGTACATTTGATTTTTAGCCCAAATTTTCAAAGGACCTTCAATTAAAACTGTATTCTCCTTAAACCCTTCATACGGGCTTAGTTGCCTTATAGAATGAACAACTAATGCCAATCTCTAGAAACAACTTCATACGGGCTCACTAAACCATTGGTAACAGATGGCCAGAGAGTCTGTTTAGTTATAGAAATTTTTTTTCTCCTGGAAAAGTAATCTTCATACGGGCCATTAAGCATATATCAATATGGTAAAAAATTCATGACAAGGTATGTGGTGGAAATTACAGCAGTTGTAATGCATGTGTTTTTTATTGGTGCAGATCCCGAAGAGATGAAGCGAGCACAAGAAGGGGTTCCATCTCTAGCAAACATGTTACCTGGAACTGCTAGGAGTTGAAAGATTTTGGAACAAGGCAATGTCTATTCTATTAATTTTGGTAGGACGAAAGATTAATAAAAGAATCTGGTTGTAGCTACCTACTGAGCTCAGAAGAAGGATCTTGATTGTCAAACTCTTGTTGGTGGCAATTTTTGATTTTATCACTTGAACTGGTTTTGGGGATGAACCAAAATGTCAGAATTTTTTTCTTCATGATTTAGTTTTATTCATTCTATTAATTATTGATGTTTTTCTATGTATGGTTGCACGCACACATCTTTGTAATATCGGTCAAATTTTCGAACCCTCTTGAAAATTTTCGAACCCTCTTGAAGATTTGATTAATTTGCAACATAGCGCTTTTGATTATCATTTTCTTATTTATATTTTTTTGACAACATGTCAAATATAAATATTATTTATGAGCTTTATTATGGGAAATAGTTTTGTCAAATTTTATCTCTAATTTAATTCAAAATTTAACATTACTAAAATTTGAAACTAAATAACACAACATTAAAAATAAATTAGAAGAGTTGTCAAGATCGTCCCAGCAAAATCTTTCTTTCTTTTTTTTTCTTCCAACCCACTTACTAATATTTATATTTAATAATAATAATAATAAATTATTGGGTAAATTACACTTTGTCCTCTTAATGTTTGCTTAAAATACGAATTGCCTCTTATGGTTTGAAAAATTACAAATACTTTATTGTCATAATTTTTTATTTAACAGAATTAATTGAAAAAATAAAATTTCTATCTGTACACCTATACAATAATAAAATTATCTGAATTATTAATTAAAATAAAATTAAAACATTATTAAAAATTTAAAAATATTTTATTATATATAACTCACATCTCTAATACAAAATTAAAATCTAATACAATAATATTTTTATTTGTTATGTGATAGTTATTATGATATTTTTTGTCTAATTTTTAATATAAATTAATTTTAAGAGTAAATTAAGAAAAATTTGAAACATAAAGAATTAAGGGAAAATTGGTCTAGGGTCCCTCCCCCACTTTTCGTAATGGAAGAGATCCGCGATATTATTTTTTGATGTGTAAGGTCCCTCCCATCTATCACAGAGAAATTCAGCCCTCTTCATTTTCTCTACTCTCATTCATCACCACGATCAAACACGCACACACACAGAGTTCACTGTTTGTGATCGGAAACGCAATCATCATCACTCTGTTTCTGAAATACAGATCGATCATGGCATTTGCATGATCTGCAAGAAGAAGTCGGCGGAGGACGAGACCATCACCGAGAGAGTGAGGGAGCTTGTGTGTTGCTGTGTGTATATCTCTTTTCTTTTTCTTTTTTTTTTACACCAACAACCACTAGCACGATCTTGAACCCCGAAAGATGTGAAGAAGAGAGAAGATGCGAACTCTAATGCTACTTCGTTTTCTTCTTGCTTGGCTCACTCTCGTTTCATCTAGCTCTAGCTCTGGTAATTAAATTCTCAACTTTATGCATTGTTTGGTTGTTAGAGTCAAAGGTATATATTTATGGAAAGCAACATCTCTGGGTTCAACTCTCTAGGTTGATCCAGAGAATTTCTCTGGTTTCAAGCATGGATCTTTTGGCATGTTTAACATTAAAGAAATTTTCCTTAGGTTCCACACATCCAGTAACATTAATGAAATCTTTTGGCAGAATTGAAGAATTTGTAATTCATAATCATATAACCAGGATGTTGCTAGAAAATTCAATCCAACCCAGAGAAATTCTGGGAATTTCCCAGAGAAATTCTTTGGCTAGAGAAATTTTCCAGAGAAATCCTCCAGAGAATTTCTCTGTGAATTTCCCAGAGAAATTCTAGTATAATAACCCTCACCATTGTTTACCGCATAACCACTGATTACCGTTAAACTGAACTGATTATGATTGACAAGCGAACTGATTGAAATACTGAACTGACTGACTGAAATCTAGAACTGAATTGACTGAGTATATTTGTTTACTTGTGCATTTATCTGTTTGATTGTTTGATTATCTGTTCACCTTTTTATGCTTTTAACTGTTAATTGAAGGCCCTATCGGCGGCCGAATCCGGGAATTGATTGAGGTTTCTCGACCCTCATAATTAATGTGATTTTATGGTGTATTTACCTGAAATTTGATTTAGTATGATTAAATTAGATTAAATATTGGGTTCATTGCAAAGTTTGACTTAATTACAATTAGGCCACTTAATGGCCATTATCTATGCACTTTTGAGCCTTATACATTGAATTAAAACACTTTTGCTCAGCTCATTTTGAGCATACCACCGACTTGAGAGAGAGAGTGAGAGTGTCTTCATCTATTTTGCTTGATCTTGCTTGGATTGAGAGGATTGAAGTATAGATTTCATATTTGAGCTCCTAAACCTTGAATACAAGACTAAGGTAGGAAACTCATCTCCTTATTGTTGTCATTGAGCTAGTTCTTGCATGACTCATGCTTCATGGTAGAACTAAGTCATGTTTTGGTTCATTGTTGTTGAAATGAAGCTCATTCCTTGCATACATGTTAGTATTGTTGGATTTTGAGTTGAGTTCTTGGCAAATCGTCACATGCATGTCCATGTTTTGAGTGTAGGCCATGTTTTCATCATGTTTGTGAATCAATTGGCTCATTAGAGCATGTTTTGAAGCTTGAAAGTTATTTGAAGATCATGCATGTCATGTTTGAGGATTGTTCTTGAAAAATTGGTTTGAAATTGGGTTTGATTAAACACCCTTGGGCTTTGACTTCTCAAATTGAGTTTTGAATCATGTTTAACTATGAGTTTATAAGAGTTTTCCAGAAAATGGGCCCAAGAGGATCGGTTTTGATGCATTTGAGCTTGAGTTTGAGCTTGGAGGTGCAATCTGGAATTTCTAGATTTTGCACTCCCGCTCGAGCGGGAGAAGGTGACGTTCGAGCGTGGAATCCGAGCATCCAGTATCTCTGCACTGTTTTACAATCTACTCGAGCGGAGACTGGGTGCTCGAGCGGAGTCTTGTGTCTCAAGCTCGAGCGGGCGTCGAGCGTCCGTCGAGTGGAGATTTCACCCATCTAGTACTTTTGCAGTACGCTCGAGCGGGTACTTTTGTCTGCATGTCCGCTCGAGCGGAGTGACCTACGCTCGAGCGTGACCTCTGTTTTCTGAAAAATCTGAAAATGCTTTTTAAAGTACATCTTTGCATCCTCATCCCGTTCTAGGCATTCTTAGGCCTAGTTTAAGACATCTTATTGAGGATGTAGATGTAGAACACACCAAGGCAAATTAGGGATTAAGTTATTATCTTTCCCAGCTGTGTAGCCTGGTGTGTTCAATCTGTTAACTGTGTAGGGTTGGCGATTGGGGAGGCACGCTCTAGCATACTGTAGCCCAAACTCTGTGAGTAACAACTGTGTAAAGATATGTTCGAAATGATTATCTTCTGAACAACTGAACTGTACTGCTTTCTGAACTGATACTATTAATTGAATGAATGTATGTCCTATGTTCTGAACTGTATTGTGGCATCCTTAGCACCTACTGTTACTGTTACTGTTACAGAGATCTCTGTCGGTTCCCTTGTTGGAACCACTACTGTTTACTGACTGATGGCCATCATTTACTGCTCGGTCTTTTAAGACCTATTGTTTACTGTACTGTTATGCTAATGAATGTACCACATATGACTGTACTGACTGAACGACTGAAATACTGATTTAATGAACTGTTTTCATACTGTAAGGACATTCATTCTTAACCTCTTTATGCATTATGTTATTCACTGGGCTTTGGCTCACTGCTCATATATATATGTAGGTGTTCGGGCACCAGATCGCGGCTAGGAGCGTCAGGGTTACTCCAGTTTTGTCAAGCCAACTACCGTGCCTCACTGCGAGGTTCCAAGCCTATCATGCTAAGGCTTAGGGGTGTTTAGGACTCCCCCTTCTGTACTGTCTTGCTGTTTTGTAATAACCAAATGGATTGTATAGACTGAATGTTTACTGTACCGTTACATAGGGATTGGGTCCCTATTCTGAATGATTGTATATATTGTGTATACCTTTCCACTGAATGTAAATATGTTTGGAAAGTCCTTTTGCATGCAGACTGTCAGAGCTCATTGGGCATTGTTTAATTACTGTATTGGCTTCCGCCAGGCCCTGTACTCTGTTTTACTGTACTACTGTTAAGCAGGCCTTCGGTAATCTCGGATTACTGGCCGGTTACGGTGCTAAACCCATAGGGCCGGGTTTGGGTCGTGACATCTGGGTTCAAACCAGAGAAAATTGAAATTTCTCTGAGTACCAAAGAAATCCAGAGAAAATCCAGTCTGAGGAAACTAGAGAATGAATCTGAATCCAGTGTGAGCTATGAAACTTATGTATAGTTGGTATAGATCTTTGATAATGGTCTTTGATAATTGCAAGCTCATCACTGCCTAGTAAGCCCATACAACTTTGTTGCCTTCAATTTTTAGTCTTAGTCCATACAACCTCCTCTTCTTCTTCTTGCTCAATTCTCTATCTCTCATACAAATCCACAGAAGTATATACAAAGCAGCTAGCACACCAATAGAGATACCTTTGACCCCAATCTATGTGCTTGCAGTGCTATACTGGGTATATAACTTACAAATTGATCCAACCAAAATTAACTAACATGGAGATTACCAAATATACTAAAATGCTTTGAAAGTCAACCCCGACCTTCCTCTTGGTATAAAATATGCATTCTATAATGACGTCTTTAATTTTACATTGTTTACAAAATAACAGAGAATACCTTACCGAAGCATTTATTGGCAATAGAGAGATTTTCGCTACTTAAAGATAATAGATCAATCATCAGGAGATAACCCTCAAGCAGACAAGAATCAACTTAAGAGTATAGTTGGCTTATTAAATAGAACTACAAATAGTAGGTTAGTCCCTCTACTTCACTATAGAAGTGGATTTCACCTTAATGTTTGAGGGAGATGCTGATTTTAGTGACTCACATTGGCAGCAAATTGTGTAGAGAAAATTTTTGTAGTTTTGTGTGGTTTTATCCAAAGAAGATTATGCTAGAGAAAATTTGTGTGGCTTTGTGTGATTCTATCCAGAGAAAATTGTGTTAGAGAAAATTTGTGTGACTTTATGTGGTTCTATCCAAAGAAAATTGTGTAGAGAAAATTTGTGTGGCCTTATGTGGCTCTATCTAGAGAAAATTGTGTAGAGAAAATTTGTGTGGCTTTGTGTGACTCTATCCAGAGAAAATTGTGTTAGAGAAAATTTGTATTTTTGATCAAACCAAAGAAAATTAAACAAAAAACAAAAAAACAGATATGAAGCTATTCAAAGAAATTTGTATGGCTCTATCCAGTAACTTCACCAAAAGTCACCAACCAAAAGTCTTTATGTATAAAAGTCCAAAGACCAAACAATTGTAGATATAGACTTTTGGCAGAATTAACATTAACAAAATCTTTTGGCAGAATTGAAGAATTTGTAATTCATAATCATATAACCAGGATGCTGCTAGTGGAGGATCAAACCCACGGCAGATAAATTTGAATTTTCTCTGGAGTCCATGAAAGGCTAAGGAAATTTCTCTGGCAGTGTCCATGAAAGGCTAAGGTGGTCAGAGAAATTCAAAATTTCTCTGGACCAATTTTCTCTGACTTGAATTTTCTCTGGACCAATTTTCTCTGGATTGTTGTTGAGGGACCTTAGACATCATGAAAATATTTGATGTCCTTTATACTATAAAATCATAATATCAGGGACCTTAAAAAAAATACCCCAATAATTAAAGTGAAGAAAATCAAAAAAAAAAAATTAAGGTCAAAATGAGAAAGTGATCAAACATAAAGGAGGTAAAGTGTAATAAATAGGGAAGATTAGCCTAAGGTCCCTCCCATTTTTAGTAATGGAAGACATCCACAATATTATTTTATAATGACTAAGGTCTTTCAACCCCACAGCTAATATCACAGGAAAATTTGGCTCTCTCACATCAAACCTCATATCTCTCTCTCTCTCTCTCTCTCTCTCTCTCTCTCTAAATCCAAACCTCTTTTCACTCCCTTCAATGGCCACTGCCACCACCGCCATCGCAAATACCATCATCATCGGAGCCAATTTTATCGCCGTTGGAGTTGCCGCCGATGTAGATCGGCTTAGATCTCTGTCTCCCAATGCCAAGTATTATTGACCAGTTACATACCAATGTGTTTGATTGGTGATTCTTTTTTATTTATTTTTCCTATTCTTAATCTTGAATCCGTTTTTAATCGAGATCCGCCAAACATATTTAGGCTCTGGTAGAGACTGCTCACAGTGTGATGGTTTGGAAGGAATTTGCAATGAAGGCTTCCTAGTGCAAGTGTTATTCTGATCTTGGAATGATGCTTCTGAAACTACAGAGTGTAACTCCCTCTCTATTGCTGAATGATAGAAAAGTAGAAATGTGAACATGTGTTCTTTTCTGTCAAGTTCACATTCTTTTGTTTTTTTCCAATTAATAAGCTTGACAGGTTATTCTGATGCTTGCCACTCTTGTTCGATTTTCATTACTTAAGTATTGCAAGGCATCAAATGTGTTTCCTTATTTAGTATTCTCTAACATAATTTTCTCTGTATAGAGCCACACAAAGCCACACAAAATTTCTCTATACAATTTTCTCTAGATCTCTACACAATTTTCTCTAGATAGAGCCACACAAAATTTCTCTATACAATTTTCTCTAGATCTCTACACAATTTTCTCTAGATAGAGCCACACAAAGCCACACAAAATTTCTCTATACAATTTTCTCTAGATCTCTACACAATTTTCTCTAGATAGAGCCACACAAAGCCACACATTTTCTCTAACACAATTTTCTCTCGATAGAGCCACACAGATTTTCTCTACATAATTTTCTCTGGATAGAGCCACACAAAGCCACACAAATTTTCTCTACACAATTTTCTCTGGATAGAGCCATACAAAACCACACAAATTGTCTCAAACACAATTTTCTCTAGATAGAGCCATACAAAACTACACAAATTTTCTCTACACAATTTTCTCTAGGTAAAACCACATAAAATCACACAAATTTTCTCTACACAATTTTCTCTGGTAGAGCCACACAAAGCCACAAAAAAAATTTCTAGCACAATTTTCTCAAGATAGAGCCACACAATGCCATACAAATTTTATCTACACAATTTGCTCTGGATTTCTCTAGTACTCACAAAAAATTGATCAAAATGGTGATTGTTTAATTTTCTTTGGTTTGTTGTTGTCTAAATGGCTTACAGTTTGGTTTGATCAAAAGTATAGAGAAAATTATGAGCAAACCAGAGAAGATTGGTCAAAAACACAAAGAAATTCTCTGGGAAGTCCAGAGGGAAAATCCAAAGAAATTCTGAAAAGAAAATCTATAAAAGGTTCAGAGAATTTTTCTGGGAAGTGCAGAGAAATTTTTAGTTTTTTTCTAGAAAGAAAATCTTTGAGAAGGCCAGATAAATTCTCTAAGTCAAATTTTTTCTGAATCGATATTAAGAGACTTTAAACATTATAAAAATATTAGGCTTCATTTGGAAAGCCATGGTTTGGGCTTTTTTGGCTATTTTAGCCACAAAAAATAAAATAGGCTATTTTAGCCATAACAAACAAAACATCACATCCAACTCATAATCATTACATTCTTCTCTCACAAAAAAACTCAAAAAAACTAAAAAGTCAAAAAACTCTTCCCAAACCAACTTTTAAGCCCAGACTAAAATAATTAAAAAAGCCAAAAAACTAAAAAACCAACCAACTTCCTAAACAGAAGCTAAGTATCTTTTAAATTATAAAATCTTAATAACCGGACCTTAAAACGAATTCCCCTAATAAATATATCCCGAGTTGACTCGTCCAAGTATTACTCGTGTCAACTCGTCTGGGCTCCGTGTCAACGAGAGCCTCGGCAGTTTCTGGGGTGCAGAATCATAATTCACTCCTTGTAGATAATGCAAAAGCACTCTGTTCACAAAGCTTCAAACCTAGAGAGAGAAGAGAGGGAGAGAGAATTAATAGCATCCTCAAATGATTACACTCATCAAGTGCTACAAACCCTTAATCCTAATCCAAACCTCTCTAATCTCTCGCTCACAGAGATTGATTCATACCCATCACCCCAAAATCTCCATCAGCGGCAACAATTATTCCAGCAATGGAACGAGGGTTCGTTGTTTTAGTTCAATGGGACAATCTGAGCCTTCAATCAACGAGAAAAGTAGCAAGAACACCAATGGTGATGGGTCAGAGGGTAAATCGTATTCGGAGCTGTGGTTGTACAATACAATGAGCAAACAAAAGGAAGTGTTCAGGCCAAAGGTGCCAGGTAAGGTCGGCATGTATGTGTGCGGTGTCACTGCATACGATCTCAGCCACATTGGCCATGCTCGTGTCTATGTCTGCTTCGATGTCCTCTACAGGTTCCCGTCTCTACATATATATATATATATATATATTTTAATACATTTGTGTTCTGGGTTGCTTTTTAGTTTTTCTTGTTCAGTGCTTTGTTCTGTTAGACTAATTCCAACCCTACTAGTCATTTATGGCTAAAAAGTGCAATCTTTATTGGGAAAGGCTTCTCTCCTAACTGGAGGTGCAGCCAAACAGCTAGAGCAACTCTAATGCTATTCTTCATTTTTTACTAGCTCAATCATAAACATATACTCTTTATTTTACCTAACTGATTTTTCATCTATGAGCTCCACCGCTACTCTTTATGTTATATATTTATCCATACAAACTAGTTTAAAGAGCATCTCAAGTCTCTCCAAATGTAGCTGAAATAATTTTGTTAAAATAATTATTCGAGTAGCTAGCCCATTAGAGTGAGTAAAATAGGATGGAATTAGTTATAATAGCCAACAAGTTTCATTTAAAAAAGCCTGTTGGAGATGCTCAGTACTTCAACACTATTCTCTATATAGCTTTCAATCCAAACTTATTTTATGATTGATAGTGTTTTATGGCATGCCATGTCAGCATTAGAGATTGAGGGAAAGAAGAGGACTGTTCATTAGAGTTTGAAGAGCTGAGTCTAAATGTAGAGAGCTAAAAAAAAAGGAAGGAGGTAAATTAACTTAGCATTTAGAGAGAGCTGTTGGAGGTGTGAAGAAATGAAAATGACTAGCTATTTTACCTAACAAGCCTTGTTTGAAAAGATTTTAGTCGGAGTTGCTCTAACCTTTATTTTAGTGGGCAAAGATTTTATGTAAGGACTTTGCTTGGTTCTTGAGAAAACAGAGGGAAATGAAAAGGGAATTTTTTATTTTATTTATTTTAAAGGAAATAACATTCACAAAATTACATTTTAGTTGCAGTTTAAGAGTACTTGTACTGCATTTTTGTGTGCAAAACTGATTTGAATTGAAATATGGTCTCAAAAGGGCTGTTTTCTTGTGCATATCATTGGTACTTCAATCATCTCTCATTTTTTTCAGTGAGGGAGCCTTTTTGTCTCTTTTTCCAAATGTATTTCTTAGGCTAAATTCTTGGCTTATTGTAATAAAATATGCTTGTATAATTAATGCTTTGGTGCTGATTGGATTTTTTTTTTATTGAATTTCATTGATTAGGCAGATACCTTAGTCATTTGGGATATGAAGTCAATTATGTTCGCAACTTCACTGATGTTGATGACAAGGTTAGTTTGAATTGCTGCTCTAACAATTTTGAAATACATTTGATAAAATAATTTTGCCCGTGGTTTACAGGTGTTTTAGTTCAAAACTGTAATTTTAATAAACTTGTTATAACAATACCGCACTTTTAAAATTATTTGGCAAAATATAATGCCTTTTGAAATAGCAACGTGAAGATACATCTCCCAATCTAAAAATAAATAAATAAATAAAGATACAATCTCATTTAAAATCGTAAGCAACCTCATTTAAGATTCAATAAATCATGCATAAATATTGGTTATCTTCACATTAAACTTTAGGATCGATTATCACAACAGTTGGAGAGATTGGAGTAGATGTCGTCCATAGAATTAAGGCAGGATGACTTAAATGTAGGAGTGCGTTTGGGGTACTGTGTGATAAGCGAGTACCCACTAGACTAAAAGGAAAGTTCTATAGAATGACTATTAAACTAGTGATATTCTATGAGGTTGAATGTTGGGCAATTAAGAAATACCATGTAGATAAGATAAGTGTTGCTGAGATGAGGATGCTTAGGTGAATGTGTGGCAAGATTAGCAAAAACAGAATTAGGAATGAATATATTTGTGAATGGGTAGGAGTAGCACCGATAGAATATAAGTTGAGAGAGAATAGATTGAGATGGTTTGATTATATACAATGGAGACCAACAGAGGCAGTAGTGAAGAGATGCGATACAATGATAGTAAAGGAAAGTGTTAGGGGAAGGGGTAGACCTAGATTGACATGGACGAGTGTAGTAAATAGAGATATGAATCTCTTTAATTTGACAAACCAAATGGCCATGGATAGAGTCGAGTGGAGAAGAAAGATTCATGTAGCCGACCTCATTTAATGGGACTTAAGGCAAGGCAAGGCTTGGCTTGGCTTGGCTTGGTTTGGTTCGGTTTTGTTTTGTTTTGACAATAAACTTTGTATTATGGTATTTTCACAAAGAAAACATAGGTAAAGGAGTGGTTATCAGAATCGCGATTCGGATCTTACAATCCATTGGGGCAATAATCGATTCGAATCGTGTAAAAAACTCCTTATAGTTAGAATCTTTTGATCCCGGTAATGGGATCTTATAGGATCGTGGAATTCCGGTCCAAATCCGATCTAATCCGATTCAATTTACAAGCCTTGTTTTGTATTGTATGACATATTTTATTGTAAATTTTATGTTTGTTGTTTAAATACCAATTTATATGGTCAAAATAAATAATAAAAAATTTAGTAGTATTGAATCAAATAGACTAAGAAAAACAAATTAGGAAACAAACATTTAAATATTGCGATAATTTAAGAAACTAGTTAGTCGGAAAAACAAACTTAGCTTTAGCGGAGTCTGAGGAGGGCAAGATGATTGCAAGTTTACCCCAATTTTTGGACTATTTTGTGACTTGAATCCGCTCCGTCAGGAATGCTAATGACAAACCTTATCATTCGGTTAAGTCGCTCTTTTGAGTTCTTAATCTATTTTCATATCCAATTTTGTTAAATATTTTTTCTTCACTTTTTATGCATTATTGTAGATTGTAAAGTATTTTGTTATAGAATTCTTCTTCTTCACCCTATTTTTTGATGAAATACAAAACTTTTACCATTGAGTTTTCTATTGTATAATATTATATGTACATTTTACATGGAGTATTATATTTTTTACAATATCTTCACTTCTTTTTAATAGAATATAGGCTCATTCTGTATATACTTTTTAAAAAATGTTTATTTAAATTAAATTATTACGTAATTTGTCTTTTTCGGTAGGATCTTGCGATCCTTGATCCGATTCTACGATCTGATCCTTTAACGTAGGATGCCGATTTTAACAACCTTCCGAAATCCATTAAGGCCCGGCATTTTCAAGAATCATAGGAATTGTAAATTGTGAATCGAAGACTTTCATGCTGTGCATGATGATTTTGTTCATATGGCTTCTTGTTAATATGCTGTAAGACTGAATGCCAGGCCCCAACTGCTTGTTACATATGTATGACAGGATAGCTGAGTCTACAATTTTCAAATTCTGTAGATAATTGCCAGAGCAAATGAACTGGGAGAGGATCCAATTAGTTTGAGCAAACGTTATTGTGAAGAATTTCATCAGGATATGGCGCATCTGCACTGCCTACCACCTTCGGTGGAACCTCGTGTCTCAGAGCACATGCCCCAAATCATTGATATGATTAAGCAGGTATATTATTTATATATGGATTTGATGGTCTTTGCGCTCTTAAACCTTGACTTTGTTGGTAGGGGGTAGGGTGGTTTGGGGTTGGGGGTAACCTTAGGTTTGAATTTGGCCTAGGAAAATGTTTTTTTAAAAAAAAGGAAAAAAAAAGAAAAAGAGATAAGGTTTCTTGGTTAGTACTTGAAAAAATTCTTACACTTTGCAGCTTGGCTATGGTTGTAGAGAGAATGGGCCTCAACTATGGTGTGCTTTGTTTTCTACTCCACCTAAAGTGGTTTCTAGGAAAGTGTTTTTTTCCCCCCACCCCCTGAAACTTTTGGTTTAGTTGAACTTTTGTTGATTAGTATATTTCAAAGAGAAGCAGTAGAGAATCATGCAAAATTTATCTTATTTGATTGATCATTCAGTAGTGAGAATTGAGGTCTGTACTCTTCTCTTTACTTTTGGTGCCATAAAAACTGAGTTTTTTTGGTCTCTCTCTTGGAATTAGCAATTCAATGTAATCCGGAAAACAATCATGGCTTTGAGTTATTTTGTTTTCCTTTGCATCTTGTAATTCATCTTTTTACAAATAAAGTTGTTGCTATAAACTCTTACCCCCACCTCACCGCATCCACCCCACGCCACCCCACCCCACCCAAACTTTTTTTAAAAGCTTATGAAAGTATTATAACTCATCTGCTATTTTGTTTATTTTTTTATTCTAGTATGGAATTTTGATTTACTGGTGTTTTTCGTGACAGATTATTGATAGTGGTTGTGCCTACAGTATTGATGGGGATGTGTACTTCTCTGTAGACAAGTTTTCAAAATATGGACGGTTATCTGGGCGAAAATTAGAAGATAATCGCGCAGGTGAACGGGTTGCTGTGGACTCAAGGAAGAAAAATCCTGCTGATTTTGCTCTGTGGAAAGTAAGTTTTGTAATTATGTACATGCACATGCATTAGCTTCCCAACATTAAATCATCCAAACTTGCAAAAATTGACTGCATATATCTACCTATCTAATTCAGTTGTTTATGTTAAATCAGAATCCAACATGATCATAAATGGGGTTTGTCAGTTTTGCAACATTTTGAACTAATTATTTAGGGTTATCTTATATCCTATATGCTTTGTGAATTATGGTCGAGTTGGACCTCGAATTCAAAAGTTGCTAGTCATCAAGATGATAAAGAAATGTTAATGTCACATTTATCGAATAGCCAAACAAATGTATTTTGGATTTAGAACCTTAGACAAACACTATGTTTTCCTACTGAGTTGGTTTCTATAAAGTATTGATTAAGGTTATTGATCTTTGTTGTAGTCTGCAAAGGAGGGTGAGCCCTTTTGGGGGAGTCCCTGGGGTCCTGGAAGACCTGGATGGCATATAGAGTGCAGTGCTATGAGCGCTACTTATTTGGGCTACTCTTTTGACATACATGGTGGAGGGATGGATCTTATCTTCCCCCACCATGAAAATGAAATTGCTCAGAGTTGTACTGCATGTGAGAACAGTAACGTAAGCTACTGGATACACAATGGATTTGTAACTATTGACTCAGAGAAAATGTCCAAGTCACTAGGCAACTTCTTCACAATTCGGCAGGTAAAGTAATTTGATATTGTTTTGAAATTATCTTTTTTTCTTTTATCCTAAGTCTTAATTAATTTCATGACCTCGTACCACTATTCACTTTTTATTTTGTTTCCATCTTTGGATTGATTTTACTCATCATGTTTTTGTTTTTTTACATCCCTCAGGTTGTAGACCTATACCATCCCCTTGCATTAAGACTTTTCCTAATTGGGACACACTATCGATCTCCAATCAACTACTCAGATGTACAGCTTGAAAAAGCGTCTGACCGTGTTTTTTACGTCTATCAGGTATCACTATACTGTGTTTCTTCTGGCTTTGCATTCTAATCGGGTCATCCTGGTGTCTCAACTAATCTTTTGGGGCTTCCTGCCTGAAAGCTGCATCTGCTATGGTTTTAAAACAGTTTTTTGGAAGTGTTGTACTAGTTATTTCATGCAACTGCAACTGAAAAATGATTTTGATTACCCTTTTTATTTAAGTTTCAAATTTTTAATTTTATTATTATTATTATTATTATTATTATTATTATTATTATTATTATTATTATTTTGTGTTGGCATTGTGGCAAACAAAATCAAGGAGTGTCACATTATAATTCTAGGTGTTAGTTTGCTTTCAAAATTTATGTAGTGATACCCTCTGGAGACACATTTCCTTTTGTTTTTATTTATTTATTAGGTTCAATTGGTTGCAGACATTACATGATTGTGAAGTTCTTCTGAGCCTGCACAATAATGTAAATCGAAAGGACTCAATTCCACCAGATGTCAAGAGTTGTATCAATAAATTTAATGATGAAGTTCTAGTGTCGATGTTGGATGATCTTCACACTCCTGTTGCTTTGTCTGCACTCTCTGAGCCATTGAAAATCATCAACGATTTGCTACACACTCGCAAGGTATTGATTTCTCATCACGAGAATTATACAGTTTTATTTATGCACATGAATAGCCAATCAAAAAAAAGAAAAAGAAAAAGAAAAAGAGGAGTATGCAGATCTGTTTAATTGTCATATCTTATTAAATATTGGCCAGATATTTTGTCAAAAACCCCAAAAAATCATCAATGATATGCTTCTTTTTCAACCCACGGCTACAGCATGACAGGCAGTTGGGGCCTACATTGCTGCATGGTTTGGGTTGGTTTGCTTGACATTAATCTTTAACCAAATTAAAGGGTCAGTGCATCAATCAGATGGTAAATCAGGCCAGAACCCTAAACCAACTGATACAGCAGTAATGAATCAACCTACACCAGCAGAAGGGTTTCAGTTTGGAGTAACTCAAAGTTGTGACTTTGCTGCAATTTTAGGATTGATTTTATCAATTTGTTTAATTCCTGCTTCTGGCTTCTAATTCGTTTATTTTTCATCTCCTCAGCTCTGCTCTACAATTTATTACTTCTGGTTCATTGGTTATAGAAGAAACTTCAGTTTTGACCTTAATATTTATGGCTGAATGCTTCATGCAGGGGAAGAAGCAAGAGTTACGTATAGAATCGCTTGCAGCTTTAGAAAAGACAATTAAGAATCTTCTTTTTATTTTAGGCCTTATGCCAACAAGTTACTCTGAGGTATTCAAAGTTTCTCTTGTTCTAGAAATTCTTTCTGTTGCAATATGGCACTACCATATTAAACAAATGACCTTATTCTGTAATTTCGATTAAATTTTTTTTTTCTTTTTTGGCATGAATTGATTCAAGTAATTCGTGGAAGTCATGAATTACTCTAGGGGTTCTGGTGCCTCCCTTTTACATGCATTTGTGCTGTCTAAACTCTAATATTTGTTTGTTGGGACTCTCCAACCCCCACCCCCAACACTGAAAAGAATTACTTTATTCTTCTTTATGTTTGGGGTGTACCAAGTAATGCATGCTGAATGATATGATGACTCGTCAATACTCACTCATCTCGATCTTGTGTATTGCAGGTTTTGCAGCAGCTGAGGGAAAAGGCATTGAAGCGTGCAAAGTTGACTGAAGATCAAGTTCTGCAAAAAATTGAAGAAAGGACTACTGCAAGAATGAACAAAGAGTACGAAAAATCAGATGCAGTAAGGAAAGATCTGGCTGCTGTGGGTATTGCCCTCATGGACAGTCCAGGGGGAACAAGTTGGAGACCAGCTGTTCCTCTTGCCATGCAGGAGCAGCAGGTTGTTGCAGTTTGAATGGCTTCTGGGGTTGTCGCTGTTGAAACCTGGCATCATTCTGCATTTAGAATTTGGATAATTTTTTCTCCTAATAGAATTTAAGAATCAGGTTTTATTTTGAAATGTGGGCGTGGCACTTATTTATTGGCAGTTCAGTTGAGTGGAGGTAATAAAATTCAGTGACTATAGGGATTTGGCCATGTAAATCTAAGTTCTTTTAATATTTCACGGAGTTTCTATTTGCTACTGTACATAGCCCTCCTTCGCCAATGTAGACTAAGAGTTCTTTTATCTTCCTGCTTTCTTTATTTGCTTTTCGGATTCAGGATCAGTTCTTGCAGATCATTGCCAACTATTTGCAATGTGTACCAGTATATAAGGCTTTTTATGCTTGGCAATGGCTATAAATTCACAAGATGGTTTCCCACCAGAACATGTTGATTAAAAGCCAGGGTGAAGCTAATCTATTCATGCCTCTGGCCACCTCAAATTTGTGTGTGACGTGTGTGGTTTGGTTGGCCTTTCTCCATTGTGTTCCATGTTTTTTGACTCAATGGACTTAACAAGTGCTTTGGAAGTTGTACTTTGGCAACTAAATGCTTGTTAGGAAGTCATGGTTTTGGATCTGAATAAAGCACTAAATAGATTTTGTGTTGACAGTGTGTTGCTGTCTTGTTGAAAAGTGGAAATACCATGGCATGTGCACATGGTGCTCCCAACCAATGAGGATGGACAATAGAGGACGGATGGGGTCAACTTTATCTCCCAGCCTCTTGACCAAGGTGAGTTAGGTTTGCTTAATCCATCTGACTACTGCTTTTATCGATCTGGGAGAATCATGCCAACATTGTCAGACTACTTACTAAATACTCACCGTAGCTGCCTTAAACTTCAGAGGAGTGCTAGTACATCAAATGCTTTGAATGTTTCTCTCTGGGAAATTTTTATATTTCATTACCTGCATCAGATTATATTGACTCCATATGTCATTTATGTGAACATTCCTATTAGGTACATTTTTGTTTATCCAAGTTCTGACCAGTTGACATGCATACTAATGCAAAATTTTACTTGTTTTTCACGCTCAAATTGGTTTTCTTCTTTGTGTATTTATGTCTTCATTTCCCTTCTTCCAGAGTATTTGCAATCCCGCATGGAAATGGGGCTTAAAGTTCCCAGTTGATTGGCAGCAGCAGAGTTTTACTGCATTTGCAATTAGCAGAGTCAGTGGATTCAACTTGTGGTGAGCTTCTGAATCAAACTCGACTCACCTTTGTAAATTTTCTGGACTATATCTACTTATTTTATTTTTATTTATTTATTTTTATGACCGGGTGTCCATATCAATTTACTTCTCAAACATTACTTCTTCCAAAGAACTGTGCACAAGCAATCTGTCATTTACAGTCGTCATTGACACCAACACTCATTGGACACTTCCTGACACTTGGTCTGATTATTTTTTAATTTTTTAGAACTGGACACGCTTTGAACACTCAGGGACGCACGTGTCAATCACTTAGATGCACATAAAACACTTTACAAATTTGAACAAAATAACGTAGGATCCAATGATAAATGGAAAATAGTATAGATTTATACCTATTAATCTCTCATTCTTAATTTAAACTTTAGAAATGAATGTTATATTGTATTTTTTTTTTTTTTGTTCTTTTCCAATGAAATGTTCGTATGTATGATATTTAATAAATATAAAACTATATACTTTATGTGTGTCCCCCATGCTGTATTTATTTGTTTAATTATTTTTGTGGTAGTGTGTCTCTCGTGTCGCATGTCCATATTCATGTTTCTCAGAGTTTGTGCATGGTTGTTGACACAGAGAGTCAGTTATAACTTATAAGCACTTCCTTTTAGTGGATTTTGCATTTATTATGGTGCTTGACAAAGAATTTCACTCACATTCCAAATCTTACTAATGGAAATAAGAAACAGAATTTACAAAATATATATGGGCAAGCCTACCTACAACCAGGAACATGAATGCTGGGAATATGAACAAACACAATAGAGAAAGGAGCGACAGTTACAGGTTCTGAAAGGTTGACATGCATGGGTTTCAAGGGAGGAATAATGCCAGAGGAATTTACAGCAAGTAGTTTCCCATTTAGAAGCACTGTTTGGCTGTGTAAATCGCCATCTTTGGCTGTTAAATGGTATTCTTCTCTTGTAAGTTCACCAAATTTTGAAAACCGAGGCATCCTAGCAAACTTGGTTCTCCGATCATGGTGTGTACGTCTCATTTTCTGTATCCCATTTGTGGTTACATTCGAAACTGAAACTCCAACTTGGACCGTTGTGTTACCATCTAGGTTGATCAAGAGCAATGTGATTCCATGCTGTCACATGTAAACTCAATAATTTAGTAAAACACATATATAATGATAAGTTCACATAGATAAATTACTTGATATGGCTGAATTTGTATCTACATAGGTAGTTTAATTATGTTTTTCTAATTGAAGTGTTGACTTACAGATTTTTTTGAACAGTGAGAGTAAGCACGAATTTTCTTTACCCCAATGAAGTTTGTTGATAGGACATTTCTTCCCATTAACCGGTGCCAAAGAAGAGCACTGCACAATGGTTTCATTAAGCACATAAAAAAACAGTTCAAAATAAGTAAGTTTGGTTGCTCTGCCTCTTGTTTTGGAGCCAAAAAATGGTAATGACAATATCAGCGTGTGTATATATACATATAGATATGCATACATAGATCCATCTTGGTTTTAATTCTCATTCTTATTTTGTGAGAATAAAAGTTGATGATTTTCATCACCATGATTGCTGTGATATAAAAATAATGTTGTGGGATTCAGGAATAGAACCTGTAGTAATCAGGATTTGGAACAAAGGTGGTAGTGTTGAGTAGGCCATAGTTTCCACCTATCAATGTTTGTCTACAGTATGTTTTGGTACCATAAGAGGCTGCCATCCCAAGTTGATCCAAGTACCTGTTTGGTTAGCATAAAGATTAGTCCTAAGCTGAACATACTATCTGAGAGTTGAGAAAAAAAATGATCTTGAAAATAAGTCAGATCTTACTTACCAAAAGCTAAACACAAACGCATTAGTGACAAGATTACGGCCACTGTTATAAGCTCCACCGGCTTCACCAACCCATGCTACTGTTGAAGTTCCAGAGGCTTTTAAAATGCTTTGGAGGTTGCTGAATTGCTGGGATTCACCATCAAGATACGATAAATTCTAATTTGAAGTAATTTAATTGCTGTAGTGATACCTAAAGAAATAGCTACTGTTAAAATCAGATAAATTCTTTTTCAAGTTATATGTTCTATAAATCACACCTCAAAGGAAGAACACCGTAACCTATTATTTATTTTTATTTTTATTCTTACTTTTATTTATTTATTCTTATTTTCGGCATGCCTGGAATGATGTATGAGAGTTCTTACCAAGTTCCCAGCCATTAATAGTGTATCCCTTGTTGACAGTATATCTTATAAGAGATTCTGCATTGCTGGAATTCCAAGCTCCTACAGCAGAACCGTCAGGTCCTACTGTTCTGCCACTTAATGCATTCAAGCCAAATATAATTTTTGCTCTGTACATGAAAAGATCAAGTAATCAGAATAGTGTCGGAATAGGGTTCAATATTCACAAGAACTAGTATGAATTTACAAATATTTAAAGACATTACCATATTATTGCAAATTTTTTGCTTGTTTGGATATTAAATGGTAAAAATGATCTTCTTACCCGGCATTTTTGAAGAAACTGTTTAGTGCGTCCCAGCGGGACATGGGCAAGCAACCTTGAGTGAAGCCAAATATCTCTGCACTATTTAAAACAAATTGTGTACATGGCACGCCAACGCTTTCATATACGACTTTGTCTTGTAAAGTACCACCCAATCTAATTTTCAAGGGAGAGAATGCTGCAATGCAATCAAAGTTGTTACTTATTTTCAATGCCAAGAAAGTGCAATTATTTAGAGTGCTTATAACATATACAAAGTGTTTTCGTACCTTTGATGGCATTCAACAAAATTGGGTTGCTAAGATCCTACAAAAAAGATATGAACAAGTTATAAGAAGACAATATTCTGGTAATCTATTCTTTATTTTACTAACAACCATCTTTGCCAAAAGTCAGTTTTACTGAAAATGATCTCTATGAACATTTTAATAGAGAATGAGAATATTGATGATGCCATTGGTAATTGCAGGTATTGTTATGATTTTGTACACAACATGCTGTGAGATGAACCGGCAATGGAAAACAGCCTGCCAGCAAGAGGGAGTATGATTCCACCTAATAGGTAAGACATATTTTTTCTTTATAAAGGGCACTAATATCATTTCATTTCTACATATTTTTAGCAATTGGACCTTCCTTTATGGTTTTTGATTTGGCTTATAGTCGTATTTTGGTGAATTTCAAAATGTGCTTTGTGGAAGACTATAGAATTTGATCTGAGCATTGGTTTTTCTATGCTACGAAAATGATGAATGTGTATTTTCTATTTTACAAATTCAATACTTTGCCTAGGTATCAAATTTTCAACTTGTTTATCTCTTCCATGCTGACAATCATACTGAAAATTCGTTTGACATGATCTAAAAAAGTCAAAAAGTCACTATCCTATTTAAGTCACATCATCTTATTTAAATCACATCACCTCTCTAACACATCACTTCAAACCCAACCTATATTTCATAAAAAGTCAAAAAATGTACTTATTTAGATCATCCCAAAGCACCCATCAACCTCGAAATCAAAGCCGTTTATCATAAAGTAGTCTGAGAGAGGCGAGATCTCATATGCATAATAAATGCAAAGTTCGATGATAAAAATAATTATGAAGTGGCATCAAGTGGTCAATGGTCATGAGTGATATGTTTATCGCTAAGAAACCATGAAAATAAAAAAAGATGGAGACATTTTAATAGAGAATGAGAATATTGATGATGCCATTGGTAATTGCAGGTATTGTTATGATTTTGTACACAACATGCTGTGAGATGAACCGGCAATGGAAAACAGCCTGCCAGCAAGAGGGGAGTATGATTCCACCTAACAGGTAAGACATATTTTTTCTTTATAAAGGGCACTAATATCATTTCATTTCTACATATTTTTAGCAATTGGACCTTCCTTTATGGTTTTTGATTTGGCTTATAGTCGTATTTTGGTGAATTTCAAAATGTGCTTTGTGGAAGACTATAGAATTTGATCTGAGCATTGGTTTTTCTATGCTGCGAAAATGATGAATGTGTATTTTCTATTTTACAAATTCAATACTTTGCCTAGGTATCAAATTTTCAACTTGTTTATCTCTTCCATGGTGACAATCATACTGGAAATTCGTTTGACATGATCTAAAAAAGTCAAAAAGTCAGTATCCGATTTAAGTCACATCATCTTATTTAAATCACATCACCTCTCTAACACATCACTTCAAACCCAACCTATATTTCATAAAAAGTCAAAAAATGTACTTATTTAGATCATCCCAAAGCACCCATCAACCTCGAAATCAAAGCCGTTTATCATAAAGTAGTCTGAGAGAGGCGAGATCTCATATGCATAATAAATGCAAAGTTCGATGATAAAAATAATTATGAAGTGGCATCAAGTGGTCAATGGTCATGAGTGATATGTTTATCGCTAAGAAACCATGAAAATAAAAAAAGATGGAGCATGTTACATGAGTACATGAATGTTTCTAGTTAGTTATTTATATGTTCTTTATTTTGCTTATTACATATTCAACAACTTGACACTGAGGCTTCGTTTGGGAACAGACTAATTTAGTAACTTTTTGACTATTTGGCTAAAAAGGTAGGTAAAAAAAACTTGTATGTTTGGGATGATTTTTTGGCTAATTACGAAAAGATGTGCAAAAAGTAGAGAGAAAATAGAATCTTTGACTTTTTTGTATTAGTTGTTGGCTTTTTGATTAATTTAGTAACTTTTTGACTTTTTAACTAAAACATAACCTTCCCAAACAAGGCCTCAAAATCAAATGTAAAGATGCACATATTTTGAAACCCTCAAGGGTCACCCCTCCTCATCCCCTCAAAAGGGTCCATTTTTAGCTTCCCTTATTATAAAAATGCAAAACAGGAATAATATAGTATACACATGCACATCTTAATCACTTCTGAAATAGAAATTTGGAAACTCCCTGGACATTACACTTTGCAATTCTTAATTACAGCCTATTGATTCTTAAAATATTGCTGTTTCTTTGTTTAGATAATGCTCTGCGCGGTCTCCAAGATGGTGCAAATTTCTAATATTTTCTTGACAATCAAACATCAAATATCAAATAAAACAGTATGAAAAATACATGTTTCAGTGCCTACCACCTTGGATAAAAAATTTCTTATTTTTTAGGTGAACCTTAATATATAGGAACAAATACGACCAGGTTCAAACAGGAAATCCTTGTTCTTACGGCAGAAGAAAAACTCAGCTGTCCCTAAAAACTCCTATTTGATACAAAAGCATGACATAGAAACAGACAGCATAAGAATTTATCCGTCTCAGAAGTATGAATGAATTTAGTCCTCGTAGGCCTCATTTGGAAACAAGTTATTCTAGTAATTTTTTAATTTTTTTGTTAAAATATGAAATAAAAAAAATTAGGCTTGGTTTGGGAAGTAGGTTGATTTTTTTAGCTTTTTTGACTATTTTAGCCTGGGCTAAAAAGCTTGGTTTGGGAAGAATTTTTTGACTTTTTGGCTTTTTTGACTTTTTTTGTGAGAGAAGAGTGTAATGATTATGGGTTGGATGTGTTATTTTATTTGTTGTGGCTAAAATAGCCTATTTTGTTTTTTGTGGCTAAAATAGCTAAAAAAGTCTCAAATCTTGCTTCCCAAACGATTATTTGGATTGACTTTTTAGTTTTTTACGAAAAAATGTGCAAAAAGTAGAAGAAATTTTTTTTTTTTGACTTTTTGGTATAGGTGATTAACTTTTTATTTTTTTAGTGACTTTTAAGTTAAAATATTGAGTTGCCAAACGATGTATTAATATCTGTTATTTGTTTAATTTTTTTAATGAGCTAATTACAGCTCATGGCTGTCGACAAGGAGATGAAAATACTAAAATTTCTAGATTCTTTACAGATCCGAAAGCACTTCTACATATTTATGTATATTTTTACACAATTTAATGAACTTTTTGTACGTCCACCGAGACTATAACACTCTTTTCGGTGGTCAATAACATTTTTCATTTATTATTACTAAATTTCAAGTAAAAAACTAAAGTTTATAGGAAAAAAACCTTGAAGATTGAACTAATGCCTAGGATTCAAATTTTTTTTTTTAAAAATAAATAAAATTCCTATATTCACAAGGCAACAAAAAATAAAATTAGAAATGAAAAGTACTTAAAAATTCAAACTAAAATATTATAGCCCAATGGATTGTGAATGAGGAGAAAACAAAATTAAATGGTTAGAATTTCAAGTGATTTTTTTTTAGGTACAAAAACACTTCTAAATATTTTTACATATTTTTTACACATTTCAATACATTTTGTGGTTGTCGACCCAAACTAATAATAACTTTGGGCTGACATGAGAGTTTTCTATTTATCATTACCAAATTTCAAGTAAAAAATCAAATTAATGGGCAAAAACCGTACTAGTCAAATTGAGAATTATATTGTGAATCAAAATTTTAAATTTGGGAACAATGAATTGAAAGAATTAAGAATCAATGAGATTCAATACAAATTATAAAAAGCAATGTTACACAATCATAAATATGAAAAAAAGAAAGAAAAAAAGAAAGAAGTAAAACGATTTTGATACATTATAAAATAGATTTATATAAGGATATGATTACACCTAAAATGAAAAGAACTTAAAAATTCAAACTAGCACCAATTCCAAAACAAAAACAAAAACGAAAAGAAAAAAGAAAAAAGAAAAAAGATGGCAACAAGAAGAAGAAAACATAGGGAGAAAGCTGACCACATTGAGAAGAGAAGCAGTTCCCCAACTACAAGTTCCATAGTCACATTTTTCAGGTGGCCACCAATCAATTGTAGCACAAATGAAGTCTTCATCTATCTGCCCAATGGAGGCTGATCCATTGATATAAACAGTGCCTTCACCAATCCCAGGGCCCACAATCCCAGATGCCCCTGTATTCTGTGAAACCACAGTTTTTGAGCCATGGAGGGCCAAGAACATCCATAGACACAACCCTAGGAGGTTAAACAGATAACCCATTTCATAAAGCAATGGTGTTTGTTTAGTTTCAGTCTCTGTTAAGGTCATAGAAATGAATAAGTAGTTTATATACTGAGATTTTGATTGGTGGTTGGATGAAGGACTGTCAATAATGAGAGAGAGAGAGAGAGAGAGAGAGTTGGAGAATTTGAAAATGTGCTGTCCAAGGAGAAAACCATATGTAAATTTGAACCAAAAAATAACAAGCTATGTATAAATTATATTATACTATTGGTTTGTGATTATTTAACTATATTACTATAACACTACTGAGGAAGCAAGTGGTTTGGCTTGAATTGTGCCTTTGGAACTTATAAAAATACTGACTTGGATAGTTGTGATCATATTTTTAATTATCTAAGATCCTTCTTCTCACCAAATAAGAATAAATAATTAATATGTTTTTGATAATTAATATGGTTTTTGGTTAATGAAAAAAAGGTTATGGGTAGTAGTTATTTTTGAATGAATTGAAATATGTGGATTAGATTCATTTTAAGTGTGACCCATAATACACAAGGTTAAATCTACACCTTACACTTTATTTTCTTGATTAACTTTTTTTTTTATAATGTTTTACGTGTAGCTAGAATTATTGGTTACTTTTAGTATGTATTGAATGAATAAATTTGAAAATGGTCCCATGAGAGGTTGATCATTGACATTGGCTTTTGTTGTCTTCCAGGATGTCAACAATAACTGTAAGATTCAGTAAAATGAAAGGCTGTAGCTGGGGGAGAAAAAGAAATGAGGAAGAATCCATTCAGCCAAACAGAAATTCAATTCATAGGCAAGTGTAGTTCTGGACCAGATCAGCCTGAACCCATTTGAAGCTCTACATTTTTTCAGGAGACTTACGTGTAGCTTCTAATAGATGGACTTATTGTCCAATAGGTCCTGTAAGAATTAATTGCATTTTTCATCAAACACTATTAAAAAACGTCACTAATTGTTAATTTTTAGCAACAGTTTAAAAATTGTTACAAAAAATGTCATTAATTATAAGTTTTAGCGAAGTTTAAAAAAATCGTCACAAAAGAACGTCACTAATTTTTAACTTTCAGCGACAGTTTGAAAAATTCATCACAGAAAAACGTCACTAATTGTAAGCTTTATTGATAATTTATAAAAATCATGACAAAAAAAGTCACTAATTATCAATTTTTAGCAACATATGCAAAAAATGTCACAAAAAATTATTTTAACCGATGATTTTATTATGATTTATTTTCAATATGACCTGATGGGATTAAGTTCAATTATTAGGGCATATTAGTTTATCATAATTTTTTTTTTTATTTTTTAGCAGCATGATCTTTGTTGAACATCTTAGTCTAAAATTCTCTCTCAAGATTATATTTTTTTTCTCTGAACCCTGGTAGGCTCTCTATTGCTTTTATTTTATTTTTTTCCCCCAAACCCAAACTTTATCAAGGCACACAACCTTAATTACTAACAAGTCATTTTGGTTCTCACAAAATAATAATAAAAAAGATTTAAGTACGTGAATGAAAGGTTATATATATATATATATGGATTAGATACACCTACGACAATATTTTAAAATTAGAGTTGATAATGATGCATGTATTGTTAGTTAAGTTAAGCATTTGGTTGTTGACATATATGTATGAATAATGATCTCTACCTGCTCACAAACTCTAGCTTTTTAATGTCAAACAAGGATAAGAAGAAAAAAAACACAATCACCAAACACATAACCAAATGGAGAAAAAAGAAAGTCCACAACAAACCCTATTTACAAAAAGCACTTCTAAAGGGTGGCAAAGGTCTCCCTCATGTGTCACACTAGTCATGGTCATCTCATCTCCCTCACTTTTCACTACATACTCTTATCTACTCGTGTTTTTTTTTATAATAAATACTCTTATCTAATCTTTTATTTGAGGGTAGGCTGGTATCTTCAATTATTAATATCCTCTTTTTAATCTTTTGGAGACTCTTGTTAAGATATGAAAAAAGATACTTTTACTATAAGTCTGCATGCGGACACAATAGAAGGAACACAATTTGAGTTCTTTATTTTATTTATTATTTATTATGAGGAGTCTCACCCTCTAATATGTACAGTTATGATTGTATTATGTGATTAGTTTTGTGGTTGGTTCTTTCACATGTGTATCTTTATTTTTCATTAATGTATTTGTATCTTATTTTTCTTAGAATTCCTCATAAATGTATTATGTATGCATGTAGTTTCTTATTCATATCTATATCCATGATTCATAGTAGAAGACCTCTTGAAAGATCAATCCTGTTTTTTTATTTTTTATTTTTTATAATATATGCATTAATTTTTTCCTTTGGATGTATACATGGTGGTCATACCTTTAGGCATATACAATTTCAGACTATTTTATTAAATTGGGGTAAGGCATGCTCATTACATAGTTGGAAGCTTCCCTTTGACCCCTGAGCATATGCTAAAAATATAAATTGATGAAAGCATGAAAGTTACACATTCACAAAGTTGAAACTTGAAAGCAAGAAAGTTGTTGTGAAAGAAACTGGTCAGATTCCTTATACTTTATTAAGAAATTAAGGAGTTGATTTTTTTATTTTTTTTACATAGTTTTATTTTCTATGTATTTGTTTTGAAAACTTTCTCTCTTAATTATAAATTATACTTTATTATCATTATAATCTTTATTTATTAAATTTCATTGGCGCCGACCCGAGGGCAAAAACCAACATACAAGGTCGGACTAATTCTTCATGTGGGGTTAATAATATTGGGCTAGTCGTATTCAACTATGGCGTTGCACATTAATTTCTTATCATCAAAACAGTTTTAGCAGTGTTACAAATTTAGAAAACTTACTCAAAATTTTACTCGGAAAACTTAATATTTGATCCATATTTAATCTATGCGTAGAATTCAACCAAATAACAATTGAATCTACACTATACATTATTTTTTATGATACATTCCATATTTAACAATTCTGGATTCATAGATTTATCCAAAGAGTTTTACTAGATACACAGAATATCAATTCAAAAACTTATAGTTATTATTTGATTGAGATTGATTTTCACTATGAATCCTTCTAAACACAAGTTTAATTTGGACCACATAAATCTAGGGTTTTTTTTTTTTTTTCTTTTGAGTGATCATATCTTTATGTTAAATAATAATTTTTAAAAAAAAAAATGGTTGGTCACCTAATTTGTTTGAGGGAGCAAGAGATTGGAGGCTTGGGACCAATCGCCTCCAATTTTTGGATAAATGTTTTGGTACAACCAATCACGTACGGAGATTTACAGTATGGATCCAGCTAATTATTACTTTTAAATATCAGTAATGATAGAGAATTTTAATATTAGAGTTCTATTGATGTGGTAAAAAAAATAAAAATAAATTAAAAATAAAAATATAAACACACATATCACACTATATGTAGACCATACTCCTTGTTACATTACTAATACTCTCTTTAAAACTCTAAAATTAGAACTCTTAACCTTTATTTTTTAAATATTTGCTTGTGTGTGATAATATATAGTGTGATAATATATAAATAAAAAATTTTTACAAATAAATTTACACAAATGAGATGTCACAGGTGTCTATTTATTTCAAATCAAAAAATTTGTTAGCGTGATTTACTCATTCTATTCCAAAATAATGGTCTCTTTTCAGGAATCTAACTTTTTTTAGTAGTGCAATTATTGCACTTTAAAAAAATTAATTTTCTAAAATTACCCTTTGATAATACATTTTTTAGTTAATATCAATGTCATAATTGTACTTTTTATGTTATTAATGAATTTAAAAGAAGGGCAAAATATGAAATTTATATTATTTTTGTACTTAATTTTTTAAAAGAGACTAATATTTTGGGACGGAGGGAGTATAATTTTTGTCATTTTATTTTTGTGAGACTTTTTATATAAAATTTTTTATTTATAAATTATTTTCCTATATATATGTAGCTCATGAGAATCACCATAATCCCCGTTTTTGTTTGACGAAAACCTTTGAAAATGTTTTTCATCTTTTTTTTTTTTTTTTTTTGCATGATCAATAAATAAATAAATAAAGCTGATTTAGATAGAAAAATAATTTTCACTAATTAAAGACACAATTTTTTTTTTTATTTTCTAAATCTAATGAGATAAAACCAAACCACTATCATTGCCTGAACCTTCATTTTTTTTTTTTTTGTTGAGAAATTTAGCCAAAATCCTTTCATTGAATCCTTATTTGATAAAAAGGGCAGCCCAATTTATTTTGTTTCATAAACCATCTAAGAAGGAATCGCATAATTGAGTAAAGATAAAATAAAATTTTCTTTTTTTTCTTAGACAATATTGGCAGAATAAGGACATCTTCAACGGTTTATCAAATATGAGTAAAAAAAGGACAAATTTCTTTATCTAATATCGCTTGCTCTAATGAAAAAATTTGATTTTTCATCAAATAACCGATCGACCGGGCGGACAACCAGCTGGTCGACCAGTCCATACAAAAAAAAGTTTGTTGAGGAAACCAACAGTTGAATTGTTTGTTGAGGAAAAAACAACAGTTGAAAAAAACAACAAAAGAAGTGTTTTAGCTTGGGATTAGGTATTAGGAAAGCAACATATAAGAGCCCAGAGCTTGGTTATGGGGGAATTCAAGCCTCTGCTACGCCTACCAAATTGAGCTTTGACCTATCAAAACTAAGTTTGGACAACTCCTGTATATACCAACTCAACAGAGACCAAGTGATTTCTGCTGCATATGTATTATGATTGTTGGAAATTTTATTTTTTAGAGGCTTATTTTGGGTCAATTTAGAGTTCAAAATTGAGTGGGTCCCACATGTCTTTTGTGGTGGGTCTAAAGAGGTGACGTATTCATTGCCGCATGGTAAGTCACACGGTGAAGACGGTTCGTCAAAACTATTTATGAGTAAATGGAAACTTGGCGTCGTTTTTGGGTTCGTAAAATGAACATTTAAAGAATTAAATGTGAGTTTCCTTGCAAAGCTTGTCTCACATTGAAACTTTAAGAGAGCTTGTATATGTGTATAAGTTCTAGGTGGCAACACTAGGGTTGGGCCTCAAGGGGCACCCCAAGTTTGCAAAATGGAAGAATTATGGACAAATGGAACCTTGGCTCAAACCACCACACGAGCACGCGCTGCCACTGGCCGGCCGAGCCGCGCCATGTCGGCTTTGGGTTTGGGTTGTGGGTCAGGCCGGTTCTAACATTAATTTTTTGGACAAAATTTATTTGAATTTTTTCAAATTCTAAAATTATTTGAATTTCAAAATGTATTTAATTCAAATTTGAATTCAAATTTTTGTCCAAAGTTTGTGTCACTTCCGAATTCCACAACAGATTCAAACTATTTTTACAGCAGTTTAAAAACTGCCCAGACAGATTAAACTGTCGTGTAGTTATTTGTTGAAATTGCCACCAGACCTGTTTGAATTTGCACCTATTCAATTCAAAGAACCTACCTGTTCAGGTCTGTTTTTTGCCTATAAATACCAGCCATCTCCAACAGTCTTTTGGATCCAAAAATAGTCTGAAAAATTCATTTTCTTGCTGTCCAGATTTTGCTATGTTGCATACATTTTCTTCATATAATTTTAGGATAAATTTAGAAAGTATTGAATGCAGGTTTTTGTTCGCCGTACAAATTGTTTGGAGTGCTACTACAATTTGTGAAGATCATTGTATCCTCGGAGATAGATGCCATTAGTTCATAAGCACTGAAGCAGGGTGAATATGTCTTAAGGACAGAGTGTCACACACTCAACTTGATCTTTTTGTACTTTCACATTTCGGTAAAATAAATTCTGTAAATAATTTATTTTTATTTGTTTGATTTGTTTTAACTTATTTATTTTACACAGAAGATTGTTCCAACAATGTTAAGACAGATTCGAATTATTCTGTTTACAGAATTTTTCATTTGTTTCCTTTTCTCTTTCTTCTTCTTACAGAAATTATTTTCTGTGGTTTTACAAAGAAATATTCTGGTTGGAAAAATAAATAGTAGTAATATACTGTTTGACAAATAGTAGTAATATACTGTTTATTTTTTTTTTTACAACTAGTAGTAATATACTGGTATCATTAACAATTCAGAATATTTATTTATCAAGTTTGTCAGAAATTAATTTTGGCTTTTAGAGATAATTTCTAAGTGTTCATTAATTAAAATTATGTTTCAATATTTTAATTATTAAAGTGTTACAGAAATTTAATTTTCTGTGTGGAATTAATTTGGTTAAATAAAATTTTATTTTATTTTCAAATTAATTGAAAATAAAAGTTACAATTCTTGTTTCTTTTCTTTTACAAAATTTAATTATATGGTTTTGGTTTAAATTTTCTGTGTAGTATAATTCTAATTATAATTTGTTTTATAATTTAGAATTCATAGCTACTGAAACTGGTCAAACTAATACTCAAACAAGTACTAGTGTGGTGGCTGCCATTGCTCCAACTCCTTCTCCAGCTATGACTGTACCAATTAATCACGGTGAAAAGCCAGAAAAGTTCTCAGGAACTGATGTTAAAAGATGGTAGCAGAAAATGCTGTTCTATCTTACTACTTTCAACCTGACACGTTTTCTTCGTGAGGATGCTCCTACTCTAAAAGAGGATGAAACTGACCGACAAGTGGTTGCTGCGGTCGATGCCTGGAAATATGCAGATTTCCTTTGTTGGAACTACATCTTAAACGGACTTGATAACACATTATATAATGTCTACAGTCTTATCAAAACGACAAAGGAACTCTGGGAGTCTTTGGAGAAAAAGTACAAAACAGAAGATGTTGGCTCAAAGAAATTTGTGGTTGGCAAATTCTTGGATTTTGTAATGGCTGATTCTAAGACTGTGATCATCCAAGTTCAAGATCTCCAACTTATTCTGCATGACATTCATGCGGAAGGCACATCTCTCAGTGAATCCTTCCAAGTTGTTGCCTTAATTGAAAAATTACCACAAGGCTGGAAAGAATTCAAGAACTACCTCAAACACAAGCGCAAAAAAATGTCTTTAGAAGAATTGATTGTGCATTTGACAATTGAGAAGGACAACCGCAAATGTGAGTTGGTAAGCATCCAATGGAGTCAAAGGCAAATGTGGTGGAACATGCTCCAAAAGCAAAGAAATAAACGTTTTCTGGAGAAAATTCTGCACAAAGCTCTAAAGAAGGGGAAAATAAGAAGTATAAGAAGTACAAGTTTAATGGCAAATGCTACATTTGTGACAAAGAGGGACATCGAGCCAAAGATTGCTGTAGCAAAGGCAAAGGCAAAGGCAAAGGAAGATCAAGCAAGAAGCCTGCTCAAGCCAATATGACCGAAATGGACAAAATTTCCAGTGATATTGATGACATAAATCTTTCTGCAGTTGTTTCCGAGGCAAACCTTGTCAGAAATCCTAAAGAATGGTCGGTGGACACTGGTGTTACTCGCCATATTTGTGTCGACAAAAAGATGTTCACATTTTATTCTATAATGGACAATGGTGAACAACTTTTTATGGACAACTCCTCAACTTTCAAAGTTGAAGGAAAGGGAAAGATTATTCTGAAGATGATATCTGGAAAGGAACTCACTCTCAACAATGTGCTGCATGTACTAGACATTCGCAAGAACCTTGTTTCTGGATCTTTGTTGAGTAAAAATGGGTTTAGGCTAGTTTTTTAAAGTGACAAGTTTGTACTTACCAAAAACGGGATGTATGTAGGAAAAGGTTACATGTCTAATGGTCTTTTCAAAATGAATGTAATGACTGTTGTACCCTCTGTTATTAATAAAAATACATCTTCCTCTTACTTGCTTGACTCTTCAAATTTATGGCATGGTAGACTAGGACATGTTAATTATAGATCTTTGTGTAGATTAATTAATACAGAATGTTTACTTAAATTTGATAGTGATTTAAATCATAAATGTGAAATTTGTGTTAAGGCAAAATTAACTAAAACTCCTTTTCATTCAATTGAAAGAAAGACAAAACCACTTGAATTAATTCATAGTGATGTTTGTGATTTTAAATCAATTCAAACTAGAGGTGGGAAAAAATATTTTATCACTTTCATAGATGACTATACTAGATATAGTTATGCTTATTTTATTCGAATCAAGGATGAAGTTTTGGAAACTTTTATTCAATATAAGAATGAAGTTAAAAATCAACTTGGTAAGAAAATTAAAAAACTTAGAAGTGTTAGAGGTGGTGAATATGAATCACCTTTTGGTGAGTTTTGTAAAGAACATGGAATAATTTATTAAACCACCGCTCCTTACTCACCTCAGCAAAATGGAATTGTTGAAAGGAAAAATAGGACTTTAAAAGAAATGATGAATGTCATGTTAATAAGTTCTAGATTACCTCAGAACTTGTGAGGGAAAGTAATACTTTCTGCTAATTATATATTTAATAAAGTATCCCGAAAGAAAGTGAATCAAATACTTTATGAAATATGGCATGGGAGATTACCATCCTGCAAATACTTAAAAGTGTGGGGGTGTTTGGCTAAAGTGGCTATTCCTTGTCCTAAAAGGACTAAGATAGGTCCTAAAACCGTTGATTGCATTTTCATTGGTTATGCCAAGAATAGTAGTACATATCGGTTTTTGATTCATAAATCAAAACATACCGAAATGCATGTAAATACCATTATTGAATCTCAGAATGCATTATTCTTTGAACATGTATTTCCAAATAAGACTGGACAAGTGACTAGTAATAATAAAAGATCTTATGATGCTATTACTAGTCATGATCAAGAACAAAAGTAAGAGATAGATCAAAATGATGAAGAGGAACCTAGGCGTAGTAAACGTGCTAGAACCTCAAAATCTTTTGGTTAAGATTTTTTAACATTTTTGTTAGAAAATGAGCCTTTAACTTTTAAAGAAGCTTTGTTCAGTCCTGAGGCTCCTTTATGGAAAAAAGCTGTAAACAGCGAAATTGAATCCATCCTGCAAAATCACACTTGGGAATTGGTGGATTTACCACTAGGGTGTAAACCTCTTGGATATAAGTGGATTTTGAAAAGAAAAATGAAAGTGGATGGATCAATAGACAAATACAAGGCAAGACTTGTGGTCAAAGATTTTAGACAAAAAGAAGGTCTTGATTACTTTGATACATATTCACCGGTTACTAGAATAACATCCATTAGAATGCTAATTGCTATTGCTTCATTGTACAATCTAGAAATTTATCAAATGGATGTGAAAACCACTTTCTTAAATGATGAGTTAAATGAAGAAATTTACATGGAACATCCAGAAGGAATTTCTGTTCCAAGAAAAGAAAAGAAAGTGTGTAAATTAGTTAAATCATTATATGGTTTAAAACAAGCGCCAAAGCAATGACATGAGAAATTTGGCAAAGCAATGATGTCAAATGGATTCAAAATTAATGATTGTGACAAATGTGTTTATATTAAAAACACAAGCAAATGTTATGTAATTGTATGTCTTTATGTAAATGATATGTTCATCATAGGTAGTAATAATGAAATGATTAAAACTACCAAGAAAATGTTGAATAAACATTTTGACATGAAAGACATGGGGATTACTGATGTAATTTTTGGTATGAAGATTACCAAAATATCAGAAGGTTATGCATTGTCACGATCTCATTACATTGAGAAAATACTTGACAAATTCAGCAAAGATGACGATCATCTTGCTAGAACACCTGTGGATGTTAATTTGTTTCTTTCTAAGAATGTACATGAAAGTATTTCTCAATTAGAGTATGCCCAAATTATTGAAAGCTTAATGTACTTGATGAACTACACTCGCCCAGATATAACTTATGTAGCAAATAAATTAAGTAGATATACAAGTAATTCAGGAGTAGAACACTGGAAAGCTATTATAAGGGTTCTTAGATATCTCCGATTTACTCGTAACATTAAGCTAACTTATACTAGATATCCAGCAGTACTTGAAGGATACTGTGATGCAAATTGGATATCGGATACTAGAGACTCAAAATCCACCAGTGAGTATGTCTTTACTTTTGATGGGGCAGCTGTATCTTGGAAATCTTCCAAACAGACTTGCAAAGCTAGGTGTACTATGGAATCAAAATTTATAGCTTTAGATAAAGTTGGGGAAGAAGCAGAATGGTCTCGCCATTTCCTTGAAGATATTCCAATGTGGCCAAAACCGGTGCCTGTTATATGCATACATTGTGATAGTTAATCAGCAATTGGTAGAGTACAGAGTCATATGTATAACGGTAAGTCATGACACATTTGTCGTCGACATAACACCATGAGACAATTACTCTCTAATGGAATTATTTCCATTGAATATGTGAAGTCTAAAGACAATATAGCGGATCCACTAACCAAAGGGTTAGCAAGAGAGTTAGCTGAAAATTCATCGAGGGGAATGGGACTTAAGCCTATTAAATAAGAGTTACCACAACGGCAACCCAACCTAGTTGACTGGAAATCCCAAGATTTAGGTTCAAAAGGACAACTGAGTTGTGTATGACTCATAAGAATCACTAGCGAGTCAAGCTCCTACCCATTTCTATGATGAAATAGTGATATCTGCAGCGTTTTAGGTTAAGTAAAATTTTAATGATTCTTATATCTAGGTAGACCTAGTGGAGTATGGCAGGATACTCTTCATAAGAATCACATATGTGAGTGTGAATTGGGCCAGTTTTATGAGATTTGTGAAGAGGTACAATTCTCTAGAGCACTCATGAAAGACCAGGTTGTTCAGGGCCAAAATAAACACAATAGTAAGAACTAAACTGTGTCTGGTAATATACTGTGTGAGTTCTATTATCTTGGTTTACATAAATGGCTTAACAGTTCAAGACATCATGTTCACTGGCTAGCTAGTAAATCCGATAGTGTCTCATAAGGAAAGGTTCAACGCCAAAAGCTACCTATCCTTTGCAGAATATTTTCAATTTCTATACTCTCTGAAATTAGATCATGTTGTTGCATTTTCTCACCATCAAATTCCATTCATGTGGGGGATTGTTGGAAATTTTGGTTTTTATAGGCTTATTTTGGGCCAACTTTAAGCCCAAAATTGAGTGGGTCCCACACGTCTTTTGGAGTTGGTCCAAAGAGGTGACGTGTTCCTTGCTGCATGGTAAGTCACACGGTGAAGACGGTTTGTCAAAACTATTTATGAGTGAATGCAAACTTGACGTCGTTTTCGGGTTCGTAGAATAGACATTTAAAGAATTACATGTGGGTTTCCTTGTAAGACTTGTCCCACATTGAAACTTTAAGAGAGCTTGTGTATGTATATAAGCTCAGGTGGCAACACTTGGGTTGGGCCCCAAGGGATACCCTAAGTTTGTAGAAGGGAGGAGTTATGGACAAATGGAACCTTAGCTCAAACCACTACACACGCGCTCCCGCGCCGCTGCCGTCTGTCTGTTCGACCGGTCGGCCGAGTCAAGCCGTGTGGGGTGTGGGTCGGATTAGTTCTAACATTAATTTTTTGGACAAAATTTATTTGAATTTTTTCAAATTCTAAAATTATTTGAATTTCAAAATGTATTTAATTCAAATTTGAATTCAAATTTTTGTCCAAAGTTTGTGCTTCTTCCGAATTCCTCAACAGATTCAAACTGTTTTTACAGCAGTTTGAAAACTGCCCAGACAGATTAAACTGCCGTGCAGTTATCTGTTGAAACTGCCACCAGATCTGTTTGAATTTCAAACTGTATCTGTCCCGTTTGAATTTGCACTTGTTCAATTCAAAGAACCTACCTGTTCAAGTCTGTTTTTTGCCTATAAATACCAACCATTTACAGCAGTCGTTTGGATATGAAAATAGTCTGAAAAATTCATTTTCTTGCTGTCCAGATTTTGCTTTATTGCATATATTTTCTTCATATAATTTTAGGATAAATTTAGAAAGTATTGAATGCAGGTTTTTGTTCACCGTACAAATTGTTTGGAGTGCTACTACAATTTGTGAAGATCATTGAATCTTGGGAGATAGACGCCATCATTTTGTAAGCACTGAAGTGGGGCAAATCTGTCTTAAAGACAAAATGTCACACACTCGACTTGATCTTTTTGTACTTTTACATTTCGGTAAAATAAATTCTGTAAGTAATTTATTTTTATTTATTTGATTTGTTTCAACTTATTTATTTTACACAAAAGATTGCTCCAACAATGGTGTTGTTTGATTTATAGAGAAAATTGTGTGGTGATGGGTGTGGATTTATCTAGACCTCTCAAGGAGTAAGCAAAACAAACCCGCTGAAAAAATAATCATCTTCAAAGTCTACCTGAAATAATGATCAAACATTCAAACTCTGTCCAGGTTCAAAGATGGAAGACAATATTTTTACAAATTCACAGCTTTGCACATACTACAGACAAATCTAGCTTAATCTTAATTCAAATGAATTAGATTTCATGTTAAATCCTCGTCCTTCATCCCTTGGGCAAGGGAATCTAACAGAAAAAGGAAGCATCTCACCCATCCCATTTCACTTCCAACTGATATCTTTAGAGAGAGAGTGAGTGAGAGATTGGAGTCACAGGAGTGCCTAAAGTTTCGGCATGAGAGATAAGCATCAAAAGGTGCTCGCATTATATTTGTAATGTAGAAAACTAAATGATGATGATGAAAAAATAGCAACTACCGTGTTATCAAAATCTCTTTCGAAATCAATTTCGCATTAATTCGAAAAATGATTTGAACAATCAAATATACAAAGTAAATCACCACTCGACAAAGAATGCGTTTCCAACATTGTGTTACATATTTTTTGTGGGAATTGTTCAAGGAAGAGGACGACTGGGGGACATCTGGCTGGTCGTCCGGTAGGTCCCACCCCCAACGTAAACGCATAGTGAATTGGTGAAAGCTGGCCCAGGTCCTTAGTTTGGTAAAAGATTTGGGAGGGTCTCATTTTGATATAGGTTTGATGAAACCATTGGAGACCAAAAAGGTACACTTTTTCACCAAATTTGAATTTGATGATGGATCTGGTGAAGCGTTGAAAATGGCCTAAGAGCATCTCCAACCGTTCACTTCTTTTTTCACCAAATCTGAGTAAAAAATAGGTTGTTTTCTCAATTTGATACGGCTTCCTCCAACGGTGAGCATCAAACCTGTCGAACAAAATATATGCAGAATTGAGGGAAGGGTCGACTAGTTGGTCGACTGGCCGGTCGACTTGCCAGTCGACCGGTAAGACTAATTTTTTTTTTTAAACCTGTTTGAACCTTTCGACCTATTTGAACCTATCTATTTGAAAGGGAACCGGTCGACCGGTTGGTCAACCGGCCGGACAACCGACTGGTTGACTGGTTGGTCTCCCTCAACGGTAAAGCACAGTAAAATAGTGAAATTTGGAGCCTGTTCTCACTTTGATGAATTTTTTGTTCCATTTTCATTTTGATACCAATTTGTTGAAACCATTGGAGTTTCAAAAAGTGAATTTTTCACCAAATTTCAAATCTGATGCAAGGTTTGATGAACCGTTGGAGATGGTCTAACATATTACTATTGATATCAATTTTGATGGTAATAATTTTTTATTTTTTTATTTTTTTTAAAGATTTTCATTGCCAATCTGAATCTTATTTGATAAATCTTGATGAGATGATTCTAAAAATACTAATTTTATTAAAAACTGACATTTAGATCAAAGTTATATTATTTTAAAGTTTAAGGTAGCGTTTGGTTTACTTTTCAAAACTTAACTCGGTTTTTAAATCATGATTTGGACGAAACATGTTAACTAAACATATTTTTAAAATATAACTCAAAATTACTTTCAAAACTCATCTCATCTCTTCTCTTATTTATTTATTTATTTATTATTAATCAATCAATCAATTTTTCTCTCTAATCTCTCCTCTTTCCTCTATTCTCTCACATTCTATACATCAATCAATAAATAAATAAAAAATTACAAATCATCCCAAAATTATTTTCAAAACTCATAACCAAATAAATTTTCTTTTTTCAAATCATGATTCAAAAACTCAAAACTCAAAACACAATTTCACACTCAAATTATAATTCTAAAACTAAATCAAACGGACCATAATATTTTGGTAATAGTGATATGCGTTAGACTTTTCAAGAAAAACTTTTTATACTTGTACTTAATGTATTAAAGTTTTGTTATTGGGGGTTTTGACCAAATCTTCTCATTTTTTTTAGGGCCACAATCAAATATATGACTTTTTATTTATTTATTTATTTTAATGATCATTTTTGAAGAATTTACTCATGAAAGTATGTTTCATCTACAATTACTAAAAAAAAAAAAACAAAAAAAACAAAACAATACTCACAAGTCACATTCAAATTCTTCTTTTTCTTGAACTATCTTGATTGGCAACTTGGACAAGCTATACACAAATGAAACAAAAAAGAGATACAACCTAAGTTTAGACTAGACACTTGATGAAAACAATCAAAAGGCAACCAATTAACATTTATTATTATTATTATTAGCGCACAATAACACAAGTATCCCCAATGATAAAAGAATAAACCATGAAGAGGTCAAACTTTCAAAGCAAATAATATATATATATATATATATTGAGAGAGAGAGAGAGAGAGAGAGAGAGAGAGAGAGAGAGAGAATATGGGGAGGGGGATATAGAGAAGAGTTTTATGGTTATAGTGTTATGTGGGTCAATAATTTTCCATGTCAATGAAAGAATACTCTAATTTATGAACCATGCATACGGGTGTTTATGTAATGATTTCCCATAAGGTTGCCCATGTTTGTCAATGGGAAGGATTAAAAAAAAAGAAGAAAAAAAAGGAAGGAAATGGAGCGATGAGATGGGAAATTGGAATGGTTGCACCAATAGCTATTATGCATTTTTTAAGTTCAAAACAAAGGCTTAGATTCTAGGAAAAAGTAATATTCTATTGTAAGATCCAATACTTATTTATATATATGAAAAATAGATTTTTTAGTGACAAGTCTTTTAGAAGTTCTAAACTCTCATTCTAATTTTCTTGATTTTCTTAATTTTAAATAATTATTTTTATTTGATAATCCCACATTGAGAAAAAAAGAAAAAAATGAGTGGTTTTACTCATATAAAAAGAATCTTATACTCCCATCTCATTTAGTGAAGTATCTTATGAGAGTTTTAATATCTCATACTAATTTTCTTAATTTTCTTAATTTTAAACAATTAAGAAAATCTCCTTTGACTAACTTTTATTTGAAAATCTCACATTAAAAAAAGAAAGAAAAAGTGAATTGTTTAAGTTGGAATAGAGTGAATTGTTTAGGTTGGGACAATTTAGGCGTGTAGGAAACAATTAAATCATGATTGTGACAAAATTTTAAATTTAAGTTCTTCATATCTATATATATAAGGAAAATGGTTTTTTTAAGAACAATGATTGTGAAAGTTTCAAACTCCCAAACTAATTTTGTTAATTTATTAATTTTTAAAAAAATAAAAAAAAATCTATTGGTTAGTTCCTTAAATCAAAAATCCAAAAACAAAAAAAGTTCTAATTATCTACAATTTTGAATTTTAAAAATTCAAAACAATATAATAAGTCATCCTCACTCTTCAAAAAATAATGTTGATCAAAACAATTCAAATAAAAAAAAATAAAGACACTAATTATCTCTGATTTTGAATTTCAAAATTCAAAATAATATGGTAAGCCGCCTTTATCTCACTCTCACATTTTTTGAAAATAATATAAATCTAAAATTTTAAAAACCTAATCAAATTAAAAATTTAATACAATTATCTCTTTAAAATACTCAATATGTGGCATTTTTTCCAGCTCGGCCAAATGCTCAATAAATGTAACGATGCAATGGTTATTTTCCCTCTTTGCCTATAGTCCAAACTTATTTCAAGTTTGTTTATTTGTGATTTTTTTTTTTTGTAAATTTATATTTTCGTGTGAGCATTTTTTTTTCTTTCTCTATATGACTTTTTTTTTCCAATGTATTTTTTTTTTCAACTAAATTGATAATAAATATATATCTGTTAACTATCTTTGTTGTGGGAATTGATTTGAAGTTTTTTTATTTTTATTTTTTATTTTTTATTTTTTTAGAATAAGGTGTCTTATATTGTTATTTATGATTTGGCCATTTTTTTAAATTTCTTTCAAATTTTTTATTTGTAAAAAATTAAAAACATTTAATTGACTTGCCCATCAATAGATAAAATTTTAAATAATGAATACTATTCCATAATTTATGTATTTAAAAAAAAAATTAACACCGATATATGGAATAAGAAAACCTAAAATCACACATTTTTTTATTTTTAATTTTTAACTCTTTAAAACTCTAACAATACCTTTTTATTTCCACAACATTGTCTTTTTATATTTACAAAAATAAAAAAACTAGACCGGAGTTGCATAATGGTTAGTGGAGCTAGTGAGCATGGCAACAACAAGGGTGATGATAAGCTCGGCCAGAGTATTGTTTGGTGGATTTTGAAAAGGTGAATATTAAAATAATAGTAGATAGTTTGGGTGATGAATTGATTTAGAAAACTAATGTGTGGTTGAGATTAAGTATGAATTTTACCATATAAAAATTGAATATGGATCATATATTATTTTTTATATATAATTTTAGGTACTGTTGTATAACTATAAAAAATTATTGTGATCACATGTTGCTTATCATTTGATATATTATTGTTGTATTATCGTAATAAATTTTATTATTAATGTCTATTATTAATGCAGTGGTGAGACGTCACATGATAAATAAAAATATATTTTGTTATTATTATTGATAATATATTTCTTTATTTACCTTTTTACAATGTTCAAAAAATTAATTTATTTTTATTGTTAGTTTTTGTAGATGAGAAGTTAAAAATAAATTTTAACTAAATTCAAGTTATAACTAATTTGAGATTGAAAAGGAAATTTCAAAAGAAATTATAATTATATATAATTTTAAAATATTTTAAAAAAATACAAGGAAAAATTGGAACTATAAATTAAAATTATCAAACAACCTAATTCTATGAAAAAATTTAAATATTTGAATTTATAATTATTAAATATTTTTAATAAGCCATTAATTTTTTATTCAGGTTCTAATATGATCTTGTCTTAAATAGTTTTTCAGATATAAATATATCTTAATATTGATACAATCAATATAAGATATATCTTAAGAAAGATAAATTATATCAATAGTCCTCACATTTTGTCTCTTGTGTCAATTTGGTCTCTATAATTTCAATTAGTTTATTTTTATCCCTAATTTTAGATTTTGTATTAATTTGGCCCAATTGATAATGCCGGTTAAGATTTTTGAAAGAAAATAGTTATTGAGTTGGTTGAGATTAACTTATTGAGTTGAACAAGTTTATAATTTTGTCTATAAAAGTATAACAGATGCTATTCATATGTGTATTTTCAATTAAAAAAAAAACTAGCAATTATAACAATTGGACCAAATTGAGACAAAATTATAAATTTAGGATCAAAATTGAACAAATTAAAATTGCAAGGACAAAAATAATACTAGAGTTAAAATATACGGATTACCAATGTAATTTATCCTTTTAAGAATAAGTACATAATTTCATAATTAATTTTGAAATTGTTAATAAATATACCAAACAATTATGTACATATTTTCTATTTTTATTATAATTTTTTTAAAAAATATATATTTACTAATTGAAAATCAAATCAATAGGTAGATATATTAACTCATGGATTGGACATGAGCTAGATGATTCTCCAAGGACTAGGCTTAAATCAAGAATTATTGGCAAAAAAAAATCGAATTGAACTAAATTTTCTTGTCTACTTTTTAGTATTTAATCCAATATTAGAACCTCTAAATTAGCTCATATCAATCATGAATTGAAAAACTATGATGTAATTTAAATATAAAATTTAAATTTATTAGGACTAGAATAGGCCGACCCCATTTGATGGGACTTAAGGCTTGGTTTGGTTTGGTTTGGTTTAGGACTAGAATATGATCTACAATTTAGGGTGACTTTATCTTAGACAGTTTTTTTATACATAAATATATATAACTCTTCATTTAATTGTTTTAAACATAAATATATAGTTTTTTTTTTTAAAACTATAGTTCAAACTTTTTAATAAGTATGCATAAAATAAGTTCATATTTCTTATTTTTGTTATAAAAAAAATATTTAATTACTAATTTAATAAATAGATAGCTCAAATGATTCACGTAAGTTGGGAACAGAATAAGGAAATTTTTAATGATTAGGTGAATGAAGAGTTGGCATAAATCTAATGTTAAGCCCAAATTTAATATCACAAGTGAATCCTAATTTATTTTTACGTAAATCTTATAACATAAGACAAATTATAATTTTTAGACTTCACAAAACATGATATATTGACAAATGTAATTTACCATTATCATATGAGAAATTAAATTTACGAAACTCATAAAACGAAATGTATTTATATTTTATCATAAATATAATTTTTGTGATTTATTTTTTATTTTTATCACTTAAATTATGACGTATATTTGTTATTAAGAACTGAAAGCATACAATTAATGACATAAGAATAAAAAAAATCTCTTATATGTAACTGTGATAAAAATGAATAAAATTTAATTAATTCTAAATTATTTTTGCTCAATATTGTAGGTAAATTTTTTAGATTATTATTTAATTTTAAAAATTAATTTTTGATTATTTATTTATACCTGTGCATAGCACAAGAAATTATGCTAGTATTATATAAAGAAAATGAGATTTTTAATGAAGAGCCTTATGAGAATTTCAATATCTCATACTAATTTTCTTGATTTTCTTAATTTTAAACAATTAAGAAAATCTTCATTGGCTAGCTTTTATTTGATAATCCTACATCAGGAAAAGAAGAATAAAATGAGTTATTTTACTCATATAAAGGCAATCTTATACTCCCATCTCATTTAGTGATGAGTCTTGTGAGAGTTTCAATATCTCATACTAATTTTCTTGATTTTCTTAATTTTAACAATTAAGAAAATTTTCCTTGGCTAGCTTTTATTTGATAATCCCACATTGGGAAAAAAAAGAGAAAAAAAAGAGTTATTTTACTTATATAAAGTAAATCTTATACTCACATCCCATTTAATATTGTAGTGTTATGCATATTTCAATTCAAAATAATTTGAATTTTAAAAGTTTTAGTTAATTAATTATGACCTAACCAATTAGTCTAAATCATTTTTGATTTGTTAGTTTAACCGTGATTTTAGCGGTTTTATCAAAATATATTGATTAGATTTGTTTGATTCGAAATAAACAAAAGATTGATCTGATTAAAGATTGAAAGACTAAAATTGCTTGATTAGAAATAAATTTTTCGTCCAAATAATTGTTAACTTTTATTTTATAATCCCATATCGGAAAAAGAAAAAAAATGAGTTGTTTCATTTATATAAAGTGAATCTTCATTTTTTTTTTTATAATCTCATATCGGAAAAAGAAAAAAAAAAAGAGTTGTTTCACTTATATAAAGTGAATCTTAACTTTTATTTTATAATCTCATATCAGAAAAAGAAAAAAAAAAGAGTTGTTTCACTTATATAAAGTGAATCTTAATAGTGTAGTATTGTGTATACTTCAATTCAAGACAGTTTAAATTTTAAAATTAAAATAACATTTAAAAATTTTAATTAATTAATTTTTGTATAAGTTGGTTAGTCATTTGACCTAACTAATTAGGCTGAACCATTTTGGGATTTGACTGATTCGCCGGTTTAATCACTATTTCTCATACTGATTTTATTAATTTTGAACAATTTAAAAAAATTTCATTGGCTAACTTCCATTTAACCATATTTATTTTATAATCCCACATCAGGAGAAGAAGAAAAAGTAAAGTTTATTTTACTATCTATCTATCTATCTATATATATTATATAAGGGAAATGGGGTTTTAAGGGAAAAGCCTTCTAGGAGCTCCAAACTCTTATTCTAAAATTATTAAATTTTCTTAATTTTAAACAATTAAGAAAATTCTCATTGGCTAACTTTCATTTAACTTTTATTTTATAATCCCACATTGAAAAAAGAAAGAAAAAGTGAATTGTTTCACTTATATAATGCTCCCATTTACACAAGCAAAAGAGATTTTCTGTGAGAAGTCCTATGATCAATATCTCATACTCATTTTTTTAATTTTCTTAATTTTAAACAATTAAGAAAATTCTCATTGGCTAGCTTGCACTTAACTTTTATTTTACAATCCCACATAGATGTTTTGATTCTAAAAATAATTTTGTATGAAATCATAATATTTAACTTTAAAATAATTACAATCTCACATCGAGAAAAGAAAGAAAAAGTGAGTTGTATCATTTATATAAAGTGTTACAATCCCATATCGGGGAAAAAAAAATGAGTTGCGTCATTTATATAAATCGAATCTTATAAAGGGGGTTTTTAGGAAGAAGCCTTCTAGAAGTTTCAAACCCTCATTCTAAAATTATTGAATTTTCTTAATTTTAAACAATTAAGAAAATTTCCATTAATTAGCTTTCATTTATCTCTTATTTTACAATCCCAAATCGGGAAAAAAATGAAAAAGTGAATTTTTTCATTTACATAAAGTGGATCTTATACTTCAATTTATATAAATATTGAATTTATTTTAATTTTAAACAATTAAGAAAATTTTCATTTGTTAGTTTCCATTTAACTTTTATTTTACAATCCCACATCAGGAAAAGAAGGAAAAATTGAATTGTTTTACTTATATAAAGTGAATCTTATGCTCCCATTTATATAAGCAAAAGAAGATTTTTAGTGAAAAGCCCTATAATCAATACCAATTTTTTTTTTTTTGGGTTAACTTCCATTTAACTTTTATTTTACAATTCCACATAAATGTTTTGATTTTTAAAATAATTTTGTATGAGATTTTAAAATTCTCATAATATTTAATTTTAAAATAATTACAATCCCACATCGAGAAAAAAAAGAAAAAGTATACCGATCCCGGTTTTTCCCCATTTGGTTGTTGTATTCCGGACTTAGGTTCCGTGGGGTTGGTTGTTGTATATATCTTGTTGTCATCCTTTAATTTTTTATATTCGAGTTTTGGGATGTGTTCGGCAGCAGGTTTGTTACAGGCTGGTAGTGAGTTTAAACCAATGGTTGTTGCCCATAATTTTGTTTCTTCGCTCGAGCGAGGCTTTTGTCGCTCGAGCGAGCTCTGTGTTTTAGATCCTTCGCTCGAGCAAGGGTTCCTTCACTCGAGCGAGAGTTGGGTGATGTGTCTGGTGGCTCGAGCGAGAAGTCCTGTGCTCGAGCTTGCGTTTGCGTCTAGTTTTGGACCTGTAGGTTGTAATTCTTGGCTCGAGCGAGCTTTCCTTCGCTCGAGCGAGCGAGCGAGGACTATGTTTTGGGGTTTTTCGCTCGAGCGAGCTTTTCTTCGCTCGAGCGTGCTTCTGGGTTGCAGACCTGAAGCTTCGAATTGTTGGCTCGAGCGAGGCTTTCTATGCTCGAGCGAGGTTTTCTTGTGTCTGGTCGCTCGAGCGACCACTCCTTCGCTTGAGTGAGCCTCAAATATATCAGTTGGCTGCAGCGGGATTACACTTCACTTTTTCATCTCTTTTATCCACAAACCCTAGATCCGGTTGCTCCCCCTCTCTCTATATACCTTCTCTCTAGGGTTTCATCTAGTTCTAGTGGTCTTCTACCCTAGTCCCTTTGGAAGAAAGGTAGAGCTTCGAGAAGGCTTCGCTTTAATTTGAAAAGTTGTGGATTTGGAGCACTTTGAATTTCACCTCTCTTCTCCTTTGAGCTCCGAAAATTAAGGCAGGGATAACCTACTCTATTCTATGAGTTTTAACATAAATTTTAGTTATTTTGAATAGTTAGTGTTGTTGGGTAATTTTGGGAAAAGTTGGGGTTTGTTGTGTAATTTATAAAAGAGGGGTTTTGAAAACTCCATGTGTATGTAAGATCTTGGAAAATGGTATTATTATGGTTAAATCGATGAAACTGAGCCTTAGGGCTAATGTTGGCAAAATGGGGAAAAATGCCCTAATTATGTTGAATAATTAATTTGGGGAAATGTGAAATTGAGTTGGAAATTATGAAATTAGGAAACTATAAGGTTGATTGGTGTAGTTGAATAAATTAATCACTCACCTGCGAGAATGTTGTAATTTTATCTGTCTGATAAATTTATTATCTGTTTAGAGATAACTGCTTTGGGCTATCGGTGGAGGATAGTCTTGATTGTTGTAGACACTGTATATTGATTAGGGAAAATTGAAACTAATCGAATGTGTTATGTCATTAAATATGACGGTTGAAATCATACAGCGAATATGTGTATTGATTAATCATTGTATATGATAAGTGTTTAAATACATCGTATATGTATATTGTTTGGGAGGAGATAGGGGATGTATTCCATGGTTTAAAAGGAGATAGGGGATGGACTCTCAAACCTGTTTGGGAGGAGATAGGGGATGGACTCTACTGATACAGCAAATCTGTGTATCATTTGAAATATGGAAGTGTTGAAGTATGGAAGTGTTTTAATATGAGTTATATTCTCATGTGAATTGTGAAGTATGGAAGTGTTTCAATGTGTGTTATAGTCTCATTGAATTGTTTGGCCAGGTTTTGAGCCATAATTATGAATCGAAACTGTACAAGTGAAGGAAACGGAAGTGAAAAATGGATGTACTTGATGTTGAATTGAAAAGTGTTGTGAGTTGGTTTATAAGTGTCAACCATATATCAAATGCTATTATTTTAGTTATTTCTCATATTTGGTTTAGTATATCTCTACTGGGCATTGGCTCACCCTATATGGGACATCATTCTCAGGTTCAGGTGATATGCCACCTCCAAGGACGTAGCTTGGGAGGCTAGTAGGCTGAAGGATCTTTTGTTGTTATTTTGTTGTATTACATGTAAATCAAGCCAAGGGCTTATTTTGTATAAAGAGTTAGAACTCTTCTTTTGTTGTACCCAAGTGTTGACTTGGAAAGTTGTAAGCCTATAGGGTATTTACTTTTGATGTCAGCATGTAATACTTTTGTAATGAATACTCTGATTTATGAAAATATGCTTTACTCTCTTATGTCTATGCATGTCAAGAATGTGAGGTTTTATGTATTATTTTGAGGGCGTTACAAAAAGTGAGTTGTTTTACTTATATAAAGTGAATATTATACTCTCATAATATTATAGTATTGTGCATGTTTCAGTTCAAGATGGTTTAAATTTTAAAATATTTAAAGGTTTTAATTAATTAATTTTGTTGTAAATTAGTTGATCTTTTTGACTTAGCCAATTAGGCTGAATCATTTTCGGTTTTGATTGATTTACTGGTTTAATTGCGGTTTTAGTTGCTTTATCAAAACATATTGCTTAGATTTGTTTGATTTGAAATAAATTAAGATTGATCTTATTAAAAATTGAATGACTGAAATTGTTTGATTATAAATGAACTTTCTGTTCAAACAACTGTTAACTTTTATTTTACAATCTCACATCAAGAAAAGGAGAAAAAAATGAGTTGTTTCACTATATAAACCTCATGCTCTCATTTAATATTGTAGTGCGGTGTATGATTTAGTTCAAGACAGTTTAAATTATAAAATTAAAATAAAATTTAAAAGTTTTAATTAATTAATTTTTGTATAAGTTGATTGATCCTTTGACCTAACCGATAGGGTGAACCGTTATCGGTTTGACTGATTTGCTGGTTTAACTGCGATTTAAGCGGTTTTATCAAAATATATTGATTAAACTTGTTTGATTTGAAATAAATTAAAAATTGACCTAATTAAAGATTAAACGGTTAAGATTGCTTGATTCAAAATAAACTTCCTACCCAGTCAATTGTTAACTTTTAAACAATTAAGAAAATTTTCATTGGCTAACTTTCATTTAACTTTTATTTTATAATCTCACATCGAGAAAAGAAAGGAAAAGTGAATTGTTTAGCTTACATAAAGTGAATCTTATGCTCCCATTTACATAAGCAAAATGAGATTTTTAGTGAGAAACCTTATTATCAATATCTCATACTAATTTTTTTTGATTTTCTTAATTTTAAACAATTAAGAAAATCTTGATTGACTAGCTTCCATTTAAATTTTATTTTACAATCCCACAGAGGTTTTGATTTTAAAAATAATTTTGTATGTGATTTTGAAACTCTCATAATATCTCTCTTTAAAAGTATTATTTTATAAAATAGATAGATATATCGATAATCTCAATAGCACTCTTACTACTCCTTAATACAAAAATTGTGAGATAATTATGATAATTTTAAATTTGTATTTAAAACTAATAAATTATGAGATAGATTATTATAATTTTAAATTTATATTGTGTCGATTTTAAATTTAAATTAATAAATTGATTTCCATATTTAATGATAGTTTAAATTTTAATAAAATACAATTTAAAAATTTTAATTTATTAATTTTTGTGTAAACTGGTTGATCTTTTGACCTAATTAATTAAGCTAAACAGATGATTTGCTGATTTAATCGCGATATTAGCGGTTTTACATGTTACGATGATTCTTTTTTACTCATTAATTTTTAAATTTTCTTTAATTATTTTCCTTTCAAAAACCAATATGATAATTTTTTAAAATTTATATATTTTTATTCTAAAATAGTGAAGTATTAGAATTATGTCATTTTTTTTATAACAAAGCAAAATTTTAATTATTAATTGTCAATATAATAATTTTAATCTATTTATATTCTATATTATAGTAAAGAAAAATTTCAAAAAAAAAACATATAAACTTATGTATAAAATTTTATTTACAAGAGACAAAATATAAGAAATTAAATATAATTATTATATTTTTAATAAATAATATATTATTTTATCTCGTACATAGTACGGGTGATATGTTAATTATTATATAGAGAAAAATAGAGTTGTCTATCTAATAGCTATCCTTGTTTAGAACAAGCAAAATAGGGCAGGCTAGCACAGCTATATGGACTCCTTTCTTAAGCAAATATAGATGTAAGATGAGAAATAAATTAGTGTACTGAATATTAAGAATAAAAATAGGGCTGGCTAGCACAGCTATACGGACCACTTTCTTAAGCAAATGTAAATGTAAGATGAGAAATAAATAAGTGTAATGAATATTAAGAGTAAAAATAGGGCAGGCTATCACAGCTATATGAACCCCTTTCTTAAGCAAATATAGATGTAAGATGAGAAATAAATAAGTGTAATGAATAGTAGGAGTATTTTTTAATATTTTAATATTATTATATTTAAAAAAATTATATATATATATTATATAAATATATTTAATAAATATAATCAAGATAGACGCGGAGTAAAATAAAGCAAGGAAAACAACGCCCATAACTCATCCACGCCTTGCGTGGAGTAGAATGGGAGAAATTGTGATCTCTACTTTCAAGTTTTTTTCAAAGAAAATTTCAAGTCAAAACTCCTCAATCCCTCTAAAAGTTGGGCCAGTTGCTTAGTATAAGGCCCAGGAGTGCATACTTGGGCTGGGTCAGGCCCATCTTGATACAGGGCCACCCAGACCAACAATCTGACATGATGGCTAAGTATTAGTTGGCAGGGGCTAGCCCACATAATTAGTAAACTACTATTGTATACAACATTCTTAAAAAGTTTTTATTTTATATTATTGGGAGATTTGGTGATAGATCCCTCACTGTCTAATTTATCTTTCAAAAGGATAAGAATTATATAGGTACTTTCAAAACCCCCTAATATTTTAAAACTTGTTTCTTTTACTATATTACCCTCATATCTATCAGCTCTCCTATTAAGCCATCCTCACAGTGTATTTCAAAGTAAAATTTTATTTTGAATGATAGTAAACTTTACTTTGATTCAGAGTAAAATTTTACTCTGAATCAGAGTAAAATTTACTATCATTCAAGGTAAAATTTTATATCGTTAAGCAAATCAACATGTTTTTAACTAGAGTAAAATTTCAGAGTAAAATTTTACTTTGAATCTGGTGTTTGGGAAGCAAGTTCCCAATTTTTTTTCTCATTTTTTCCACTAAAAGACAAAAGTTTTGCAAAACCAAAAAAAACACATCCAAACAAAATATCACATCCAACCCCATAATCATTTCACTTTTTCTCTCACAAACATCACATCCAACCACATAAAAACCCAACTATCTTCCCAAACACCAAAAATTTTTTATCTCATAAAAACTCACTTTCCAAACACCATCATAGTAAACTTTACTCCGATTCAGAGTAAAAAAACTCTGAATCAGAGTAAAGTTTATTATGATTCAAAGTAAAATTTTATATCGTTAAGCAAATCAACATGTTTTTAACCCGAGTAAAATTTTATTTTGAATAAGAGTAGATATGATTTAAAGTAAAATTTTACTCTGAAAGTACAATTTTACTATCATTATATAATTCAAATCTACAATGAATTGATAGTAAAATTTTAGTGTCACTAGGAGTCCAAAAACAAATAACAGAAGCACACAATAACAGAGTAAAAGTTTACTATCATTATACAAAAAAATAATAAAAAATAGAACAGATGACACCAAAGTAAAAGTATACTCTTATTTTATCAAACAAAAATAGAGCACATACCAGAGTAAAATTTTACTCTCATTTTATCAAACAAAAACAGAGCACAAACCAGAGTAAAATTTTACTCTCATTTTGCCAAGTAAAAGCAGAACACAAACCAGAGTAAAATTTTACTCTCATTTTACCAAGTAAAAGCAGAGCACAAGCCAGAGTAAAATTTTACTTTCATTCTGTCAAACAAAAGCAGAGCACAAACTAGAGTAAAATTTTACTCTCATTTTGCCAAGCAAAAACAGAGCACAAACCAGAGTAAAATTTTACTGTCATTCTGTCAAACAAAAACAGAGCACAAAAACAGAGCACAAACCAAAGTAAAATTTTACTCTCATTCCATCAAACAAAACTTAGAACACACACCTGATTGAACTCGGCAAATCAACAAAAATAAATCAAAAACAAAAACAAAAAAACTAATCAACATATGTCGAAGATCAAATAGTTATTGCGTCTTCTATCATTATTGTGTCCTCTCTCTCTCTCTCTCTCTCTCTCTCTCTCATACACACACACACACACAACTCTCTTCCACAAATCTTCACCATATCCGCATATCATCTCTCATACCTCTACCATCTCCATCGTCAATTAGTGTTGCTCATCGTCATAATCATCCGAAGAGAAAGTTACGTGTGATGATTTTTTCAGATCTTAAGACAGAGAGCTTATTCCTTAGGTGCAAACAACGAAGCCATTGATTGAGGATGAACTTTTACTATTTTGATCCAGATCTCCTTTGAAACCCTAGCCATGGCGTCATCGTTTATTTAAAAGCAATAGTTGTATCAGACGAAGCTTGAGAGATTGAGATGGTGATTAGGAAAGATTTAGTTGAGGGTATAATAGTCTGATAAAATATTTAAATAATAAATTTTGTCCTTTATACAAGATTTTATAATTATGAGGGGGTTTTAAAAGTATAATTCTTTTTTTAGTCCTTTTAACAATAAAAGGAAAATAAGAGGAGTTTATAGTCAAATTTCCCTATATTATTTATGTTTCACCAGAAGAAGAATTTGAATGTTTATATTCATGTTATGGCTCAAATCTCTTCATTGATTAAGCTCTGCACATAACAAAGCTTGTGGGTTCATTTCATATTCAATGATCAACACATTGATCCAATGAGAATTTTTTTTAAAGAAATTGAAATAGACATTAAGTAATGGCTCAAGTCCGTTTTAAGAGAGTGAATGTGATTTCCCCATGTTCTGTTGAGCCCATCTAAGTTCGGCTCCTCAACAAGTAAAGTCAGCTATGACTAATTCTTCATGTGGCATTTATAATGTTGGGTTAAACATATTGAACTATGTGCATGCGATTCCGTTTGTATTTCGGCATTGCTCATTAATTTCTTATCATACATTAATCAAAAAGTTTCAGCAATATTTCAAACTTAGAAAATTTACTCTGAAAACTTAATATGTGATTCATATTTAATCTAGGATTCAGCCAAATAACAATTGAATCTATACTACACATTGTTTTCATGATATATTTCATATTAACAATTTTGAGTTTGTAGATTTATCCAAAGAGTTTCAGTTCAAAAATTTACCTAAATAAATTATTTGATTGAGATTGATTTTCACTATGGATCCCTCTGTGATATTTTGAGAAGTTGATAAAAAACTGATTTTTTTAGTTTTTTTTGTGACTTTTTAGTTTTCTTGTGTCAAAAAAACTGGCTTTTTGTGGTTTTTTTATGACTTTTTTGTGTAAAAAAAAACTAAAAAGCTAAAAAACTAACTTTTTACCAAAGTTCCCAAACCAAATACATGTTTAATTTGGAAAACATAAATTTATGTAATTTTTTTTTTATTTTTTTATTTATTTTTAAATGGTGGTTGGTCACCTAATTTGTTTGAGGGAGGAAGAAGGAAAATGAGTGAGACCTTCTTTTTTGGAGACCGCTACAACTCCCAAAGTGATTTACACTACTTAGGTATGTGTGAGATCCACGCATATATGTGTGAGATTTATACCATAAGTGGTGTGAATCACTTTAGAAATTATAGGAACTTTAAAAAAAAAAAGAGGTCTCTATCATTGTTAGAGGAAGAAAGTGGCTCTCTAGGTGGTAGGGGTGGGCGCAGGTCGGTTGCGGCTACGGAACCTCCAATCCGCTATCCGTCCGCTAGATTGGCAGATTGGAGAAAATCAACCCGCATCCGCCCGCCAATCCGGCGGATGGGGATTGAGCGAATTGGCGGTTTGGCGGATGAATGCGAATTGGTTTGGCGGTTTAAAATTTTATAAATTTTTAACATAATTCAACTTGTGCACTTCCTCAAAAAAAAAAAAAAAAGAAAAAAGAAGAAGAAAGTATTACAGTCAATGACTTTAAAAAGTACTACAATCACTATATGCCTTATTCAAAGAAAGAAAGTTCAAAACTTTAGAATATCACAATCACTGCATGCATCATCCACATATTACAATCACAACATGATTCATCCACATAAAGTATTACAATCTGTGGTTGTTAAAATGTAAAAACAATTCAAACCACCAAAACTATAAACAGAGCAGTAGTAGAGATTGTATGTCTCTATATTGTTACATCTATATATAGTTAGATTTAAAAACTAAAAAATATAGATAAATAATACGTTTATTTTTTTCAATTCAAAAAATATATTCAAGTTGAATTTTTTTTTTCAACAGAATATTTAAACTCTTTTTCAATTGAAAACACAAACAAAATATTTAAACAAATTGAAAACATAAAGTCTTATAAATTACTAAGGGTGCTCACGGTTTGGCGGTTCAATTGCGGCCAAAGGAATCTCAAATCCGCCATCCGTCCGCCAAATTGGCGGATTGGAGAAAATCAATCCGCAACCGTCCGCTCGTCATCACGCATCCATCCAAAATACGGCGGATTGGTTCGGTTCGGTCGGTTTTGATGGATCGATATATCCGCTGCTCACCCCTACTAGGAGGAGATTGGAGGCTTGGGACCAATCGCCTCTAATTTTTGGATGAATGTTTTGGCACACCAATCACGTACGGCGATTTACAGTATGGATCTAGCTAATTATTGCTTTTAAAAAAAAAAATTTCATGATAATATTTAGAGTGATAATAAACAATAAAAAAAAATTACAAAAAATGAGATGGGACAAGTGTATCTATTCATTTCAAACCAAAAAGTCTGTTAAAGTCATTTATAATTTTTAAAATGTTATTATCACATTATTTTTGTGAGATTTTTTTATAAATTTTTTTATTAATAAATTATTTTCTTATATATATATATATATATTACATATGCAGCTTATGAGGCTCACCATAATCTCCATTTTTGTTTTAAAAGAAAACCTTTGAAAATGTTTTTCATCCTTTTTTTTTTTTGCATGATCAAAAAATAAATAAATAAAGTTGATTTAGGCGGAAATTTTTTTTTTCACTAATTAAAGGCATAAATGAGATAAGACCAAACTACTACCACTACCATGAGTCTGAATCCTCTGCCATGATTTTCTGCAATGGTCCCTGCGGTAGTGCCAAATTGAAGGAAATCACGACAAAGGATCCGGACTCCACAGTTGTAACGCCCTCAAAATAAATGCATAAATCAATCATTCATAATATCCATGGACATGAGAAAATAAAATATATTCATTCATCAAAGTGTTTTCCACAAAGGTGTTACATGTTGACAACAAAAGTAAATGCCCTACGGGCTTACAACTTTCCAAGTCAACACTTGGTTACAACAAAAGAGGGTCAAAAGCCCTTTACAATTAAAGCCCTCGGCTTGGAAATAAAAACATGTAACACAAAAGAGATATCAACAAAAGAAGTCTGTTGCCTCTAAACCACCTAAGCTAGGTCCTTGGAGGCGACATGTCTCCTGTACCTGAAAATGATGTCCCATATAGGGTGAGCCAAAATCCAGTAGAGATATGCTAAACCAAATATGAGATATAACTAAAACGTTAGTATCTGATAAATATTCAACATATGTACATCGATTTACACAATTTCTATAACCCATCAACATTGATATTCATTTTTCAACTCGGTTTCATTTATATTTCCAATTCACTTTCTTTGACATGGTTCATCCATCCAAATAATTCTAATGAGACTACAAATCATAAAAAGACACTTCAATTCATCAATGATTCAAAATGAGACTACAGCTCATATCATCAATACTTCAATCATCAACGTCATTCAAACGTAATTAAGATTTCGGGACTTTCACCCTGGACACTCCAGCCAACTTAGTTATCAATGGAGTCCATCCCCTATCTCCTCCCAAACCGTGGAGTACATCCTCTATCTCCTCCCAAACCATGGAGTACATCCCCTTTCTCCTCCCAAACAAAATACATATGCAATGCATTTAAACACTTTATCATATACAATGATCAATTAAAGCACATATTCAATGTGTTAATCCAACTGCCATATTCAATGACATAATTCAATTGATTAGTTTTAGTTTACCTAATCATCATGCAGTTCTATAACAATCATGGCTATCTTCCACCGATAGCCCAAAACAGTCATGCAGTTCTATAACAATCATGGCTATCTTCCACCGATAGCCCAAAACAGTTATTTCTAAACGGATGATTAAATTTATCAAACAGATAATTCATCACATTTACCATAGATGAGTGATTTATCAATCCAACTACACCATTATATCACCAACTTTCCCAATTTCATAATTACCAAACCAATTTCATATTTCCACTAAATAACCCATTTAATCCCAATTAGGGCAAATCTTTCCCTTTTCTCAAATGTTGCAATCAATGCAAAATTTCACCCTTAATATACTATTATCCTAATTATCAAGGTCTCATATACACACATGAAGCCCAAATAAGAAAAACCCCTCTTTTATAATTTTCATACCAAACCCTAACTTTTCAAAACTTCCAAAATCTCTACATTTATACAAATGCCCAACATTTATGTTAAAACTCATAAAAACAGAGGAGATTATCCCTACCTCAAATGGAGAAGATGAACCACACAAGAGACAAACTCCAAAAGTGCCGAAACCCACTTTTTTCGGATCGAAAAAAAGACCTTGACAAGCTCTATCTTTTTGTCAAAGGCCCAAGGGTGGAAATCCTAATGGATCTAGATGAAATCCAAGAGAGAAGGTAAAATGTAGAGAGAGAAGCTCAAGAACAAGTCTTTTGGAAGGTCTTAGAGAGAGAGAGAAGAAAAAATGGTTCAAAATAACCTCTTCTCGAACTGAAATACGTGCAGTTCGCTCGAGCGTGGGAATCCCCGCTCGAGCGTCAGACACAGCCTCCCGCTCGAGCGTGAAACTGGACGCTCGAGCGTTGAAAGCACACTTCCAGCATCTGCAAACCTGCAAAAATGCTAAAAGTTGAAGAATCTCGCTTGAGCGTCAGAATGATCGCTTGAGCGGAGGAGCAAATATAGTAAAGCCCACTCGAACGTGAAAAGTCCCGCTCGAGCGGGGAGACCAAAATCTGGGTAACACAGGCTTTGAAAAGAAGGCAACCAACCTGATCCGAACTTGCCCAACAGAACCCAAAACTCAAATACAAGGAATTAAATGACGGAAAAGAGATATATATACAACCATACTCAACCAAGGAACCCAAGTCCGGAACACTATAAGTAACGGGGAAAACCGGGATCGCTATAAAAGTTTACATAGTCTCCTCCACATTCTTGGCCCTTACTCAATGACAAAGGTCTACATATAAAATGTGTAAGAAATTAATAAGAAATCAATGTAGGACAAGGAGCAAAATGAAAAGAAAAAAAAAATTAGTGCTTTTTTGATATCATTTTATTTCAATTTTAACTCGAACCATTAAAATTTATATTTTATTAATATGTCTTGTTATGACAAAAAAGACACAAGATTATTGCAGACAAATTATGAAAAAAATCCAGCTTTTTGATTGGTGAATTAGTGACATTAGTTATTCTCATTGCCTTATATATAAAATATTGATATTTAACCAATCAATCTTCTAGGACAAGGGAATGGACTATTTTCAAGTATAGCTATAAAAAAAACCCGAAAATCATCTATCTTCACTAGGGTATCATAAAATCAAAATGGACAGTTTTGGATCATTATCAGTATATACCTAAAACTGGTTAATGTGTTAATATTTGGGTTGGACTAATTATGGGCATCAAAAACAATCAAAGGAAAGTTTACTTTAACCCGAAAGATGGGCCATTTACATATGTGTGCACGCGTTGTTTAACCAAAGGTCAATTTCATTTTCTCTCTCTTAAATTATTTTAACTTTAATTTTTAATTTTTATTATTACTATTTTTTTAAACTTTTGGGTCTCAAGGTATGTAATTCTTTTTAATTTAGACCAATAACTAATGTTTATCTCAAATTAGATAGAAAAATGGCATGCCAATATCATGTGATATCAGTTTGTGACATATGATATCTTATTTGACTCAAACTTAAGGATAACCATAGAATTAAAATTAGTAATTTCTCATACTAACCTTTTAAGTATTACTATATTTTTTGTCACATTGATACTTAAAATATTATTTTTTTTTCTATTACACCATAAATTCGAGAGACGTGACACAGACATGAAATTTTTGGTACAATTTTAGATGGACAGTTGTTGTTGATGCAAATTGAAAATAATTACATATTTTAAAGATTAAAGTGAGAACCTTAGGATGATATTATCATAGCAAGAACCTTAGATAAGACTTTATCCAATTTATATTCACTTTGAAGAAGTCATGGCACCAAAAAAATTCTAAGGTTACTGAAGTTAGGGGGACTTACATGTACGTCCTAATAGATGGATAGGTCATGTAAGAATTGATGACATTTTCATAAAAAAAAACTATTAAAAAACGTTAGTAATTGTTAATTTTGAGTGACAATTTAAAAAATTGTCATAAAAAATGTTATTAATTATAAGTTTTAGCGACAGTTTAAAAAAATATCACCAAAAAATCACTAATTTTTAACTTTCAATGACAGTTTGAAATATTCTTTATGGAAAAACGTCACTAATTGTAAGTTTTAAAGACAATTTATAAAAACTGTGACAAAAAAAAGTCATTAATTGTCAATTTTTAACGACATATGCAAAAAAAAATATTACAAAAAATTATTTTTAGCGACGACTTTACTAAGACTTATTTTTAATAGGACTTGATGGTAATTAAATTTAACTTTTAGGACCTATTGATAATTTACCCCAAAAATAAGGGGTCCTATTCTATTGTGTTTTCAATAGCATTTTATTGTAAAAATACATTCACTACAGTTAAGTTGTCAAGTTTTAGAAACTCATTATGAATTTCTATGTTAATACATATATTGTAACGGCCTCAAATAATAACAATAAACCCATCAGATAAGACATGAATTTACACTTAAACTAACCACATTTCTTTCATTCATTAGAATTCCAAGACATAAGTATTACATGTTAACCTCATAACAAAATGCCCTACGGGCTTACAGCTTTCCAAGTTAACACTTGGTTACAACAAAGAGTTCTAACTCGTTTACACATTAAGCCCTTGGCTTGAAATTACATGTAATACATCAACAGTAAAACGACAAAACTATGTCCGCCACTAGCCTCCCAGCTATGTCCTTGGAGGTGGCATGCCTCCTGTACCTGAAAATGATATTCCCATATAGGGTGAGCCACAGCCCAGTAGAAATACACTAAACCAACCATGGACAATGACTAAAACATTAGCAATTGATAGTTGGTCAACACTGATACAATCACATAAATAACATATTTATGTCAACGACTTACAAGTCCCAATTACTTTTCATTTTCCCCTTTTCAACAGATAAGCATGCTAGCTCTATCATCATTTCCACAGATAAGTATAAAAACTATATCTCACATTCAGATAAGCACAAAAGCTATATCCACATTCTCAACAAATATGTATATCAACAATATCCACAGATAAGCATACAAGCTATATCCACATTCTACAACAGATATGTATAACAACAATATCCACAGATAAGCAAACTTCCTTGTTTAATTATATGCAGTTTCCATTTCTATTTTTATTCAAGTTCTATTTTTACTAAATTTCCATCTCTATTCAATTTCCTTTTTTATTCATTTCCAAATAGATCGTTAAGGTATAGTGGTTTTTTGAATGAACTTCCATGTTTAATTTTATGCAACTT